>JAYEPQ010000007.1:27245270-27750270 GCA_036321105.1 Dracaena cambodiana
TGGAATTGTAAGCTCGGTTTTGGATGACTCTTTCAAATCATCAAATATTATAATCTCTTTTTTTGTAGTTCCATCAACTCTTCTAGTGTTCTAGGCTCATCATGCAAATTTTCCTCAAACTTGTCATCAAAATTTTAAAAAGAAAATGGCATGCTAGTGTAGACAGTTAAAAAAAAAAGAAGAAGAAGAAAAGAAAAAAAAAATGGGGAATTAATCCCTGCAGGTTGGCACCCGCAAGAATTATTCCCGCGGGTACCACCCGCGAGAATTTCCTGCAGGTGTCACTCGCAAGAACTTCCCGCAGGTGCCACCTGCGAGAATTTCCTGCGGGTGTCACCCGCAGGAACTTCCCGCGGATGTCACCCATAGGAACTTCCCGCGAGTTGCTCCCACGGGAGCGTCCCTTGAGTGCCATCCGTGGGGTGCACCCACGGGGTTGCCCCGTTCAGTACTACAGTTATGTGGTTTGATCCGGATTTTTAGGGATTAATTACAAAGATTTAATCTAAATATGAAGGGAAGATTTGATCCGGATTTTAAGGGAAGATTGCTCCTCTATCTATAAAAAGGAGGGCAAAGTTCAGAAAAGGGGATTTTTCCAAAAGAGAGAAATTCTCAGAGAAGAGAGTCCCAAACGAAAAGAAAGAGGGAGATGGAAAAATTCCGAGAGCAGAGTTCCCTCCCCTTCTCCGGAGAAATCAACCGACGACGTTCGGATCGTCAACGGAGTATAGAAGCAAAACTCCACCGCTGCCAGAGCCCACAAATAAAGGTGAATCAAAATCAATCTTTCCCCATTCTTGTAATCTCGAATTTATTCTGTAATTTTCTTTTATTGTTGTAATTCAAAAGTAAATTAGAAATGTAAGAAAATCTACAAATTTCGGGCATACAAGAATTGGTGACCACAGTGGGAGCCTTGGCGGTGCAATCCGATCATCAAGTTCCTTTGGCTTGAACCTAGGCATCATTGTCGGGTGATGCCCACTAAAATTAACAAAGCATCATCACCTGTTAAAAAATTTATGAGGCGTAATCGCCCACAATAAAAGACAAGACGTCATCATCTGTCAACAAAAAGTGAGGTGTTCTCGTCCACTAAAATTAACAAGGCATCATCGCTTGTTAAGAAAATATGAGATGTAATCGCCCATAATGAAAGACAAGACGTCATCGTCTATCAAAAAAAAGTGAGGCGTCATCGCCCACAAAAAAATTAACAAGGCATTATCGCCTATAAAAAAAGTAAGGCGTCATCACCCACAAAAAATTAACAAGGCGTCATCGCCTGTCATAAAAAAAAGTGAGGCGTCATCGTCCACAAAAAATTGACAAGACGTCATTTCCTGTCATAAAAAAAAGTGAAGTATCATCGCCCTCTAAAGAAAATTTACAAGGCGTCATCGCCTACTAAAAAAAGTGAGGCATCATCATCTGCAAAAAATTGACAAGGCATCATGCCTATCATAAAAAAAAGGGTGAGGCATCATCGCCCATAAGAATTGACAAGGTGTTATTGCCTGTCATAAAAAAAGTGAGGCATCATCGCTTCACAAAAAATTGACAAGGTTGTAAAAAAAGAGAGAACCGTGCGGTGCGCGGGTGCCACCCGTAACCGCAAAGGTGCACCCGCAGGTGCAACCCGCGGGATGCACCCATGGGTACAACCCGCGGGGTGCTCCCGCGGGATGTAACCCCTAAGATGCACCTACGGGTTGCAACCCACAGGGTGCCGAACAAAGAAAAAAAATAATAAAATAATAAAATATAAATAAATAAATAAATAAAATTAAGAAAATAAATAAATAAAAATAAATCAATAAATAAATAAAAATATAAAAAAACAATAAATAAATATAAATATAAATATAAATATAAAAAATATAAAAAAAATAAAAAATAATAATAAATATAAATTAACAATATAAAAAATATAAATAAATAAATAATAATAATAATAAATAAAAATAAAAAATATTAAAAATTAATAATAAATAATATAAAAATATAATAAATATAATAAATATAAAATATAAAATATTAAAGTATAAAAATAATAATAAATAAATACAAAAAATGAAAATAATAATAATAATTAAAAATAAATGAAAATAAATAAATAAAAATTAAATAAATAAATAAATAATAATAATAATATATAATAAAATTTAATAATAACATAATTAAAAAATAAAAAATATGTAATAATGATGCTGCAGCTGGCGCCGACATCTCATGCACGATCTCTAGTTTTGTGCAAAGGTGCTGCCCTGATGAGTGCGCGCGGGATGAACGCTTTGAAGCTCGACCCCCGTGTAACTCGTCGAAGTGACATATTTAACTATGTTGGATTAGTTATATTTATCCAACACTCAAAAGGATTCAAAAAAAAGGGAGAACCAGTTCTTAGATCTCAAGTGTTATGCGCGATGTCGCGAAACTCTTGTGGATAAGGCGATTCTACGCCTACGTCGGGTTCGACCTGGGTACCAAGACTCCTCTTTGCAGAGAAAGAGTGATGGCGATGAAAAAAAAAGCTGAGATCTTTGAGCTCACAAACGGGACGATCACAGCGAAGATCAGCAACTTAGGAGCAACCATCACCTCTCTCCTCATTCCTGATCCCAAAAGAATCTGGCGGATGTGGCTCTTGGGTTTAATTCTATCGAACCATACATCTAAGGTGTTGCACCATGTTGTCGTTGTTAGTCAAGTGGCAAACCGAATTAAAGATGTGATTTACTCTCAATAGAGTCGAATATTTTCTACCCATTAACAGACCCCTAACAGCCTTCATGGTGGTCGCAAAGGATTTGACAAAATAATTTGGGATGTTGCGGAATTTAACCATGGTGAAACCCCATCAATCACCTTCAAGTATCACTGTAAAGATGGAGAGGAAGGTCACCTAGGAGATGTCAGCATCACTGCAACTTACTTCCTCCTTTTTGCCACTTCAAGTAGATAGACTTGGATCAAGATAAGAGGATCGTAGCACTCAAGCCATTGTGTTCTTCTAATTTGGCCGAACTAGTACTTGCTCGGATATGGAAAATGCTAGGATAAAACTCGCATACACTGCAAGGCTAAGCTCAAAGCCACGACCTGAGGTAAAGCCAACATAAAATCATCAAATGCGAGGCTACGTGGCACCCTTGTGCAGATTGCCAAAATGCAGGTTTACATGTCAACTTTGCGCAGAATTGCCAAAATGTGTCAGTCCTAGACAGAATCACCAGAACACGAGCCTAAACTCCGCGTACTGTGCGAGGCCAAATCAACATAAAGTTATTTTAGACGCGAGGCTGATTCAAGGCTAAGCCAGCATAAAGTCATCTAGATGTGAGTCTAAGTCAAGACCAAAATAGTGTAAATTGATCCAGAATGCAAGGTTATATCCATACCTGAAAACCAAACCTAAGTTTCAGCCCTGTACGAGCCAAATGGGATCCACACAGGGGGTAGGACCCACATCTAGAGTGCAAAGCTAAACCCACATAAAACGCAGGGCCTAGCCAGCTTAAAGCCAGCCAAACGAGAGCTATGTCTGCAAGTGAAGCACGAGACTTATTCAGTGCGTGAAGCTAAACTAGCGCATGAGTATAACTCAGTGTGTGAGGCTAAGCCAGCACACAAGTCTAACCTGGCGTATAGGCGAGGTTAAATCATAATCCAAAGTCAAGGCTAAGCTCGCTAAATACAACCAGAATGCAAAGCCAAGTTCCACTCTAGTACAAAATTGTCAAGTTGTGAAGCTAAGTGTCACCCTTGTATAGAAAAAATTAGAATGTAAGGCTAAGACTTAGCCCAATACAGAAGTGTCAAAATGCGAAGCCAAGACTCATCGCCATGTAGAAGTATCAGAATGCAAGGCTGACACTCAGCTTTGCCTTACATTAGAGATTTAAAGCGTCAGACTAACCGTGAGCCTGATGAAGATGGAAGTAATATATGCCCTATGATGACTCCTTGATCAGCTAAATGGGGTCTAGAAAGGGGGTGAGACTCACAACCAGAGAACCTCATGTATAATGCGAGCTAAGCCCAAAGCAAGAATGCGAGGTTATGTCCGTGTATAACGTAAGGCTAAACCAACGTAAAATCATTTAGTGCATGAAGCTAATTCGAGACTAAGCCAGCATAAAATCGTCGGACGCGAGGCTAACTTGAACCTAAGCCAGCGTGCATGGTTGTACTAGTGCGCAAGGCTAAGCTAGAGCACAAAACTCATCCAGAGTACAAAAGTGAACAGAAATGTGAGGCTAAGGTTTAACCCCGCGTAGCCCACTCTGGAAAAAAAGAGTAATCTATTACTATATGACGAACTCAATGGACATTCAAACAAGTCCTATGTAAGGGGTGGGACCCACATCCAGCCAAACAGGGATACAAATGAAGCCAGAACGTAAAGGTATACTTGCATACAATGCGAGACAAAGCCAGCGTAAAGAACGCGAGACTAATACCTGCGAACAATTCAAGACTATGCAAAAAAAAGCCAGTAAAAGTGCAAAAGCTCCAAAACAAGAGGCTAATTTGCAACCCCGCGTAAAATAGTTGAAACGTAAGGATAACGTATACGCAAGGCTATCTAGCAGCCCACGTGATTTCTATTATCGAAAGACGATGCTAACACAAGGCTAACTTGCAGCTTGGCATGAAACCTACGATACACAAATCCAAACCAGCGTGCATGATTAATACAGCGTGTGAGGCTAATCCCAAGGTTGAAGATGAATCAGAATGCGAGGCTAAGTTCCAGCCATGCATAGAAAAAACAAAAAAAAAATGCAAAGCTAAGTTTTAGCCTAGCATAGAAGTGCTATAATGCAAGGACAAGTCTCAACCTTGCACAAAATTATCAGAATGAAAGGCTAAGACCCAATCCCGCATAATCTGCCACAAAGATGGAAGTGATTTGTTACCATATGATGAACTCTATGAAGAGCCAAATGAGTTTGACACAGGGGATGGGATCTACAATCAGATAAACTTGCGTATAATGTGAGGCTAAGCCCGAAGCAAGAATGCGAGGCTAAACCCCGGTACAGTACGAGGCTAAGCCAGCGTAAAGTTATTTAAACATGAGACTATGCTCACGGCTAAAATGCAAATCTAACTCTCAACCTCGCGTAAACTTCGAAGAATAAGAAAGCGATCAATTGAATTATAACAACCATTCAAATGTGGCCCACACGAATAAACTTTGTATGCAATGCAAAGCAAACTTTGCACACAATACAATCCCAAGCCATCATAAAGTCATCTAAACGCGAGGTTATGCTCACGACCAAAATGTGAAACTAACTCCTAGCCTCGCATAGACTCTAAGAAGCGGAAGGTTAAGTTCTGCGTCAGAGACTTAAGGCGTCAAGCCAACCAACAGCCTTGCATAATATCCGATGAAGAAGAAGGTGGCCCATCGACTTATAATGGACTCGTAACCAGTCACATATGGCCCACGCAGGAGGTGAGACCCACGTCCAGTAAACATTGCATACAAAACTAAACTTCGCATACAATGCGATGCTAAGCCAGCATAAAGTAATCTAAACGCGAGGCTATGCCCGTGTGGAGTGCTAAGTTATGCTCGCAACTAAAATGTGTGTGAGGTTAAACCTACACACAAGTCCAACCCCGTGTATAACACTAAGTCATACTAGCCCAGTCACGAGGCTTTGCCAGCTTAAAATATGAGGTTAAGCCCGCAGATATAGAGCTAAGTTTGTATCTTGAACGTGCAGTAACAAATCAAGTTGTACCAAGTGCGCATCTCAAGAGCACCTTCAACAAGTGGACGACTTGGTTCCTACCAGTCAGGCGACTAATGATCCTAACGCATAAGACTAAAGGCAAATTTCAGCCAAAGTGGTAGGGTTCATTTATAGTAGAGACGGTCTACTCAAATGGAGCATACCAATTGATTAATCAACACATTGACTGGATGATGATGTCGATCAATGCAAAATTCCAACAGAAATATTACTCTTAAGGAAATCAAGTCATTCGACCTCCTCTTAAATACAACAAATAAAGAAATGCTGGCCGCTGCTGAGGTGTAGCTTCGCACCCCAACTTGGGGCATAAAATGAAAATGGATCCTACCTCTCTACAACTATGGATAGAGAAAACGTTTGGTCTGTAAGTCCAAACGAAGTCCTCGCTAACCCTATCATGCTAAGGGTAAAAGCGTAAAATGCCTAACGCCATTAAGGCAATGGAAAGAGAACAAGTTTTTCGCCAACCCATCATACTTGGGGTAAAAGTATGAAATGCCCAACGCCATCAAGGCAATGGGAAGAGAATAAATTTCTCTCCAACCCTATCATGCTAGGGGTAAAAAGCATGAATTGCCCAACGTCATCAAGGCAACGATAAGAGAAAATGTTTCTCGCCAACTCATCATGCTTAGGGTAAAAGTATGAAATGCCCAACACTATCAAGGCAACGGGAAGAAAATAAATTTCTGGCTAACCTCATCATGCTAGGGGTAAAAAGTATGAATTGCCCAATGCCATCTAGATAACGGGAAGAGAACAAGTTTCTCGCCAACCCCATCATGCTGGGGGTAAAAGCATGAATTGCCCAACGCTATCAAAATAACAGGAAGAGAACCAGTTTCTCGCCAACCCATCATACTAGGGTAAAAGCATGAACTGTCCAAAGCTACTAAAGCAAAGGGAAGAGAAAAATTTTGGCATTTAAGCCCAAACAAAATCTTCGATAACTTACCTTGCTGAAGGGAATAGCATGGCTAGCCCAACTCGAACGATAGTTGGTAAAGATAAACAAAATTTATTAATAGCCGAGGGTTTGCTAAAAATCCCATGACAAATTTGTCATAACAGTATCTTTATCTAAAAATAAAGATACATCCTTGTTTAAAACTACTAAGGTAAAGGGAAGAAGGAACGTTTGGTATCTAAGCCCAAACAAAACCTTCGATAACTCACGATACTGAGGGAAATAGCTAGTCCAACTCAAACGGTAGTTGGTAGAGGCAAATCAAACCCATTGATAGCTAGAATTTTGCTAAAAATCACATGACAAACCTATTGCATTAGTATCTTTATTTGATTATAAGGATACATCATCACCTTAAGCTGTAAGGCAAAGGAAAGAGGAAAAGTTTGACATGTAAGCCCAAACGAAATTCTCGATAACTTATCATGCTAAGGAAAATAGCATGACTAGCCCAACTCAAACAGTAGTTGGTAAAGGCTAATCAAATCCGTTGATAACTGGGGGTTTGCTAAAAATCCTAATCAGATCGATTCCCTATCAGGTAAAGATTTCACCTCTGACAGTAAAACTTTCCTCATTAATTTTCTCTGGTAGAGCCAGTAAGTCTCTAAAATATTTATCATGTTAAAATCATACCTATAATACCAGAGTACAAAATCGAATCATTTTTCTCCATGAGATCTCTAATGAAATCTCTTATCATGTTAAGATTTCATCTCTAACAGCAAAACTTTTCTTGTCATTTTTCTCCAGCAGAACAAGTGATACTCCAAAATATTTGTTAAGTTAAAATCATACCTCTGACATCAGAATTCAAAATTAAATGAGATCAAATCCGATTAAATCTCCTGTCATGTTAAGCTTTCACCTCTGACAGAAAGGAAACTCACACTCCATCAAGTTCAAAATTACAACCTCTGATGAACTTGTTTTTTATATCATTAAATTAAAATTACCTCTGACGAAAATCATCTCCATATCAAGTTAACAGTTACCTCTGATAGTCAAATTCCAAGGCTAAATACGTTAACCTTCACTTCTGTTTAGTTAACTCATTCCTATTAAGACCAGATCCTCTAAATATGTCGAATTTTGAGACATGTTTAATGACACCTCTGTCTTTTCCCAATCCGTCATACTAGATGTCACTGAATGGTTAGGATTCCAATGAGCACGTTAACATCATATCTCTGCTTGTCATCAAATCAGCACGCTAACATCATACCTCTGCTTGTCATCTAACAAACACGTTAACATCATACCTCTGCTTGTCATCTAACGAGAACGTTAATATCATATCTCTGCTTGTTATCTAATGAGCATGTTAATATCATACCTCTGCTCGTCATCTAATGAGCACGTTAGCATTATACCTCTGCTCATCTTCTATGAGACACGTTAACAATTATCTCTGTCTATCAAATTCATCACAAGTCTGTCATGCACTCAGCCTCTGACCAAGACATCAAAAATAATTTTGCATGTAGACAACAAATTTTTTGAAGCAAAGCTACAGACAAAAGTCTGGATGGGCCGCACAAGTACAATAGTCCGCATAAAAAAAATCACTAGAAGTAATTTCTGATGCATTGGAGAGGTTCAACAGTATACCTCCAACAACAAAATAGTTGGGAAATAGCGATTTCAGAAGATGGTTCACAGTATAACATAAAAATCATGCCATACAAGGAAGACCACAGAGCCAAGATTAAAAGAGTCCAAAGTGTTTCCAAATTCATTACAAATCAAAATAGAATTTCGAAAACTTTGGAGTGGGTTATGTAGACAGTTAAAAAAAAGAGAGAAGAAGAAGAAGAAAAGAAAAAAAAATTGGGGAATTAATCCCTGCGGGTTGCCACCCACGGGAATAATTCCCGCAGGTGCCACTTGCGGGAATTTCCTGCAGGTGTCACCTGCAGGAACTTGTCACGAGTTGCAACCGCAAGAGCTTCCCGCGGGTGCGACCCATGGGAGTGTCCCGTGAGTGCCATCCGCGGGGTGAACCCATGGGGCTGCCCCGTTCCGTACTACGGAGACGTGGTTTGATCTGGATTTTTAGGGATTAATTACAAAGATTTAATCTAGATTTGAAGGAAAGAATTGATCCGAATTTGAAGGGAACGATTACTTTTCTATCTATAAAAAAGGAGGGTAGAGTTCAGAAAAAGGGGTTTTTTCCAGAGGAGAGAAATTTTCAGAGAAGAGAGTCTCAAATGAAAAGAAAGAGGGAAATAGGAAAATCCCGAGAGCGGAGTACCTTCATCTTTGTAGATACCAAAAAAAAAAAAAAAATTGAAAATTGAAAATTGCTAAGTGGGCACACCCGGCGGTTAACGTATTTAGATTTGGAATCGGACTATCAGAGATAACAGTTAACTTGATAGGGAGATGATTTTCGTCAGAGGTGATTTTTTAACTTAACGACATCAAAACACGTTCATCAGAGGTTGTAATGTTGGACTTGAATAAGTGTGAATTTTCTTTTCTGTCAGAGGTGATTTTTTTTTTTTAACGTGACAGAGGATTTAATCGGATCTTATCTCATTTGATTTTGAATTATGATGTCAGAGGTATGATTTTAACTTGACAAATATTTTGGAGCGTCACTTGCTCTGTTGGAGCAAAATGACAAGAAAGTTTTGCTGTCAGAGGTGAAAACTTAACGTGACAAGGGATTTATCTGATTAGAATTTTTAGCAAACCCCCAACTATCAACGGATTTGATTAGCCTTTACCAACTACCGTTTGAGTCGGGCTAGCCATGCTATTCCCCTCAGCATGGTGAGTTGTCAAGGATTTCATTTGGGCTTAAATGCCAAACTTTTCCTCTTCCCTTTGCCTTAGCAGCTTAGGGCAGCGATGTATACTGTTGTGACAGATTTGTCATGGGATTTTTAGCAAACCCCCAGCTATCAACGGGTTTGATTTGCCTTTACCAACTACTGTTTGAGTAGGGCTAGCCATGCTATTATCCTCAGCATGGTGAGTTGTCGAGGGTTTCGTTTGGGTTTACATACCAAACTTTTCCTCTTCCCTTTGCCTTAGCGGCATTGGGCAATTCATACTTTTACCCCCAGTATGAATGGGTTGGCGAGAAATCTATTCTCTTTCCGTACCCTTAGCGGCGTTGGGCGGTTCATACTTATTACCCCCAGTATGGTGGGGTTGGTGAGAAATCTATTATCTTCCCGTAGCCTTGTAGGCGTTGGGTAATTCATGCTTTTACCCCCAGCATGGTGGGGTTGGCGAGAAATTTATTCTCTTCTCGTAGCCTTAACAGCGTTGGGCGGTTCATACTTATTACCCCCAGTATGGTAGGGTTGGTGAGAAATCTATTCTCTTCCCGTAGTCTTGTAGGCGTTGGGTAATTCATGCTTTTACCCCCAGCATGGTGGGGTTGGCGAGAAATTTATTCTCTTCCCATAGCCTTGTAGGCGTTGGGTAATTCACGCTTTTACCCCCAGCATGGTGGGGTTGGTTAGAAATTTATTCTCTCCCTGTAGCCTTGTCGGCGTTGGGTAATTCATAAAAAATTTTTTTATTATGGGGGTTTAAATTAACCGCCCTGAGCTCGTTTTGGGAATTGTTGTGAGCCCAAGTGGTACCTTTAGACCACACACATTAGATGTGTCGGAGTTAGCTCTAACTCCTTTTTTGTTCAGCTTTGAGCTGAACTGCTCCAGCGTCAATCAACGCTTGAATTTTATCTTTTAAGATAAAACAATTTTTTGTGGGGTGACCTATAATCCGATGGTATAGGCAGTAATTCGGATCGTTAGTCTTCCCAATTTCTTCAGGCCTCTTGCTTTTCGACAACTTAAGCATTTTGCGTTTACTGAGCAGATAGAACATAGTAGCAGTATGTTCATCCTTGAACGAATATTGCTTTTGAAGCCTGGGCGACCTTGCTTGAAGCCTAGGTGACTTTGCTGTATTGCTTTCTACCGCCATTGCCATTATGTCTTTCCCTTTAGAATGGGAAAAATGGAATGGAGATTCATTTGTATCGTCTCCGATTGCGGACTGCTGCATTTCGAGACGTCGAAGTATTTCTTCGGCCTGTTCACCCTGCTTAAGCAAATCCTTCTATGACTTGGATTCGACCGAACCCATCTTGTCTAGGTTATCGATCAACAAATTGTGTCTGCAAGTTTCCACAAGCGTGTCCTGCGTCATGCCATGTGGGCATCGAACAGAAAGCTCTCGGAATCGCTCGACATAAGTTTTGACCGTTTCGCCTTCTTCTTGCTTCGCTGCTAGCAAAGATAGTATAGAGACTTCAGCATCATCTTCAAAGAATCGGGCTAGGAACTCACGTTCTACATCAACCCATGATTTAATGGTTCGCTGGGGTAGCTGCATGAACCAGGTAAATGCGGGCCCCGTTAAAGTACTCGCAAATATCTTAGTCAGGGTCGGATCGTTCCCCATGAGGTGTCCTGTCTGTGACAGGAAGTAGAAGATATGCTGTTGCGGTGAACCTCTACCGTCGAATGACTGAAGATTCAACGGTTTGTATTTTGCAGGATAAGGCACGGTCTCCCATTCTATGGGATAGGGACGGACTACCCCCACTTCTTGCAGTTTCTTTCGATGAAGAAGAGCTTGTAGTTGATTCTCCATCTTCTCTATTTTCTCTGCGTGAAGGTTTACTTCTCTCGAATGAGGAGGAATCTCTTCATTTTCATCCTCGCTGTCCTCATTTATTTGGGCGGGTCGTTTCCCTTTCTGCCGACTAGAAATGGACGATGAGGATTGGTTCCTCCTAGTTTGAGCCAGCAACTCAATTAAAAGTTGCTTTATTTCTTCTATGGTCTCTTCTTGTTGTTCGAGACGTTTTTCTTGTCTCTCAAGTCTTTCAGAGACTTCCTCTAGGCGCACGCCCTCTGGTTCGATAGAAACTCCTTTTGATCATGGAGTGATTTCCTTATCCGAAGGGTTATTTCCGACCACCTTTTTGCCTTTATTAACCATATGTGATGAGGCGGCAGGTAGATCGGTTTCAGAGCACACCCTCTTTACCGTCCGTATTCTTTTGGATTCAGTGATCCGCTCAAAAACTGATCATTTTGAGTTGCACTGGCAGTTTGATAGAACAGTTGAGATCAGCTGTTCGCATTGGCAGTGAGGGATATTTTGTGAGGAGTTCTTCTTCCAATTGAGATAGTCTCTCAAATCTTGAGGTATCTTCTCCTTCTCATGAGTATGCAGTATTTCAGAGCTGAGCTCTTTTCCAGTATCAGATTATTCTCCAACCCTTCTGCGGATTCTTCTGGAGTGTGTGCTGGCCTGCGCAGTTGCATGGGCCCCTCACGCATCTGACTTGTTCTTCGAGATTTGGAGGATTCTATCATGAATATGTTCATCCGAAGTGAAACTTGGTGAGCGCATGAGCACATCTTTATATTTGTCTGCAGAGGAATGGGATGGTACTCCTGAGAGAGTAACCAAAAAGTTAGGTGTGCACTGTGTGCTCACTGCGCGTGTGCCCGAATAGACACCAGAACCAACCCTTGATTTTTCCTGCGGAGTGCAACCTGAGGGTTGAAACCCGCAGTGTGCGGCCCATGTTTGAAATCGCGGGTTTGCACCTGCGGTTGCAAACCCGGGGTTGCACCCCGTGGGTTGCAAACCCGGGGTTGCACCCACGGGGTGCAACCCGCGGTTGGAACCGCGGTTGCAACCGCGGGGTTGCACCCACGGGGTGCAACCCGCGGTTGGAACCGCGGGTTTGCACCCGCGGGTTGCATCCCGCGGGAATCCTACCGTGGGTTGCAACCCGCAGGAGGATTCCCGCGCGATGCAACCCGCGGGAGCTCCCGCGGGTTGCCACCCGCGGGAGGATTCCCACGGGTGCCAACCCGCGGGAGCGATCCCGCGGGTTGCCACCTGCGGGAGCGATCCCGCAGGTGCCAACCCGAGGGTTGTTTTCCGTTCTTTTCCGATTATTTATTTCCTATTTTATTTCGCTAATATTCCGTGATCCGGTTTTTCAGGAATAATCGAGCCGGATTTGGAGCTTCTTCGGTCTATAAAATACAGGAATTTAACCGGAGCGAGGACTTTTGGATTGGAAGACTTTGGGACGGGCGAGCTCGTGAGATCAAGGAAAAGAACAGAGCCATCTTCTCCTGGTCGGACGGTCAACGGAGGCATTAACAAGACTCCATCGCCACCCGAACCCACATAAAAAAGGGAATAAATTAATATTCCCGTTCTTGTAATTTCTCAGATTATTTTGTAATCTTAATTCATTGTAATTCAAATAATTTTTGCAATGTTATCAAAGATGCAATTTTCGGGCAAACAAGAACTGGCGACCACAAAACACGTTCTTGTTTAACCCGAAAATTGCATCTTTGATTCTATTACAAAAATTATTTGAATTACAACGAATTAAGATTACAAAATAATCCGAGAAATTACAAGAACCGCAATTTCAAACACGGGCCGCACACCGCGGTTTTCAACCCTCAGGTTGCACTCCGCAGGAAAAATCAAGAGTTGGTTCTGGTGTCTATTCAGGCACACGCGCAGTGAGCACACAGCGCACACCTAACTTTTTTACTCTCTCAGGGGTACCATCCCATTCCTCTGCAGACAAATATAAAGATGTGCTCATGCGCTCACCAAGTTTCTCTTCGGATGAACATATTCATGATAGAATCCTCCAAATCTCGAAGAACAAGTCAGATGCGTGCAGGGCCCATGCAATTGCGCAGGCCAGCACACACTCCAGAAGAATCTGCAGAAGGGTTGGAGAACAATCTAATACTGGAAAAGAGCTCAGTCCTGAAATATTGCAGACTCTCCAGTATTATGAACCAAATTTGCGACGCAAGAGGCGTCAAGATGCAGATAGAAGGAGAAGATACCTCAAGATTTGAGAGACTATCTCAATTGGAAGAACTCCTCACAAAATATCCTTCACTGCCAATGCGAACAGCTGATCTCAACTGTTCTATCAAACTGCCAGTGCAACTCAAAACGATCAGTTTTTGAGCGGATCACCGAACCTAAAAGAATGCGAATGGTGAAAAGGGTGTGCTCGGAAACCGATCTGCCTGCTGCTACATCGCATATGGTTAATAAAGGCAAAAAGGTGGTTGGAAATAACCCTTTGGATAAGGAAATCACTCCAGGGTCAAAAGGAGTTTCTATCGAACCAGAGGGCGTGCGCCTAGAGGAAGTCTCTGAAAGACTTGAGAGACAAGAAAAACGTCTCGAACAACAAGAAGAGACCATAGAAGAAATGAAGCAACTTTTAATTGAGTTGCTGGCTCAAACTAGGAGGAACCAATCCTCGTCGTCTATTTCTGGTTGGCAGAAAGGGAAACGACCCGCCCAAATAAATGAGGACAGCGAGGATGAAAATGAAGAGATTCCTCCTCATTCGAGAGAAGTAAACCTTCACGCAGAGAAAATAGAGAAGATGGAGAATCGACTACAAGCTCTTCTTCATCGAAAGAAACTACAAGAAGTGGGGATAGTCCGTCCCTATCCCATAGAATGGGAGACCGTGCCTTATCCTGCAAAATACAAACCGTTGAATCTTCAGTCATTCAACGGTAGAGATTCGCCGCAATAGCATATCTTCTACTTCCTGTCGCAGACAGGACACCTCATGGGGAATGATCCGACCCTGACTAAGATATTTGTAAGTACTTTAACAGGGCCCGCATTTACCTGGTTCATGCAGCTACCCCAGGGAACCATTAAATCATGGACTGATGTAGAACGTGAGTTCTTAGCCCGATTCTTTGAAGATGATGCTGAAGTCTCTATACTATCTTTGCTAGCAGCGAAGCAAGAAGAAGGCGAAACGGTCAAAACTTATGTCGAGCGGTTCCGAGAGCTTTCTGTTCGATGCCCACATGGCATGATGCAGGACACGCTTGTGGAAACCTGCAGACACAATTTGTTGACCGATATCCTAGACAAGATGGGTTCGGTCGAATCCAAGTCATGGAAGGATCTGCTTAAGCAGGGTGAACAGGCCGAAGAAATACTTTGACGTCTCGAAATGCAGCAGTCCGCAATCGGAGATGATACAAATGAATCTCCATTCCATTTTTCCCACTCTAAAGGGAAAGACATAATGGCAATGGCGGTAGAAAGCAACACAGCAAAGTCACCTAGGCTTCAAGCAAGGTCGCCCAGGCTTCAAAATCAATATTCGTTCAAGGATGAACATACTGCTACTATGTTCTATCTGCTCAGCAAACACAAAATGCTTAAGTTGCCGGAAAGCAAGAGGCCTGAAGAACTTGGGAAGACTAACGATCCGAATTACTGCCTATACCATCGGATTGTAGGTCACCCCACAAAAAATTGTTTTATATTAAAAGATAAAATTCAAGCATTGATTGACGCTGGAGCAGTTCAGCTCAAAGCTGAACAAAAAAGGAGTTAGAGCTAACTCCGGCACATCTAATGTGTGTGGTCTAAAGGTACCACTTGGGCTCACAACAATTCCCAAAACGAGCTCAGGGCGGTTAATTTAAACCCCCATAATAAAAAAAATTATGAATTACCCAACGCCGACAAGGCTACGGGGAGAGAATAAATTTCTCGCCAACCCCACCATGTTGGGGGTAAAAGCATGAATTACCCAACGCCTACAAGGTTACGGGAAGAGAATAAATTTTTCGCCAACCCCACCATGCTGGGGGTAAAAGCATGAATTACCCAAGGCCTACAAGGCTATGGGAAGAGAATAAATTTCTCGCCAACCCCATCATACTGGGGGTAAAAGCATGAATTACCCAACGCCTACAAGGCTACGGGAAGAGAACAAATTTCTCGCCAACCCCACCATGCTGGGGGTAAAAGCATGAATTACCCAACGCCTACAAGGCTACGGGAAGAGAATAAATTTCTCACCAACCCCATCATACTGGGGGTAAAAAATATGAATTATCCAATGCCAACAAGGCTACAGGAAGAGAATAGATTTATCGCCAACCCCACCATACTGGGGGTAATAAGTATGAACCGCCCAATGCCACTAAGGTTACGGGAAGAGAATAGATTTCTCGCCAATCCCACCATACTGGTGGTAATAAGTATGAACCGCCCAACACCGCTAAGGCTACGGGAAGAGAATAGATTTCTCGCCAACCCCATCATACTGGGGGTAAAAGTATGAATTACCCAATACCACAAGGCTACGGGAAGAGAATAGATTTCTCGCCAACCCATTCATACTGGGGGTAAAAGTATGAATTGCCCAACGCCGCTAAGATAAAGGGAAGAGGAAAAGTTTGGTATTTAAACCCAAACGAAACCCTCGACAACTCACCATGCTGAGGATAATAGCATGGCTAGTCCAACTCAAACGGTAGTTGGTAAAGGTAAATCAAACCCGTTGATAGCTGGGGGTTTGCTAAAAATCCCATGACAAATCTGTCACAACAGTATACATCGCTGCCCTAAGCTGCTAAGGCAAAGGGAAGAGGAAAAGTTTTGCATTTAAGCCCAAACGAAATCCTTGACAACTCACCATGCTGAGGGAAATAGCATGGCTAGCCCGACTCAAACGGTAGTTGGTAAAAACTAATCAAATCCGTTGATAGTTCGGGATTTGCTAAAAATCCTAATCACATAAATCCCTTGTCACTTTAAGATTTCAACTCTGACAGCAAAACTTTTCTTGTCATTTTTCTCCAACAGAGCAAATGACGCTCCAAAATATTTGTCAAGTTAAAATCATACCTCTGACATCATAATTCCAAATCAAATGAGATAAGATCCG
The DNA here is from genome assembly GCA_036321105.1 of Dracaena cambodiana. Classification (NCBI taxonomy): domain Eukaryota; kingdom Viridiplantae; phylum Streptophyta; class Magnoliopsida; order Asparagales; family Asparagaceae; genus Dracaena; species Dracaena cambodiana. Next base: position 27,261,769 of record JAYEPQ010000007.1, read on the forward strand.
ATTAAATCCCCTGTCACGTTAAAAAAAAAATCACCTCTGACAGAAAAGAAATTTCACACATCGTCAAGTCCAACATTACAACCTCTGATGAACGTGTTTTGATGTCGTTAAGTTAAAAAATCACCTCTGACGAAAATCATCTCCCTATCAAGTTAACAGTTACCTCTGATAGTTCGATTCCAAATCTAAATACGTTAACCGTCACCTCTGTTTAGTCAGCTTGTCCCTATCACGACCAGATCCTCTGAATAGGTTGAGCTTCAAGACACGTTTAATATCATCTCTGTCTTTCCCTTATCCGTCATACTAGATGTCACTGAACGGTTAGGGTTAAAATGAGCACGTTAACATTACACCTCTGCTTGACCTAAAATAAGCATGTCAACATCACACCTCTACTTGTCATCTAATGAGTATGTTAAAATCATACCTCTGCTTGATTTGAATAAATGAATATGTTAACAGTTATCTCTATCGACAAAATCCTTTAAAAGGTTTATAGCCAAAATTAAAGAATCCAAAGTATTTCAAAATTCAGTACGATTCATTACAGAACTTCGAAAACTTTGGAGGGGGTTATGTAGATACCAAAAAAAAAAATTGAAAATTGAAAATTGCTAAGTGGGCACACCCGCGGGAGCACCCGCGGGAGGATTCCCGCGGGATGCAACCCGCGGGAGCTCCCGCGGGTGCTAACCCGCAGGAGGATTCCCGCGGGTGCCAACCTGCGGGAGCAATCCCGCGGGTTGCCACCCGCGGGAGCGATCCCGCAGGTGCCAACCCGCGGGTTGTTTTCCGTTCTTTTTCGATTATTTATTTCCTATTTTATTTCGCTAATATTCTGTGATCCGATTTTTCAGGAATAATCGAGCCGGATTTGGAACTTCTTCGGTCTATAAAACACAGGAATTTAACCGGAGAGAGGACTTTTGGATTGGAAGACTTTGGGACGGGCGAGCTCGTGAGATCAAGGAAAAGAGCAGAGCCATCTTCTCCTGGTCGGACGGTCAACGGAGGCATTAACAAGACTCCATCGCCACCCGAACCCACATAAAAAATGGAATAAATTAATATTCCCGTTCTTGTAATTTCTCGGATTATTTTGTAATCTTAATTCGTTGTAATTCAAATAATTTTTGCAATGGAATCAAAGATGCAATTTTCGGGCAAACAATCTTCTCCGGAGAAATCAGCCAACGATGTTTGGATCATCAACAGAGTATAGAAGCAAAACTCCACCGCTGCCAGAACCAACTAAAAAAGGGGAATCGAAATCAATCGTTCCCCATTTTTGTAATCTTGAATTTATTCTATAATTTTCTTTTATTGCTAGAATTCAAAAGTAAATTAGCAATGTAAGAAAATCTACATTATGAAGGAATAAAACTTCTTCTTGACAAAATTCCTTCATGATTTTCATCAAAAGAATCAAAAGATAATATGTCACTAGCAAGCTCATCATTAGTCAAACCATTAAGCAATATTTATTTTTTATCACCCTTTTTATAGTTGTTTGCACAATAGTCTAAAGAAAGTTGATAACAATGTCGAAGTATGGACTCATGATGCGATATTTACTGCAAGCGCACAGTGTCGGTGTAGCGCTGTACAGGTCGTCCCACAGGGATCTAAGATGTTTTTGCTTTCCTTACTCTTTCCTTAGTCTAACAGACTAACTAAACATTCAAGTTTGAAGTTGAGTTAATCTAAATAGCCAAGGATCTAGAATCCACTAATTTCCAATCATGTTCTTACTTCTATTATCTTCTTCTATCATAAAAATTTGATCCTTTTTAGTTTAATCTTTGTTTAAAGTGCTCTAAGTATGAGCTATCAAGTGGTGTGCAAGCATAACTCATCAAAGATACTACTTTTTATAAAAACAAATTAAATCTTTAGATAATTCAATGAAAAAGATAAAATCAACAACCCCAAACCCTAACTAAGCATAGGCTATCAAGAAACATAATTCAAGTATAACCTATCAAAGTTTTAATCTTCGAGTTCTTGTATTTTAATCTTTTATAGAAAAATCATGTCTTTATTAATTTTATTTAAGAAGAAAAATATTAGAAAGCAATTACATGGGGGATCCTAACTTCATCTACATCCTAGAGCTAAACTAAATAGCTACTCATGATTCAAGAAAGCAATTAAATATAATCTAGAAAGCAAATAAATCTATATTAGAAAGTAATTAACTCTATCTAGAAAGCAAATAAATAACTAAAAGCAATGGCTTACCTCTAGAGCACGGTATTGTGGCCGTCACCCCTTCAGCAAAACCCTAATTTTATTAAATTAAATACGAGTACAAAAGTTCAGGATTTTTTCTTTGAATACCAGGATATGGCCAATATATAGGTTTCGGAAATCCAAACCCAATTATAATACAATTGTAAAACTACAAGATTACAGCAAAGTTACGGGAAAAATTTCACCGCATGGGACCCACATAGGGCTGCCAATTGGCGGGTTCCACCACTAAATAGCAGCCAAATATTGGGTTTTGGTCATGTAATTTTTTCTACTAGAGGTTCTGGTCTTATAGACTTGATATTCCTGACTGTATTTGACTTTTACTCTCTGCAACATCGTGGTCTCTTAGTTTTGCTCACTTTGAAAACTTTTCGGATTTTGATTTCCAACTCCAACTCTGATTTCATGCTATCTCCATGTACAAATCAGATTATCTGAAAAAGACACTAAAAATACCAGAGTAGCATTTATTTATATACAAAAATAAATAAAGTATGGGAGGAAAAATACAATATATGATACTTATCACACCCCCACACGTATCTTTTGCTAGTCTTCGAGCAAAACCTAAACCTAAAAAAAAATAAAAATCCTAACTCACTTTCGCAGGAGTCGCGATTGCACTTAGCACGTGCAACAAGCCTTTAAACCCCTACGTTACCCTAGTGGACGAGTTGTGTCTCGTGAGGGTTTGCAGTGAAATTACCCACAAAATTCATGAAGAAAATAGTTTAAGGAATAAAGAAAAGAAAAATAAGGATAACCAAAAAATAAGAAAAGTAAAAATTTTATACAAAATAATGAAAAATCTTTTTTATATAATATCTTCATCAATTAATCTCACTGATATACAAACTCAAGAACGCATTTAGATTATCAATTTTCAAATAGTGCGTCATATTAGATACACTTATCATTTTAATCAAAAATTTAAATCCTATCTTTCAATACCTACTAACAGATAATCTATTGGCTCCTATACATCACGTGCACGTGAGATAGTCTACTTCGGTTTTGGACTCCAACTCTAACTAATGATTCATCTCCTTTCTCATAATAAATTTTCTTTCCTTTTCTTTTTTTCTTTTTTTTATCTTTTTTTTAAAGAATATTTTACCTTTCATGCATTCATTCACGCTTACTTAGGCGCAAAATACCTGATTACTTGGATCATACTCTTTTTTCACTCTTGAGATTATTGCCTTAATACCAGGCGCACCCTATTATTTTATCACTCTCGATGCTATTGCCTTAATACCAGGCTCACCCCATTTTTTTATTCTCACTTTTTTCTTTTTTTTCTTTTTTTTAGAGAGAGAAGACTTACTCAATCGTTATTATTTTTATCCTTAACCTAATAAACTATTGTGAAGTGAAAAAAAAGTAGATGTATACTTGCCTCAAAACCACTGTTAGCGATATTTATTTTTTGGATTTTAGTCTTTTTTTATAAAATTCAAACTGTATCATTCAATCTACTCTCCTATCTAATTTCATAAATTTGTTCCTTTATCTGTAATTAGGTTGATCTATTGATGAAAACAAGTTTTTTTTCAAATTTTTTTTTTAAGTTACCCTAAAAACTACCCAAAGTGTAAAACAAAGAAACCTAAAAATCTAAAAAAAAAATCCTACAAATAAAAATAAAACCTAAAAATCCTAAAAAATAAAAAACTCCTAAAAACTACTCCCCCCACACCTAAACTTGTGCATGCCCTCATACACAAACCAGGTGTGGTAAAATAAATATGAAAACTATTATACAAATACTATACAAATAATGAGAGTCACAAAAGTTACGATCTCAATATCATCATCCTATTAACGCATGGAGAGCGGTTACGACTTCTCGATCGCTTCCCACTTTCATAGTGTGTGCGTTTTAAACGTGAAGTGGGTACATTATTATATCTCATCAACCTCCTACAAGTCACGAGATTACATGTCTGCTTCTTATGCCGTCCTCGCTTTTTCTTTGTCCACATGTAAGTATTAACAATTGGGTCAAAAAATTCTTTATTATAAACCTGCCAATCATCGTTAGTAACAAGTATACATGTAGAAATATCATGAGGTGAGAAGAGTGCTATAGGATCAAGTGAACGTGGTAGTGGCTCTTCTAACTCATGAAATAATGCGAGCTCCTCTACAAATAAATCCTCAAAAGTTTGCTCATAATTCGATGACACACTTGCATAAGTATCATCATACATAGAATCAATATGTGCCAATTCTTCTAATAACATGAGCTCATCTTTGAACATTTGCTCAAATGAGAGCTCATCATCAGTGCAAGAGGTCAAATGAGAATGCAAACCGTGAATCATGTTGACCTCAATGAGGGAGCTCGTTGCGTGCTCATCCATATTAAATATGTTCAATGCCACAGTCATATTCCCAAACGATAACTTCATGAGGCCACTCCTATAATCATTTAATGCATTTGATGTTGCAAGGAATGGTCTACCCAAGATGACGGGAATTTGGTTCCGTAGATTAGAGATCGGCTCAGTTTCTAAGACAATAAAGTCTACAGGAAAGATAAACTCGCCGACCTTGATGAGCACATCTTCAACCATACCAAGTGGCCTCTTGATCGAACGATCAGCTAGCTGTAATGTGACCTTGGTAGGTTGAAGTTTTCCTAACCCCAGTTGCTGATAAACAGTGTAAGGAAGTAAGTTGACACTTGCCCCTAAATTAAGTAATGCCCTATCAAATGTAGTGTTCCCAATGATGCATGAGATTGTAGGGAAACCTGGATCTTTGTACTTGATAGGCAAGGAGTTAGAGAGGATATGTGATATATTTGCAGCAAGAAAAACTTTCTCAGGAACGTTTCTTACTCGTTTCTTAGTACACAAATCCTTGAGGAATTTAGCATAAGTAGGAACCTGTTGTATAATATCAAGGAGTGGAATATTAATCTTCACCTGCTGAAATATTTCAAGAATCTTTTCTACTTGCGGTGAAGGCTTCCTAATCCGATTGGGATATGGTACTTTCGGTTTGGGAACAGGTTCTTCCAAATGAGTATGTGATAGTGATGGAGGTGATGGAGATGGTTGTGGAGAAAGGGGTGGAAGAGATGGTGTAGCCTGCGAGATAGTAGAAGTTGGATCAGGGGGCATGGCTACATTATTATCCACTTGCTTGCCAGATCTAAGCGTGTGAGTGGCATTGCATTGGTGGATATGCGACTAATTGGAGTTTAAGAAACTGGCATTAGGGCTCGTTATGGGTTGACTTGGAAAGGTACCCTGGCCTCGTTCACTCATCTGATATGCTAATTGTCCAACCTGCTGCTCTATATTTTTTATAGATTGAGAGTTCACAAGCAGTTGCTGACTTGTACTTTGAATAAAGTCAGTTGACACTTTCATAAGATTTTGCATGTGTGTGTCAAGGTTGGACATATGCATGTCAAATTTGGAATGAGACTTGAGAAGATTTTCAACGTGCTTCTCAAGTGACTGAAGTCGCTTTTCTTGATCAATATTAGACCCCTGTTGTGGATGTCAGTGGTTTTGTGTAGGTAGTCTATTCTGGTTGTTCCCATAATTTGAAGCGTTTGGGTGTTGATAAGCACCCACATTTGGTCTTGGAAACAGACCAGTGGTTGGAGGCTGCATATTAGAGTTAGGGCCCCCCTGATATTGCCCTTGACCCCATGATAGATTTGGATGATTCCACCAGCCAGGATTGTATGTAGGAGCGTAAAGATTGTTCATGGGTTGTTGATATAAGGCGTTAGCCTGCGCAAGTGTGTGACCCATGGGATTCATTAATAATGAACACTCCTCCATAACATGATTCGGAGTTCCGAAATTAAAGCATGTGGGAACTTGAATTTGATTTACTTGACCCACTGGTGGAGCACTAGGAGTCTCTAGTGCCTCAATTCTCCTCACAAGGGCTGCCATCTTAGCTTCGACAGCTATAGATCTGTCGACGCTATGAATCCCACCCTTATGTGCAGAAGTTGATGCACTGGACTTCTCAGCGGGACTCTCCCACTGCATAGTCTTCCATGATAGGTCCTCAAGAAAGTCCTATGCTTCATCCTCATTTTTCCTCATAAACTCCCCCTGACACATGGATTCAAGAAGAGTTTTGGATGTGTAATCGAGTCCTTCGTACACGATTTGACATAACAGCCACTTTTCTATCGCATGGTGGGGGCACTGAGCTAAAAGGTCTTTAAACCGTTCTAAGTATTTCCAGAAGGGTTCTCCTGGCACTGGACGGAATTAATTGATTTGATTTCGTATCCTTGCCGTCTTATGCGTGGGATAATACTTCTTAAGAAACACCGTAACGAATTCATCCCAAGTAGTGATTGAATCAGTAGGCATACTGTACAACTAGTTCTTGGCATTATCCTTAAGTGCAAAGGGAATGAAGCGGAGCTTAATTGCGTCCTCCGATAAGTGTTGCAGTTTTATCATCACGCATACTTCCTGAAATTCACTGATAAAGAGATATGCATCTTCTGAATCAGAACCAGTGAATTTAGGAAGCATACTAATGTATTGTGGCTTCAACTCATAGTGATTACCCGCTGCGTGTGGAAGTTTTATGCATGATGGAAGTTATGTGCGCAACGGGTAACATCGATCCTGAAGGATCGGGATCGGTTGGTCCATCTTGGCTCCCATGAACAAATCTGATCTCACAAGTCGACCAAATTGATCACGGATCCAATGTGGCATGAACCAGTGACCGTGAGTGTATGCATGAATTTCCTAAACTAATACAAGAAGTGGGTTGTAGTGGAGAGATAAAACGGTGGAATAGATATGATCAAATAAAAATGTGATTCCTACTGTTTCTAAATTTTTTTTTGTATTTTTTTAAAAACTCAGTGAAACAAAATACATATAACAAGAAAGTTTTGTGGGGTTTTGTACCTGCAGAGCCGCCAAATGGCGGTTTGAGCCGCTAATTAGCGGCCAAAGCAGGGACTCTTGGACTCTTCTTGCTTAAGTGCACTCCCAATGCTTATTTAGTCCTGTTAATTTCCTGTATCTTCACTTTATTATTCCTGCACACTCAACGCACACTGTTAATCCCGTAAAACGTCAGAAAAAGTAAGAAAAAACACCGTCGATCCCCGGCAATGGTGCCAAAAACTTGATGTGATATTTATTGCAAGTGCACAGTATCAGTGTAGTGCTGTACAGGTCGTCCCACAGGGATCTAAGGTGTTTTTGCATTCCTTACTCTTTCCTTAGTCTAACGGACTAAGCAAAGATTCTAGTTTGAAGTTGAGTTAATCTAAATAGCCTAGGATTTAGAATCCACTAATTTTCAACCATGTTCTTACTTCTATTATCTTTTTCTATCATAAAAATTTGATCTTTTTATTTTAATTTTTATTTAAAGTGCTCTAAGTATGAGCTATCAAGTGGTGTGTAAGCATAACTCATCAAAGATACTACTTTTCATAAAAACAAATTAAATCTTTAGATAATTCAATGAAAAAGATAAAACCAACAACCCCAAACGCTAACTAAGCATAGGCTATCAAGAAACCTAATTCAAGTATAATCTATCAAAGTTTTAATCTTCGAGTTCTTGAATTTTAATCTTTTATAGAAAAATCATGCCTTTATTAATTTTATTTAAGAAGAAAAATATTAGAAAGCGATTACATGGTGGATCCTAACTTCATCTACATCATAGAGCTAAACTAATTAGCTACTCATGATTCAAGAAAGCAATTAGATATAATCTAGAAAGCAAATAAATCTATATTAGAAAGCAATTAACTCTATCTAGAAAGCAAATAAATAACTAAAAGCAATGGCTTACCTCTAGAGCACGGTATTGTGGCCGCCACCCCTTCAGCAAAACCCTAATTTTATTAAATTAATTACTAGTACAAAAGTTCAGGATTTTTTCTTTGAATACCAGGATGCGGCCAATATATAGGTTTCGGAAATCCAAACCCAATTATAATACAATTGTGAAACTACAAGATTACAACGAAGCTATGGGAAAAATTTCACCGCATGGGACCCACATAGGGCTGCCAATTGGTTGGTTCCACCACTAAATAGCGGCCAAATATTGGGCTTTGGTCATGTAATTTTTTCTACACGAGATTCTGGTCTTGTAGACTTGATATTCCTGACTGTATTTGATTTTTACTCTCTGCAACATAGTGGTCTCTTAGTTTTGCTCACTTTGAAAACTTTTCGGATTTTAATTTCCAACTCCAACTCTGATTTCATGCCATCTCCTTATACGAATCAGATTATCTGAAAAAGACACTAAAAATACCTGAGTAGCATTTATTTATATACAAAAATAGATAAAGTATGGGAGAAAAAATACAATATATGATACTTATCAACTCATCGTGCACAAAATTATTTGTCTCTTTTTGAATTATATCAACTTTAAAAAATGATTAAATGATTGATGTTGGAATTGGAATATGTTCAAATAACTAGATGGATGATTTTTGATATGCTCATTATAAAAGGATTTTTTATTAAAGTTTCTAGATAAGATGCAGGTTGAGAGGATAATTTTAGCAAAGCTTCCGTGCCTTCCTATATTCTACATATTCGTTCCTTAGTGATGAGTGTCATATATTACATATTTATCGTTTTCATACTATCTATTTTTGTATTTAAATAATACTACTCGGGTATTTTTAGTGTCATTTTCAGGTAAACTGATTTCTACAAGGAGATGGCATGAAATGAAAACTGGATTAGGAAACCAACCCAAAAAAAAGATAAAAGTGAGCAAACTACAAGACAGTGATGCTGTAGAGAGTCAAAGTCCAATAAAGTCAAAAAACGCAAGAGATCAGGACCAAAACTTCATGCCGAAGAAAATTCAAGTAATTTCCTCCAATTATTGGAGCTATTTAGCGGCATTTTGCTGCCATTTGGTGGCAAAAGAGGGGCCCACATGGTGATTTTTTGTGAGGGTTTTGAAGTAATTTTTTAGTTTTTCAGTTGTATCAAAATTAGGGTTTGATTCTCTAAAGCCTACTTATTGGTCGTATACTTATAAGTAGGGTTTTATCCTATAGTTTTGTACTCGCTTTTAAGTTAATAAAATTTGGATTTGCCAAAGGGGTGACGGCCGCCATACCGAACTCTAGAGGTCCCTTTGTTGGTAATTTTAGTTTTTATTGTTTTTAGTTTAATTTTATCTTGCTTTCTAGTTTAGATTATTCTTACTTATTAGTTTAGATTCATCATGTTCTGTAGTTTAGATTTATCTTTCTTATTAGTTTAGATTCTTTATTGCTTTCATAGAAAAATAAGATTTTTAATGCTTTCGAAATATAAAAATATAATTTTGCTGATTAAAACTATGAGTAGCAAATTTAGCTTAGCTCTACAATGTAGATGAAGCTAGAATCCACCATGTAGTTGCTCTCTAATATTTTTTTCCTTAATAAAATAACAAAGATATGATTTTTCCATGAAAAGATTAAAATACAAGAACTCGTAGATTAATACTTGGATAGGTTATACTTGAGTTATGTTTCTTGATAGCCTATACTTAGTTAGGGTTTGGAATTGTTGATTTTTATATTCTTCTTCGAATTATCTAATGATTTAGTTTGCTTTTACAAAAAGTTGCATCTTTGATGCGTTATGCTTGCACACCACTTGATAACACATGCTTAGGACACTTGAAGTAAAGATTAAACTAAAAGATCACATTTTTATTATAGAAGAAGATAATAGAAGTAAATACATGGTTGGAAACTAGTGGATTCTAGATCCTAAGCTAATTAGAATAACTCTCAAATCCGACTTAGAACCCTTTGTTAGTCCGTTAGACTATAGAATTAGTAAGAATTGAAAAACTCCTAAGATCTTTGTGGGATGACCTATATAGTACTACAACTAACATTGTACGCTTGCAGTAAATTTCACATCAAGTTTTTAGCGTTGTTGCTGGGGATCGACGTTGTTTTTCTTGCTTTTTCTAAAGTTTTATGGGTTAACAGTGTGTGTGTGTGTGTGTATGTGTGTGTATATATATATAGTATGCAGGGACCTGGAAGTTCAGATATAGAAAGCAAAAAAGGGAAGAAAAGAGTCTAATAAGTTCACGGCAAAAACCAGAGAGCAAAAATCCCTGGTTTTGCCGCTAAATAGCGGCAATTTTAGGGACTTTCTCCCCCAAATTTTCTCTGTTTGTATGAGTAGGATCCCTGGTTCTGTAAAAAAATACAAAAAAAATATAGGCACAGTAGAAATCACATGTTTTCTTTGATCATATCTCTTCCACCATTTTATCTTCACCACAACCCACTTTTTGCATTAGTTTAGGACATTCACGCATACATTCACGGTCACTGGTTCATGCCACATTGGATCCATGATCAATTTGGTCGACTAGTGAGATCAGATTCGTTCATGGGAGACAAGATGGACCAACCGATCCCGATCCTTCAGGATCGATGTTACATATTGCGTACATCACTTCCATCATGCATCAAACTTCCACAAGCAGTGGATAATTACTATGTATTAAAGCCGTAGTACATCAGTATGTTGCTTAAATTTACTGGTTCTGATTCTGAGAATGCATATCTCTTTATCAGTGAATTTCAAGAAGTGTACATGATGATTAAACTACAGCACTTATTGGAGGACGCAATTAAACTCCGCTTCATCCCCTTTGCACTCAAGGATAATGCCAAGAAGTGGTTGTACAGTATGCCTACTAGTTCAATCACTACTTAGGATAAATTCATTGCAGTATTTCTTAAGAAGTATTATCCCACGCATAAGACGATAAGGATTCGAAATAAAATCAATCAACTTCGTCAAGTGCTGAGAGAACCCTTCTAGAAGTACTTAGAATAGTTTAAGGATCTATTAGCTTAGTGCCCCCACCATGCGATACAAAAGTAACAGTTGTGTCAAATCTTGTATGAAGGACTTGATTATACATCCAAAACTCTTCTTGAGTCCATATATCAGGGGAGTTTATGAGAAAGAACGAGGATGAAGCATGGGATTTCCTTAGGAATCTATCGTGAAAAACTATGCAGTGAGAGAGTCCTGCTGAAGCCTAATGCATCAACTCTTGTGTATAAGGGTGAGATCCATAGCGTCGATAGTTTTATAGCTGTCGAAGCTAAAATTGCTGCCCTTATGAGGAGAATTGTGGCGTTGGAGACTCTTAGTGCTCCGCCGGTGGGTCAAGTAAATCAAATTCAAATTCCTACATGCTTTAATTGCGGAACTCTGAATCATGTTATGGAGGAGTTTCTATTATTAATGAATTCCATGGGTCCCATATGTACGCCCGAAAATTGAATCTTTGATTCCATTGCAAAAATTATTTGATTACAACGAAGATTTGAGATTACAAAAATTTCGATGAATTACAAGAACGGGAATATTAATTTATTCCCTTTTTTCGTGGGTTCGGGTGGCGGTGGAGTCTTGCTGCTGCCTCCGTTGACCGTCCGACCGGAGAAGATGGCTCTGCTCCGCTTCTCAATTTCCAGAGCTCGCCCAAAATCTCCCCAAAGTCCAAGAATCCAGAAGTCCTTTCTCCCGTTAAATTTCCTGTATTTTATAAACCAAAGAAGCTCCAAATCCGGCTCAATTCTCTCCTGAAAAAGCGGATCACGGATTATCAAGAAAATAAAATAGGAAATAAAACAACGGAAAACAACGAAAAACAACCCGCGGGTGGCAACCCGCGGGATCGCCCCCGCGGGTGGCAACCCGAGGGTGCTCCCGCGGGTGCCCGCGGGATGCAACCCGCGGGTGCGCCCGCAGGTTGCAACCCGCGGGTGCTCCCGCGGGTTGCAACCCGCGGGCGCACCCGCGGGATGCAACCCGCGGGCGCACCCGCGGGATGCAACCCGCGGGTGTGCCCACTTAGCAAAAAAAGATTTTTTTTTTTTTTTTTTTTTTTTTTTGTATCTACATAACCCCCTCCAAAGTTTTCGAAGTTCTATAGAACCGTACTGAATTTCGAAATATTTTGGATTCTTTAATTTTGGTTATAGACCTTTTAAAAGATTTGGTCGATAGAGATAACTGTTAATATATTTATTTATTCCATAACAAGTAGAGGTATGATTTTAACGTACTCATTAGATAACAAGCAGAGGTATAATGTTAACGTGCCTATTGTAGGTCAAGCAGAGGTATAATATTAACGTGCTTATTTTAATCCTAACCGTTTAGTGACATCTAGTATGACGAATCAGGAAAAGACAGAGCTCACATTAAACGTGTCTTAGAGCTTAACCTATTCAGAGGATCTGGTCGTGATAGGGACAAGCTGACTAAACAGAGGTGACGGTTAACGTATTTAGTTTTGGAATCGGACTATCAGAGGTAACTGTTAACTTGATAGGGAGATGATTTTCGTCAGAGGTGATTTTCAACTTAACGATATCAAAAGCACGTTCATCAGAGGTTATAATGTTGGACTTGATGAAGTGTGAATTTTCTTTTCTGTCAGAGGTGAAATCTTAACGTGACAGGGGATCGATTTAATTAGGATTTTATCTCTTTTGATTTTGAATTATGATGTGAGAGGTATGATTTTAACTTGACAAATATTTTGGAGTGTCGCTTGCTCTGTTAGAGCAAAATGACAAGAAAAGTTTTGCTGTCAGAGGTGAAATCTTAACGTGACAGGAGATTTATCTGATCAGGATTTTTAGCAAACCCCCAGCTATCAATGGGTTTGATTTGCCTTTACCAACCACCGTTTGAGTCGGACTAGCCATGCTATTTCCCTCAGCATGGTGAGTTGTCGAGAATTTCGTTTGGGCTTAAATGCCAAACTTTTCCTCTTCCCTTTGCCTTAGCAGCTTAGGGCAGTGATGTATTCTTATATTCGGATAAGAATACTATTGTGACAGATTTGTCGTAGGATTTTTAGCAAACCCCCAGCTATCAACGGATTTGATTTTGCCTTTACCAACTACCGTTTGAGTTGGGCTAGCCATGCTATTATCCTCAGCATAGTGAGTTGTCGAGGATTTCATTTGGGCTTAAATGCCAAACTTCTCCTCTTCCCTTTGCCTTAGCGGCGTTGGGTGATTCATGCTTTTTACCCCCAGCATGGTGGGGTTGGCGAGAAATTTATTCTCTTCCCGTAGCTTTGTCGGCGTTGGGTAATTCATACTTTTTACCCCCAGTATGGTGGGGTTGGCGAGAAATTTATTCTCTCCCCGTAGCCTTGTCGGCGTTGGGTAATTCATACTTTTTACCCCCAGTATGGTGGGGTTGACGAGAAATTTATTCTCTTCCCGTAGCCTTAGCGGCGTTGGGCAATTCATACTTTTTACCCCCAGTATGGTGGGGCTGACGAGAAATTTAGGCGTTGGGTAATTCATACTTTTTACCCCCAGTATGGTGGGGTTAGCGAGAAATTTATTCTCTCCTCGTAGCCTTGTCAGCGTTGGGTAATTCATACTTTTTACCCCCATTATGGTGGGGTTGACGAGAAATTTATTCTCTTCCCGTAGCCTTGTCGGCGTTGGGTGGTTCATACTTATTACCCCCAGTATGATGGGGTTGGCGAGAAATTTATTCTCTTCCCGTAGCCTTGTCGGCGTTGGGTGATTCATTTTTTTTTTTTTCTCTTTTTTTTTTTTGATGTTTTTTCTTTTTTTTTTTCTTCTTTTATATATATATATATATATATATATATATATATATATATATATATATATATATATGGGGGTTTAAATTAACCACCTTGAGCCCATTTTTTGGGAATTGTTGTGAGCCCAAGTGGTACCTTTAGACCTCACGCATTAAATGTGTCGGAGTTAGCTCTAACTCCTTTTTTGTTCAACTTTGAGCTGAACTGCTCCAGCGTCAATCAACGCTTGAATTTTATCTTTTAAGATAAAACAATTTTTTGTGGGGTGACCTACAATCCGATGGTACAGGCAGTAATTCGGATCGTTAGTTTTCCCTACTTCTTCAGGTCTCTTGCTCTCCGGCAATTTAAGCATTTTGCGTTTGGTGAGCAGATTGAACATAGTAGCAGTATGTTTATCCTTGAACGAATACTGCTCTTGAAGTCTGGGCGACTTTGCTGTGTTGCTTGTAGTTGGCCATGGTTTCTGCTTCAGTGTACTTTCTACCACCATTGCCGTTATGTCTTTCCCTTTTGAACAGGAAAAATGGAATGGAGATTCGTTTGCACCGTCTCCGGTTGCAGACTGTTGCATTTCGAGACGTCGAAGTATTTCTTCGGCCTGTTCGCCCTGCTTAAGCAGATCCTTCCATGACTTGGATTCGACCGAACCCATCTTGTCTAAAATATCGGTCAACAAGTTATGTCTGCAGGTTTCCACAAGCGTATCCTGCGTCATGCCATGTGGGCATCGAACGGAAAGTTCTCGGAACCGCTCGACATAAGTTTTGACCGTTTCGCCTTCTTCTTGCTTCGCTGCTAGCAAAGATAATATGGAGACTTCTGTATCATCTTCAAAGAATCGGGCTAGGAACTCACGTTCTACATCAGCCCAAGATTTAATTGTTCCCTGGGGAAGTTGCATAAACCAGGTAAATGCGGGCCCCCGTAAAGTGCTCGCAAATATCCTAGTTATAGTTGGATCATTCCCCATGAGATGTCCTGTCTGTGAGAGGAAATAGAAGATGTGTTGCTGCGGCGAACTTTTACCGTCGAATGATTGAAGATTCAACAGTTTATATTTTGCAGGATAGGGTACAGTCTCCCATTCTATGGGATATGGACGGACTACCCCCACCTCTTGTAGCTTTTTGCGATGAAGAAGAGCTTGTAATTGGTTCTCCATCTTCTCTATTTTCTCTGCGTGAGGATTGAGGATAACTTTCACTTCCTCTTCTTCTCTTGAATGAGGAGGCACTTCTTCATCTTCGTCTTCGCTGTCTTCATTTATTTGGACAGGCCGTTTTCCTTTCTGCCGACTAGAAATGGACGGCGATGATTGGTTCTTTCTAGTTTGAGCCAGCAACTCAATCAAAAGTTGTTTCATTTCTTCTATGGTCTCCTCGTGCTGTTCGAGACGTTTTTCTTGTCTCTCAAGCCTTTCAGAGACTTCTACTAGAAGCGCGCCCTCTGGTTCGATAGAAACTCCTTTTGACCCTGGAGTAATTTCCTTATCCGAAAGGTTGTTTCCGACCACCTTTTTGCCTTTATTAACCATATTTGATGAGGCAGCAGGTAGATCGGTTCTAGAGCACACCCTCTTTATTGTCCGTATTCCTTTGGATTCGGTGATCCGCTCAAAAACGGACCGTCTCGGATGGCACTCGCAGTTTGATAAAACAGTTGAGATTAACTGTTCGCATTGGCATTGAGGAGTATTCTGTGCAAAGTTCTTCTTCCAATTGAGGTATTCTCTCAAGTCTTGAGATACTTTTTTATTCCTATTTGCAACCTGACGCCGCTTGCGTTGCAAACTTGGTTCATAATACTGGAGAGTTTGCAATATTTCGGGGCTGAGCTCTTTTCCAGCATTAGATTGTTCTCCAACCCTTCTGCGGATTCTTCTGGAGTGTGTGCTGGCCTGCGCAGTTGTACGGGCCTCGTACGCATCTGACTTGTTCTTCGGGATTTGGAGGATTCTATCATGAATATGTTCATCCGAAGAGAAATTTGAAAACCTATCCTCAGGTGAGTTCATGAGCACATCCTTATATTTGTTTGTAGAGGAACGGAATGGTACACCTGGGAGAGTAACCAAAAAGTTAGATGTGCGCTGTGTGCTCACTGTGCGTGTGCCCGAATAGACACCAGAACCAACCCTTGATTTTTCCTGCGGAGTGCTACCCACGGGTTGCAACTTGCGGTGTGCAACCCGCGGTTGGAACCGCGGGTTTGCACCCGCGGTTGCAACCGCGGGGTTGCACCCGCGGGGTGCAACCCGCGGTTGGAACCGCGGGTTTCCACCCGCGGTTGCAACCGCGGGGTTGCACCTGCGGGGTGCAACCTGCGGTTGGAACCGCGGGTTTCCAGCCGCGGTTGCAACCTCGGGGTTGCCCCCGTGCGGTGCAACCCGGACTTCTGCCTGCGGATTTTTATTTTTGGAATTTTTCTTCTCTGATATTTCCTGATCTGGATTTTCTGACCGCAATTTTTCAGAGGCACTGTTGAGGCGGGGCCGCTGGGCCTTACGCCTCAGGTTTCTCTTCTGAGAGCGGGTCAGGGACTGGTTTGACTTTTGGCTTGACTTTGGAATGGGCAATAACGCCGTGTTCTTGACAGACGATGACGTCCTGTCAGTTCGAACGGACGATGACCCCTCATAAATTCTCATAGGCGATGACGCCTTTCCGGTGGGCGATGACGCCTCACCTTTTTTCATCGTCACCCGGCGATGACGCCTAGGCTCCGAATCAGAGGAGGAAAGAAATTCCTCATATTTTTGCTGGTCAACTTCTATGACCAGCGTCTCAACCATTGAGCCAATCGGCACCCGGTCGGACTGCGCCAATAAATTCTCTGTGGTAAACAGAGGAGCTCCCACTGTGGTCGCCAGTTCTTGTACGCCCGAAAATTGAATCTTTGATTCCATTGCAAAAATTATTTGATTACAACGAAGATTTGAGATTACAAAAATTCTGAGGAATTACAAGAACGGGAATATTAATTTATTCCCTTTTTTCATGGGTTCGGGTGGCGGTGGAGTCTTGCTGCTGCCTCCGTTGACCGTCCGACCGGAGAAGATGGCTCTGCTCCGCTTCTCAATTTCCAGAGCTCGCCCAAAATCTCCCCAAAGTCCAAGAATCCAGAAGTCCTTTCTCCCGTTAAATTTCCTGTATTTTATAAACCAAAGAAGCTCCAAATCCGGCTCAATTCTCTCCTGAAAAAGCGGATCACGGATTATCAGGAAAATAAAATAGGAAATAAAACAACGGAAAACAACGAAAAACAACCCGCGGGTTGCCACCCGCGGGAATCCTCCCGCGGGTGGCAACCCGCGGGGGCTCCCGCGGGTGTGCCCGCGGGTTGCATCCCGCGGGGGTTCCCGCGGGTGGCAACCCGCGGGTGCTCCCGCGGGTGCCCGCAGGATGCAACCCGTGGGTGTGCCCACTTAGCAAAAAAAGATTTTTTTCCTGACTGGAAGAACCATCCAAATATCTCATGGGGTCAGGGGCAATAATCAAGGGGCCCCTAACCCTAACATGCAGCCTCCAGTCAATTGTCAGTTTCTAAGACCAAAAGTGGGTGCTTATCAATACCCAAATGCTTCAAATTAAGGGAACAACCAGAATAGACCACCTCTTGTGTATAATCAATCATATCTACAGTAGTGGTCTAATAATAATTATGACAGACGGCTAACGACACTTGAAAGAGATGTGGGGAATCTTTTCAAGACGACGTCCAATTTAGACACACAATTGCAAAATTTAATAAAACTATCTACTGACTTTATACAACGAACCGACTAACAACTCTTATAAGTTCTCAGTCGATCAAGAATATAGAGCAGCAGGTTGGACAGTTAGCCACACAGCTAAGTGAGCAGGGGCCAGGTATCTTTCCGAGTCAACCAATAATGAACCCCAATTGTAACTCTTCTCAGTTTGTTTCATCCGATATTCACTAATGCAATGTCATTCACACGCTCAGATCTAGCAAGCAAGTGGACAACAATGTAGCCATACCCCCTGATCTCACTCATACTATTTCGCAGGCTACACCATCTCTTTCTCTACAACCATCTACATCACCTCCATCACCGGCACATACTCATTCAGTAGAATCTATTCCTAAGCCAAAAGTACCATATCCCAATCGGCTTAGGAAGCCTTCACCGCAAATAAAGAAGATCTTGAAACATTTCAATAGGTGAAGGTTAATATTCCACTCCTTGATATTATACAACAGGTTCCTAGTTATGCCAATTTTTTCAAGAATTTGTGTGCTAAGAAATGAGCAAGAAACGTTCCTAAGAAAGTTTTTCTTACTGTAAATATATCGCAAATCCTCTCTAGCTCCTTACCTGTCAAGTACAAAGATCCAGGTTCCCCCACAATCTCATGCACCATTGGGAACACTACATTTGATAGGGTGTTGCTTGATCTAGGGGCAAGAGTCAACTTGCTTCCTTAACACTGTTTATGAGTAACTGGAGTTAGAAAAACTTCAACCTACCAAAGGCACATTACAACTAGCTGATCGTTCGATCAAGAGACCATTTAGTATGGTTGAAGATATGCTCATTAAAGTGAGCGAGTTCATTTTTCCTGTAGACTTCATTGTTTTAGAAACTAAGCTGATTTCCAATCCAAGAAATTAAATTCCCATTATCTTGGGTAGACCATTCCTTGCAACATCAAATATATTAATTGATTGTAGGAGTGGCCTCATGAAGTTATCGTTTGGGAATATGACTATGGCATTGCACATATTCAATATGGATAAGTACACAACGAGTTCTCTCATTGAGGTAAATATGATTCACAGTTTGCACTCTCATTCTACCTCTTGCACTGATGATGAACCCTCATTTGAGCAAATTTTCGAAGATGAGCTCATATTATTAGATGAATTGGCACATACTAATTCGATGTATGATGATACTTGTGCAAGTATGCCATTGATTTATGAGCAAACTTTTGAGAATTTGTTTGCATAGGAGCTCGCATTACTTCGTGAGTTAGAAGGGCCACCACCACATTCACTTGATCATATTACACTCTTCTCACCTCACGATATGTCTACATGTATGCTTGTTACTAACGATGATTGGCAGGTTTATCATGAAGATCTAATTTCTTAACCAAATTATTATTGCTTCATATGAACAAAGAAAAAGCGAGGTCGACATAAGTTACAGACAGGTAAGTTTGTGATTTGTAGGAGATTGATGAGATGCAATAATGCACCCACTTCACGTTTAAAATGTACACACTATGAAAGAGGGAAGCAATCGAGAGGTCGTAACCGCTTTCCATGCATTAATAGGGTGACGATATTGAGATCATAACTTTTTACGACTCTAATTATTTGTATAAAATTTGTACAATAGTTTTTATATTTATTTTACCACCCTTGGTTTGTGTATGAGGGCATACATGAGTTTAGGTGTGGGGGAGTGGGTTAGGATATTTTCTTCATATTTTTTCTAGGGTTTTTAGTTTTTTAGAATTTTTATTTTTAGATTTTTTGGTTTCTTTATTTTACACTTCGGGTAGTTTTTAGGGTAACTAACTAATTAAGAAAAACAATAAAAACTGAAAAAAATTTATATATTTTCATCAATAGATCAACCTAATTACAAATGATGGGACAAATTTACATTTGAAATTGAATATGAGAGTAGATTGGACGATACACTCAGAAGTTTATGAAAAAAATTAAAATCAGAAAAATAAATACCGCTAACAGTAATTTTGAGGTAAGTATACATCTATTTTTTACTTCACAATAGTTTATAAGGTTAACAACAAAGATGCTAACAATTATGTAAGTCTTCTCTCTCTAAACAAAAAAAAGTGAAAAAGAAAAAAAAAGTGAGAATAAAAAATAGGGTGTGCCTGGTATTAACGCAATAGTCTCGAAAGTGATAAAAAAAAAGGGGTGCACCTAGTATTAAGGCAATAGGCTCAAAAGTATGATCTGAGTAATCGGGTACTTTGCGCCTAAGTAAGCATGAATATTCACATGAAAAGTAAAATATTCTTCAAAAAAAGGAGAGTATGATCCGAGTAATCGGGTATTTTGCATCTAAGCAAGCGTGAATATTCGCATGAAAGGTGAAATATTCTTAAAAATGATAAAAAGAAAGAAAATTGTTATGAGAGAGGAGATAAATCATGAGTTAGAATTGGAGTCCAAGGCCGAAGTCGACTATCACACGTGCACGTAGATATATAGGAGCTAATGGATTATCTGTTAGTGGGTATTGAAAGATAGAATTTAAATTTTTAATTAAAATAATAAGTGCATCTGATATGGCGCTCGATTTGAAAATTGATAATCTAAATGTGTTCTTGAGTTTGTATATTAGTAAGATCAATCGAAGAAAATATATTAAAAAAATATTTTTTGTTTTTTTGTATAAAATTTTTATTTTTCTTGATTTTTGGTTATCCTTATTTTTTTCTTTTCTTTATTCCTTAATCTATTTTCTTTGCAAATTTTGTGGGTATATTCACTACAAACCCTCATGAGACATGACCTATACACTAGGGTAACCTAGATGTTTAAAGAATTGTTGCAAGTGTTAAGCGCAATCGCGATTCCTGCAAATTTGAGTTAGGATTTTTCTTTTTTTCTTTTGAGACTTAGGTTTTGCTCGATGACTAGCAAAATATAGGTGTGGGGGGTGTGATGAGTGCCATATGTTGCATATTTGTAGCCTTCATACTATCTATTTTTGTACTTAAATAATACTACTCGGGTATTTTCAGTATCTTTTTCAGGTAATCCGATTCCTACAAGGAAATGGCATGAAATCAGAGCTAGATTAAGAAACCAAGCCCGAAAAAGAGATAAAAGTGAGCAAACTACAAGATAGAGATACTACAAAGAGTCAAAGTCCAATGAAGTCAGAAAACACAAGAAATCAGGACCAGAACTTCATGTCGAAGAAAACTCAAGTAATTTCCTCCTATTATTGCAGCTATTTAGCGGCATTTTGCCTCCATTAGGCGGCAAAAAGGGGAGCCTACATGGTGATTTTTCTGCGAGGGCTTCGAAGTACTTTTTTAGTTTTTCAGTTGTATCAAAATTAGGTTTTGATTCTCCGAAACCATTTATTGGCCATATACTGGTAACTAGGGTTTTATCATGTAGTTTTGTACGTGTTTCTAATTTAATAAAATTTGGATTTACCGAAGGGGTGACATCCGTCATACCTTTGCTAGTAATTTTAGTTTTTATTGTTTTTAGTTTAATTTTATCTTGCTTTCTAGTTTAGATTATTCTTGCTTATTAGTTTAGATTCATCGTGTTCTCTAGTTTAGATTTATCTTTCTTATTAGTTTAGATTCTTTATTGCTTTCATAGAAAAATAAGATTTTTAATGCTTTCGAACTATAAAAATATGATTTTACTGATTAAAACTATGAGTAGTTAATTTAGCTTAGCTCTAGAATGTAGATGAAATAATCTAAGATCCACCATGTAGTTACTTTCTAAGATTTTCTTCCTTAATAAAATAACAAAAATATAATTTTTCCATAAAACGATTAAAATACAAGAACACGTAGATTAATACATTGATAGGCTATACTTGAGTTAAGTTTCTTGATAGCCTATACTTACTTAGGGTTTGGAGTTGTTGTTTTTTATCTTTTTCATTGAATTATCTAATGATTTAGTTTGCTTTTATGAAAAGTTATATTTTTGATGCATTATGCTTGCACACTACTTGATAATACATGCTTAAGACACTTGAAGTAAAGATTAAAGTAAAAGTTCACTTTTTATGATAAAAGAAGATAATAAAAATAAATACATGGTTGGAAACTAGTGGATTCTAAATCCTAGACTAATTAGAATAACTCTCAAATCCGACTTAGAACCCTTTGTCAGTCCGTTAGACTATAGAATTAGTAAGAATTGAAAAATACTTGAGATCTCTGTAGGACGACCTGTATAGTGCTACAACTAACACTGTACGCTTGCAGTAAATATCACATTTCCATTATTGTATACTTCCACATTTTCCTCGAATGATTGCTCCTCAAGATCATAGGTGAAATTTGAAGGTAGATATAATAGATCTGTAAACATATTTGATGATATCTGTGAAGTGGTTATAGGTAAATTCTCGTGACATGCATACTTCGCATGTAATATTTTTAATATTTCATCTAGCATGTTCAATTAAATATCTTGTTCATGATTGAACTTAGAATATAGAGATGAATGGTCTATGAAGAAAGGATTAGATGGAGCACTCTCTTGATACGGCTCTTGATTTTATATAAAATTAGAATAATTCATCCACTCGCAATTGTAATTTGATAGGTAGGAAACACTCGCAGGTTTAGCATATATAGTGTGAATTTGATCATGACTTAGTCCTAACGAATTCCTAG
Source organism: Dracaena cambodiana (assembly GCA_036321105.1). NCBI lineage: Eukaryota > Viridiplantae > Streptophyta > Magnoliopsida > Asparagales > Asparagaceae > Dracaena > Dracaena cambodiana. The sequence goes on from JAYEPQ010000007.1 coordinate 27,284,043, forward strand.
ACATGGTTACTAATAGTAATTATGGTATGGATCTCAATAATAATGACATATAGATATGGAGAATTGATTTGCAAGCATATTTTAGATTTTATTTGAAGAAAAGGTGGAGAGGGAAAGAGATGGAAAAGAAATAGAAAAGTCAGAAAAGTTTTTTTTTGTTTTTAAGAAAATTAGGAAACTAAATAATGGAAATAGGAAAATAAATTGGTAGAAGCAAGCTCACCAAAGCCACTAATTGGCGGCAATTGCTACTAATTGGCGACAAAACTAGGGCATTTAGTTCTTTCATATTTGCAGTTAATTCCTATTGCTCTTCTAGTCCTTTTTGCCTCCCTGTACCTGTACTTTAGTATCCCTACACACTCAATGAACACTATTGACTTGTAAAACTCAAGAAAAAGAAAGAAAAAAAAACATCGATCCCTAGCAGCAATGCCAAAAACTTGATATGATAAATTTACTACAAGTGCACAGTTGTGGCACTTTACAAGTCATTCCATAGAGATCTAAGGTGTTTTCCAATCTTGCTAATTTTTTAATTCTAGCAAGTTAAGTATGAGATTCTAAATGGATTTTTAGTTTTTCTAAAATTAGTCTGATATCGAATCCACTAGTTCACAACCGAGTACTCATTTTATTATTTTCCTCCTATCTTTCTAACCTAAAACATTACAATTCTATCAAAAAGATGACCTTTATAATTTATCAAGTTGTGTTTAAGTATAACTCATCAAGTTTCGTGACTTTTTATAAGAGCAAATTAAATCAATAAAGATTTCTACGAACAATATCAAAAGCAATAATTTCAAACCCTAACCAAGCATAGGCTATCAAAAGAAAGTTAAAGTATAATCTATCAAAGTCTTAGATCTACAAATTGTTGTCTTTTAATCTTATCATAGAGAAAACATATCATTTTAATTCTTTTAGGAAGAAGATAAATAAATATTATACTACGGTTGATCCCTAACTTCATCTACAACCTACAACTAAGAAAAATTAGCTACTCATATTTTTATTAATCAAGTTCATATTTTTATGCATGAGAACTATTAAAAATCTAATTTATCCTAGAAAGTAAGAAAAATCCTAATCTAGAAAATAAATAAATCTTAATTATGAAAGCAATCAAATCCTAACTATGGAAGCAATTAAAATCTAAACTATGAAAGAAATTAAAATATTACCTACATAATACTTACAAAAAGAGTGACTTGAGCTTTGTCGAGTTTTAGTATGGCAGTCATTCCTCTCTAGATCTCAACTCCCTATTTTACTCATATCAAAAAGCCATCTAAAAAGTCATATTAGTTTACAATGATCCATGGGATATAGATAACCCGTGCACAATCCTTCTGTTACTCAAACTCTACTACAAAAAATATAATCCTAATCCAACGCAGACTAATTTCAAAATATATAAGCCTAATCCAACACAAACTAATCTCAAAATATATAATCATAATTCAATCCATCGTTATTAAAAACCAATTGTTGAGATTAGATGGCTCAAAATATTATTTTTCAGGTCCAAAATTTAAAATTAAGTTCATCTCACCTGTAGCCCACTGGATCAGATCTTTCATTTTGCAGTGCTTCAGTAAAATGGCCATAACTTTTGCATGCAAATTCGGATTGAGCTGTTCTTAGTGGTGTTTTAAAGATAATTCTGAGCTCTACAAATTTCTCATATACAATTTTTTATAGTTCAGCTTTATCTTGGACAGAAACTCTCTTGAGTTTTCTGCTACCGCACATTGATATCTATCTTCACTGTAGTTGACTTGCTTTGCTCATGTATTTCAAATATTTGCTTATTTTTATTATTTTCTTTGCGATCCTTTTTTTCCTATAAAAATACACTAAAAATATATCAAAGTAGTAATTATTTATATACAAAAAAGATAAAATATGGGTGAAAATATGCAAAATATGGAACTCATCAATGGGCCGCCTAAGTTGTTGCACCTCATTGATCTTGATCTTGTTCTCAATGACCAACCAATGAGGTGGCTTCTTCTGATTGCCCTTATTGTTCTTGCTGCTCTTGTCAGTCTTGTTGGAACTCAAGCTCCTCCGAATGGTAGTATTCGTGAATGTCATCATTTGATAGGTGATTATGTTAGTTGTTGCAAATTAATTCCGTTGTTGAAGCACATCTTCATGATGAGAGAAGACAGACCTAGAACTGGCTTTGCCGCTCTTGGGTGCAGGATACATTTATGGGCTTGCCCCCATGCATTGGATTATTGTGGAGTGCATGGAGGCAATATTGAATGGGTGCTACTCGAGGTTCATGTTAGCAATATCACGTCCCTTGAATACAATTCTATTATTGTATAGGACGGTATGATGTTGTACTTTATAAAAAGAATCACCATAATGTATGGCTTCACAGGGTATCCCACTTTCAAATAACTTTTATTGAAGTCATGGTTGCTGAGATTGGTGGAAAGCTCTCGAAATTCTTGGGTCCGCTCGGTATTTTTTTGGCTCCATTGGCAAAGGAGGGCTTTTCTTTAGGCACATTTTGGAGGGGGTAGCTCTTAAAAAAAAATTCTCTTAAATTATGCCTCTCTGTCCTTAATTATCGAGTATGCAGGTTGGTTGCCCATCGCCGGCTGAAACTGTGTAGAATTCCTACACAATCTCATTACAAGGTGATGTGTGCTTGTGTAGAGTGTATTCCTCCAACCTTGCATCTCACATATATGTCCTGAATGAAATATTTTCATTTTTTTCCCTAGTCCACTTTCCATTCGGGCCAGAGTCAAAATTCTTTGTATTTCTCCATCAACTTTTAATTTGCTAATTTTTTTGTTCTACGTCTCTCTATGGTGGGGATGAACTTAAGGGTTCTACTCTTGGCCTTTTTTACGCGGTTTCTTTCCTCTGTCACATCTTGAAAATAATATCAAAATATCGCTCTTAGCAAATAATAATAAAAGTAGAATTTTTATTAATATTTTCTAAAAATTATTTGAATTATATATGTTGTATTTGTTTTAATAATTTTCAACTCCCCCCATATATCAAACATTATCTTAATTTTATTTTTTATGCATTACTTTAATATATATTATATATTCTAGCAACCAATAAATTTTTAAGCCAAAAAGTTGTGTTTTTATCTAATTTTTCCTTTGAATTAGTCATATTTCATCAAATAATTAGAGAAATTCATCAAAAACTCACAAAAATTAGCAAAACTACCCTCAATCTACTAAGAGGTTAATTCGAATATCTAGTTTTTTAAGACACAAATCAAATTTTTATGAAAATAACCCATGAAAAATTAGAGAGGAGAAGACTTTACTTGCATAGTGAATTGTAATGTTTTGAAAAATATTGCATGGGGTTGAGTTCTGCTGTCAAAAGGGAACGAAATCTCCTTTGGGTTGCTATGGAAGAGAGAGGATAGGGTTTGATGTTTGAAAAAAAACTCATAGGGATATTTATAATTGAGGATAGTTGTCGACAACGGCTTCGACAACAACTCTCTAGCAAAGTTATCTCTGCCCTATAGTCAACGATTGTCAATAGCCGCTTCGATAGCGGTTTCGACAACCACTCTCTGTTGAGAGAACTGTCAAACCAAAATTTTTTATTTTTTTAGTTTTGTTAATTCCTAGATTAATATTACTTTTAAAAACTAATTGTTAGTCCCTAATTCTAAAGATAGTAACCAAAACTATAGTTAAATTTTTTTGAAATGGTTTTTGAAAGATTGAAAAGGAAAAATTAAAAATAATTAGAAATTTTTGAAAAATTTTAGAGATTCTCAAAAATCTCAAAACATCATGGGTATTAAAACTAAAGTTAATTTCATAAGCATCTCCCAACTAAAACTACACATTATCCTTAATGAATTGATATTTCTATTAAATCCGTTTAGAACAAGTAAAAATCAAGAGAGAGTGCTTATATATTACCTCGGTTTGCTACTCATGGTGTAACAACTAAAAAACTAAAATTGTTAGTACATAATATACAATAATATACAATACATCTTTATTAAGCTCGTATTATTTTGATGTAAGAGGATCTATTAAATCATGAGATTCTTTTGTGTACTTAGGGAATTCCAAGTATTGTTTCAATTGTTTCCTGTTTACATAAAATATATGACCTCTTTTAGGATTTTCAATATTAATTGAGCCATGTCGATACACGGTTTTAAAAATAAATAGTCCGGTACGACATGAATGCATTTTTCTTGGAAATAGATGAAGTCGTGAATTATACAAAAGTACTTTGCTTGATGGATGAAAAAATACAACGTGAAATGAGTCAATCGTGCCATATTTTCAAATGCTTAGATTGTCATATGCATCATGTCTCAACTCTTCTATTTCATTCATTCGCAACTTTCGTAATGGTCCTACATAATGAGGTCTAAATTAGTCATTTTAATTGCCCAATATGCATTATGCTCAATCTCCACAGGTAAATAGCAAGCTTTTTCATAAACCATTATATATGGAGACATGCTGTGAGTGTCATGTATGTCATACAGTAATCCCATAAAGTGTCGTCGAGTATAAATGACCACTATTTACTCTAAAATTTGTTTAATTTCCCTACTGACTAATTGGACTTGTCCATCTGATTGGGAATGATATGGCGTTGAAATTTTATGCATGATATTGTACTTATTCATCAAATTCCCAAAGGTTTTATTGCAAAAATGAGGACCCCATCGCTTATTATAGCTTTGGAAACCCCAAATCTGTTAATAAATGTTCCTTGAGAAATTTGATCATTGTTTGTTGATCATGATTTCTACATGTAGTGACTTCCCCCCATCTTGAGACGCAATCAACCATTATGAGGATATATGTATATCCGTTAGATGTAAAAAATGGTCCCATAAAGTTATTACCCAAGCAATCAAATATCTCAATTGTAAGAATGAGTATCAAAGGCTCTTTTCGGCCAATGCTCCTAATTTTTGACATGGCTCGTAACACTTACAGTATGCGTGCATGTCTCTTAACATCATGGGCTGGTAAAATCCATATTTGAGAATCTTGGCCACTGTCCTTTTAGATAGAAAGTCCCCCACAAGTTCTATGTGATAGAAAGCAATGATACTTTGAATCTCATCATCGGGTATAGAACACCTAATGATTTGGTCCAGACAATACATAAATTGGTAAGGATCAACATAAAAGAAATGGCATAACTCAAATAGGAATCGTTACTTATCTTGTGCACTCTAATGACTTCGCAATTCTCCTACAACAAGAAAATAAATAATATCAACATACCATCGAGCTATCCTAATGGAAAATAGTTGCGCATCAAGGAATGAGTCTCCAATTGGCAACTTGTCATTGTTAAATATTAGACAAGAGTGGTCGTCGGTGATCACATTCTCCACTCCTTTATTATCTTGGATTTTGAGATTAAACTCTTAAAGTAGCAATATCCATCGAATTAGATGTGTCTTTACATCCTTCACCGATATGAGATATTTGAGCACCGAATAATCTGTAAAAATACCACATGTGAGTGTGAAATATGTGGACAAAATTTATCAAAAGAAAAGACTACAGCTACAAGCTCTTTCTCTGTTGTTGTATAATTTGTTTGCGTATCATTGAGAGTCTTGCTAGCATAGTACACCATATACGCCATCTTGTATCTTTGTTGCCCCAGTATACTCCAATTGAATAATCACTTGCATCACACACAATTTCAAATAGTAGCGACCAACCTAGAGGTTGCATTATTGGTGCTATGATGAGTATCTCATTGTGTGTATCAAAACCTGTTTAATATGCCATGTCCATTAGAACTACACATCTTGCACAAGATGTAAGCAAGAGATATAACAATATTTCTAAAATCTTTTACGATCCATCTACAAAAGCCTACATGTCCTAAGAATGAACGTATATCCTTTATGGTTTTAGGTATAAATATTTTGGAAATAGACTCAACTTTAGCGTTATTTACTTACATTCTTTAGATAAAACTATATGACCTAATACAATATCCTTTGTAACCATAAAGTTGTATTTTTCCCAATTTAGGAGCAAATTCTTATATTGGCATCATTCAAGAATAGCTCCTAAATTAGCCAAACATGATTCGAAATTATTCCCAAATATCGAGAAATCATCTATAAATACCTCTATTAGTCTTCAGCCATCTAATTGCACATCTTTGAAATATTACGGGTGCATTACATAATCCGAATGGCATTTTTCTAAATGCAAATGTGCCAAGAGGTAGGTAAAAGTAGTAATTTTTCCGATCCTCTAAAGCAATTTCAATTTGGTAATAACCAGAATTGATATCAAGAAAGCAATAAAATTCATCTGAGCAACTCTTTCAAGTAATTGATCAATGAATAATAACGGAAAGTGATCATTTTGTGTTACTTAATTTAATTTTCTATAATCAATGCATATGCACCAACTCAAAGCTATACGAGTGGGTATCATCTCTCCATCCTTGTTTTAACAATTGTTATCCCACTTTTCTTGGAGACAACTTGGATTGAACTTACCCACTTACTATCAGTTATTGGATAGATAATGTCAGTATCGAGAAGTTTCAACACTTCGGCTTTAACCACTTCCATCATGGCAGGGTTAAGCCTTCTTGCGTTTATCTAATTGGCTTGGCTCCATCTTTCAAAGTGATACGATGTGTGCAAATAAGTGGGGTTCATATGTTTGATATCTTCCATATTCCATCCTAGAGCTCATTTATACTTTCGCAATGTTGAGAATAGTCACTCTTCCTAATTCTCATGAAGATGCATTGAGATGACCATCGGGAATGTTTCCTTAGATTTCAAAAAAGCATGCTTGTGATCCACAACACCAGGTTTAGTTCAAGTATCGAGGCTTGGATATCAGATGGTATTAACTTCTTTGTGCATGATGGTAACTCTCTTCATATGCTATTTTAGGATTCCATCTTGTGACATTTGAACATTGAGTACCAGTTAAATATTTCATTATATTAACAGTATTTTTGGAATTGAGCCATTCAAGAAAATCATCATCCATTATTAATGCAAGCTCTAATGAGTCGGAAATGCAAAATGATATGATGTCTCCTTCTTTACAGATTTCTTCAATATAATTAATGTCCTGCAATTCATCAGTATCGATATTTGATTGTTTGTAGACATTGAAAACATTAAGCTCAAGAGTCGTATTTCCAAACAATAACTTCACCACACCATTCCTGCAATTGGTAATAGGATTAGCAGTATCTAAAAGAGGATGTCCGAGAATAATAGAAATGTGAAGACATGAATTATTTGCAGGTGCATTGTTGATAGCTATAAAATCTATAATTAGAATTTTTTAGTTTGCACTAGAGCATTGAATCAATTACACCTCTAGAATGCTTTGCTGACCTACCAGCCAATTATAGTGTGACAAGTGCATGTTTAAGTTCTCCTTGATCCAGTTGCTTGTAAACCAAGTATGGCAAGTGGTTTACACTAACTCCCAAATCTAGTAGAGTTTTCTCAATATTGTGTAGGTATATCTCACATGAAATAGTTGGACATTCATGATCCTTCTATTTAAGAGGCATCTCAAAGTGAAATAATGGACTTATTATGTGAGAAATGCCTTCTTTTGTACATTATGATGTCTTTTAATGTACACAAGTCCCTAAAAAATTTGTTGTATGAGGGAACTAGCTTAATCGCTTCCACCAAAGGGATATTAATCAATACCTATTTGAAACTTTCTAAATATCAGATAAGACACATTAATATTATTATTTTTCAAATGTTAGGAAAATTGTACAGGTGGCTTGCAAGTCATGAAAATGGATTCTTTGGGATCACCATTATTATATTGTTCTGCTGAATCTTTGCCTGTTTCTCTTCAGTGTTTCTTTTAGAAATGGGCTCATCAAGTACACTTTCACTTCGCAAATTAATTGTAGCAGATATCTCAGGTGCATTATTATCAATTGAAGAAGTAATAGCATTTATAATTTTGACTTTATCTGAAGTACTGGCCTCTAGTTGAGAGTATATTACCTTTTTCTTGAGTTTGCAAAGTAGAATTAAGATGCTTTATTTGAGATCTTATATCATTGAAGATTGTCGTATTCTAACTGTTGATCATTTATTGCAACTGAATAAGTTGCTGTTGTACTTGAATTATTTGATCAATTCTCTATTGTATCTGCATAATATTATCCTCAAGATATCATGTTTGCAGTGGTTGGTACACCGAAAATTGATTAGAATGTTGGATGTATTTTTGTACTGTCAGATTAGCAAATGGTTGGTTTTGCTGGTTAAACTGCTGTAGAGCATTTTGCTTTTATTGAAGATTCAAATGATTCCTCTAATCAGGATTATAAGTTTATGAATAAGACTTATTTGTTGATTGAGGAACAGTGTAAAAAGCATTAGCTTGTTCATTAAGTACTTCTTTAAAAGGAAAATGGTTGGACAAACTATGAGTTACATGTTCTTATTAACAAATGTACAAACTTCTAGGGATTCTTCTATTGCCTTAATAGTTTCTATTTTCTTAATAAGCAAATTTTCAAATTTCTTTGTGATCGTAATCTGTCATGCAACTATCTTCAGTTTTCCCCAATTTAATGTCCATCTCTATTCTGAGTTTAGTTTCTTTCTGAAGCATTCTCAGTCTCCTAGGCTTATGAATTCTCAGCACATGAGTCAAGGTATTCCCATCTTTCATGATTATGAGTAAAAAATATAGTTATTTTTGTTGATTTTATACACTCGTAATCCAATTTTGGTGATTAATATAAGAAATTAGTAGTAAATTACTTTTAGCAAACTCTCCACTTTAATATTTTTCTAGTGTTTTATAGTCTTTTTTTAGGGTATATGTGAAAGGAAATTAAAAACTCAAAATGTATCTCAAATATTAGCCAGACTAACCATTTTACAGGTTTCGCTGTAGACACCTGTGGGCTATCAAAAGCAATCGATTGAGAAAAATACCCAAGAGCCTCAGGCAATGGAGCCATTGATATGGCTTTTGATGGCCACGATTGCAGAGAGAGCTATTTGAGTATTTTTTGTCTCCTTATAAATATAACTCTTGCTAGGGTTTTTAAGAGGCCGTAAATACCTGATGTAGTTTAGAGATAAAGAGATATAAGAGAGAGAGAGAGATTATAGTTTTTATGATTTTAGTTTTATATAATTTCATATTATTAACAAAAGAATCTCCATTATTCATATATTGATTGTTAGGATGAGTATGAGCGGCTAAATTCTTTTATTGGCTCAGATGAGTTAATGAACTCTAGAAAGTTTACTGGTTTGTATTTATTAGCTTATCATGGTTGATTGATTTATGTAAAACTGATATTTTGGATCCTTATTATCTTATTAAGTTTTAAATATAATTTTGAGTTTTTGATGATGAATAGTTTGATGATATATTTGTTATTTAGTTTTTGATACACTATAAACTCTTTAGGCACAGTGTACTTAGATTTTGAACGTTTATTTTTATTATTCATAAATTACGCTTAGATAAACTCCAGATACATATATGAATAACTGGAGGAGTTAGCCAAATTATCAAGTTTACAACTTTATTTGATTTTATGCCTTAAAATTATATTTTCTATTGTAAGGAGACCATATGATCTATGCAACTGCAATGAATAAGAATAAGCTTATCTAATAAATTATTTTATGGGGGAGTTAGCTTATTTGACTAATAATTTCTTTTAACTAATTAAAAATCCTTCAATTTTATGTTTTAGTAAATTAAAAATTCAACCTTTTTATTCCTAATTTATTTCTTTAGTGTCTGATGTAATGATTAAAATAATTCTCGAGAGAACGATCTTAGGTTACCACTCTTATACTACAAGCCGATCTCTAGCACTTGGGAGTGTATGATTCAGAATTCAGTTAAGTTTTTGGTGCTGTTGCTAGGAGTAAATATTATTGTGTTACACTTTAGTATAGAAAGCAGTTCCTATATCATTAATTTGTGCTATTTTGAAGTTGCATAACTATTTGGAAGAGAACTTCTGACAGTGGACTTTTTTTATCGTTCTCAGATTCACAAATACTTCCAGTTTACCAATCACTTCACAACATGAGCACTAATAACAATAACACCATGAATAATGATAATAATCCTGGATTTGGAGATAACAACACACACGATGCCGATAGCTATCATGGAGGCAATGGGAGATCCTTATGTGGTTATCTATAACGAGATAGGACAACCCAAGCCTTTGAGAATTTGATGAAAAATGACATTTAACATATGAAAATTCTACACCTTATCGTCCACAGTCAAATGACAAGTTGAACTAGCCAACAGAGAAATTAAGCAAATTTTAGAGAAAATGGTTAATCTGTCTTGCAAAACTTGGTCTAGACTCATTGACACTTTATGAGCTTATCATAATGCATTTAAGACATGCTTAGGCATGTCCACATATAGAATACTTTATGTAATTGCTTGCCATTTACCTATGGAGATTTAGCTTAAGGCGTATTGGGCACTTTCATCAGCTAATTTAGACCTCAATTCTGTAGGCCCATTACGAAACTGCAAATAAATAAATTGGAAGTGTTAAGACATGATGCGTACAACAACCCACACATTTCAAAGGAAAAGATAAAAATATTGCATGATTGACACATTTCACCAAATGTTTTCCATCTTGCTAACAAAGTTTTTCTTTATGATTCATGCCTTCATCTATCTCTAGGAAAATTGCATTACGATAGACATGACAATTTATTGTTAAATCTTGTATCTGCATAGCGCAATTGATATTGAAAATCCTAAAAATGGTCACAAATTTATAGTGAATGGGAAATGTTTGAAACACTACTTAAAATTTCCAAAGCACACGGAGGAATCTCATGGTTTAGTGGATCCTCCAACATCTCATTGATATAAGTTTAATGGAGACACATTGTATATTATGCACTAATGATTTTTGTTTTGTAGTTGATACACCATGAGTAGTGAACCAAGATAATATTTAAGCACTTTTTCTTGATTTTTACTTGTTCTTAATAAATTGAACAAAAACATTAACTCATTGAGTACAATATTTTTTTTAAGTTGAGGGAATATTTATGAAATTAACATTAGTTTTAATATCTGTGATATTTTCAACAAATTTTCCAAAATTTCTAACTACTTTTAGTTTTTCTTTTTAAAATTTTCTATAAAAATAAAAATATTTTCTAACTGTAGTTTGGTTGTTAGCTTTAGAATTAACGATTAACAATTAGTTTTAGAAATAACATTAGTCTAGAAATTAATATATATATATATATATATATATATATATATATATATATATATATATATATATATATATATATATATATATATATATATTTATGGCTTGACAATTTTTCAATAGAGAATGACTGTTGAGGGTGCTACTGATAGCCGTCAACTATAAGGCAAAGTTTCCTCACCCAAGAGCAGCTATCAAAGGTAATGTTGATGTTGCTATCAATAGTACTCCATAGCCATCCTTAGTTATAAATAGTCCCTTGAGTCTTTTTCTCAAAAACCAAACCCTAGCCCCATCTTCTCAACTAAGGAGAGATTTCGTCTCCTTTCGCCAGCCAAATTCAACACCATGAAATATTTTTTCAAATTTTACAAATCACTAAATAAGTAATTCTTCTCCTTTATAATTTTTCATGAGTTATTTTTCATAAAAAAAAATCAGCTAAGAGTTTTCGACAGGGAGGAATCCTCTTAAACGGGAAATGCTACTATTGAGATAGCTGGTGACGAGATGAAGATGGAAATTAATTCTTAGTAGATTTGGAGTAGTTTAGCTAATTTTTCATGAATTATTGATTAACTTCTCTAACTAATCGATAAAACATGCTAGTTTAAGGGTAATAATAAATAAAAATCATAACTTTTTGGCATGGAAATTCATGGATTGCTAGATTAAGCAATGTATATCAAATTCATGCATTAAAATTAAAATTAAGATGATGTTTGAGATATTTAGGGAAGGAATTAAAAATTATGAAATAAAAAAAATGAAAAGATACAAAATTATCATGCATGATCGATAAATCTTGAGAATAATTAATAAAGATACTTTGTTAAGAAGTATATTTTGCTATTACGTTCAGGATGGACTATGGAAGTAAACTCTTTAGCAAAGGCCAAGAAAAGAATGCTCAAGTTCATCTCCTCCACGGAGAAATAGAACCACCAAGACAGCAAGTAAAAAACTGTTGGAGAAGTATGAGAATTTCCAGCTCTGCTAAACACGGAGTTGATTATGTACAAATAATGAAAATCTGTCATTCAGGACACTAATGCAAGATACAATCTTGGAGGAACATATGTTGCATGAGCACACACCACCGTGTAATAAGATAGTGTGTGTGAATTTTATGCAAATTTGCAGTTGACAATGAGCAACCAACCTTCATATTCCATAATTAAGGGCATGGAAGTACCATTTACAAGAGAGGAAATCTTATTCGGGATCTCCATCCCTGATATGCCTAAAAAAGAACCATCATTCACTGATAGAGTCAATAAGATACCAAGTAGCTCCAGAAAGTTTAGAGAGTTTTGTACCAAGATCAGCGATTATGCTTTTAACGGAAGATATTTGGAAGTTGGTTACTTGAGAAAGGAGTTCGTTTTGGTGAGTCTTTTTTATCAAATATAGCATTATACTATCCTCCACAATAGCATAATTATATTCAAGAGATGTGGTGTTATTAAATATGATTTTGGAATGATGCCATTCGATGTCGCCTCCATCATGCTTTATGTAGTAACTCAATGCATGGGGCAAGCCCATGAATATATCCAACATCCGAGAACGGCAAAAATAATTTTAGTTCTGCCATCTCTGATAATTAAGATTTTCTTCATTAACGGAATCGATTTGTCATTAACTGACACAATCATCCGTCAGATGAGGCCATTATTGGATATGGCCATTCAAAGGAGCATGAGTGCCCGACAGGACCGACAAGAGCAGTAGGTATAGAAAGAGCAAGTAGAAGAAGTTGTCTCGTTGGGTTATCATAAAGAACGAGATCAAGGGTAAGAAGGTTCAATAGCTTAGAGAGCCTAACCATCAGAAATTACGGTCCAAAATTTGAATGAGTCGACAATAAGAATGACCCACACCTTCAACGAAAGGCTGCAAGTCATCAAGACACGGCAAACCCGTTTGAGCGACATCAAGCACGCAACTTTGACTCCTAACCAAGGTATATTGATGTATCGTTGGTGAGAATGCTACGATTTTTGTTGATAAAGATGCAACAATGGCTAAGGGAAACACAAGGTCCTACTGGTTTTAAAGATGCAAGTGCAAAAGAGGAAAGATTGGTAGCATCATTGATATCGGATATTTGTAGGAGTGGATTTTGTAGAGAACTAACAAACCTAGTGTTTTCTATCCTGGATCTCTTATATTATTTCTTAGTATATTGTTTGCATAGTTATATTTTTGATGCACTGAAGAAACTGTATAATTTAAATTGGAGGTGGATAGATACACTTAACTTTACTATATCATATGTATCACATTTAACTAACAAAATCATAAAATAATAAAAATTAAAAATATTTTCTAACATTTTTCATTTCTTTGAAGTAAAAAGTAATATTAGTATTATTCTACATGATTATGAGATTGATATCATAATATCGATACTTATATGATAATAGTTTTTATGTAATCTTGATTGTGAAATTAAATCTGACAATAAGATATATAGATACTTAAGATTTAAATCAACTATACACTCTAAACAGTTATACAAGGAGTCATGTAAAGTTGATAACAAAGTAAAAACTTTAAAGGAATGTCTATCTCATATTGATAATAAATAAAAAAAGAAGTGAGCTGGTATTAAGGCAATATTCTTCAAGATAAAAAAAGGAAAAAATGGAAATGAGCCTGGTATTAACGCAAAAATCTTTTGAAGAAAAGAAAAAATTAGGAGTGAGCCTGGTATTAAGGCAATGATCTTCTGCTATGTGTGTATGTGTGTGTGTGTGTGTGTGTGTGTGTGTATATCAAGGGTTCTTATAAGTTTGATTGGAGTTAAAACTTGACAAGACTTATATACATAATCACAAGAGTGTATAAGAGATAATAATTAAAAGTAAGAACATATCTACATATGATTTAAATGATCATGATAGGTAAATAAATATATTAGATTATAAATGATTTGTAAAGGTTTATATCTTTATAAATATCCATGTGCTATCTCTAATTGAACTTGATATGGAAAAGAAATGAAAAGCAAAAATAAATATATATGTATAATAATAAAATAGAAGAATTTTATTTTTCTTTATTTTACACTTATCCTCATTTTTTATTTTATTTATTTCTTTTAACCCAATATTTCATGATGTTTGTGGGTAATATCACTGAAAACCCTTCACGAGACAACACGTGTCCACTAGGTAATCTAAAAGTTTAACAGCTTGTTGCATGTGTTAAGTGCAATCGTGATTCTTATGAAAGTAAGTTAGGATTTATTTTCTTGGGTTTATTTTATTTTCTTAATTTAATAATTTTTCTAAGTAACTAGCAAAAGTCAAGTTGGGGATGTGATTTGAGTAAAAGTGTATTATTTTAGTTTATTTTGTGCACTCGCAATCTAATTTTGGTGATCAATATAAGAAATTAATGTTAAATTATTTTGTTAATCAAACTCTCCACTTTAATATTTTTCTAGTGTTTTATAGTCTTTTTACAGGGTTCTATATGGGAGGAAATTGAAAAAACAAAGTGTATCTCAAATATCAGTCCAGATTAGCCATTTTACAAGTTTGGTTATCGACAACCACCTGTGGGCTATCGATAGTCATCGACTAAGGTAAATACCCAAAAGCAAATGTCGATGGAGCCATTGATGTAGCTTTGGACAGCCATGGCCGCAGAAAGAGCTATTTGAGGATTTATGTAGAAAAGAGAGACATCTTGTATATAGAATTCTTATTTGATTTTTTAGAGGCTATAAATACCCGATGTAATTCAGAAACAAAGAGATATAAGAGAGAGAGAGAGAGAGAGAGAGAGAAGTGATGTCATTGTTTTTATATTTTTATTTTACACTCTTTCATATTTATTAAAAAGAATCTCCTTAATTTATATATTGATGGTTATGATAAGTATGAATAGTTAAATTCTTTTGTTGGTTCAGATGAGGTAATGATCCCTAGAAAAATTGCTGGTATGAGTTTATTGGCGTATCATGCTTAATTGATTTACGTAAAATTGATATTTTTGGATCCCTATTATCTTATTAGGTTTTAAATACGATTTTGAGTTTTTGATGGTGTATAGTTTGATGATGTATTTGTTGTTTATTTTTTATATACCGTACTCTTTAGGCGCAGT
Source organism: Dracaena cambodiana (assembly GCA_036321105.1). NCBI lineage: Eukaryota > Viridiplantae > Streptophyta > Magnoliopsida > Asparagales > Asparagaceae > Dracaena > Dracaena cambodiana. The sequence goes on from JAYEPQ010000007.1 coordinate 27,299,418, forward strand.
GTATACTTAGAGTTTGAACATTTATTTTTATTCTTCATATATTATGCTTAGATAAACTTAAAATACATATAGGAATAATCAGAGGAGTTAGCCAAATTATCAAGTTTATAATTTTATTTTGATTTTGTGTTCAATGATATATTTTTCGATTGTAGAAAAACCACATGATTTATGTAACTGAGATAAATAAGCATAAGTATATCCAATAAATTATTCTATAGGAAAGTTAACTTATTTGACCAACAATTTTCTTTAAGTAATTAAAAATCAATCAATCTTTAGTTTTAGTAAATTCAAAATTCAATATTTTTATTCCATAATTTATTTTTTTTAATGTCTAATACAATATTTAAAACAATCCCCAAGAAAACGATCTTAGATTATCACTTTTATACTATTTACCTATCTCTTATACTTAAATTGTATGATTTAGATTACAATCACTTCATCAATATCCATATTCAAGAATTCACCACTGCACATAGTTTCTATAAATTACGTGGTCGTAATGTTCTTTTGTATATAGTTAGTTTGATGTGAAGGAAAGAATTTCTTTAAGAATTTTTTTGCATCTCATCCCATCTTTCTATTGATTTCGATCTAAATCGTGCACTCCCAAGTGCAAGAGATCGAACAACTAGTATAAGGATATTAACTCAAGATCGTTCTCTTGAGGATTATTTTGATTATTATGTGGACACTAAAGAAAATAAATTACGGAACTTAAAAAGAAAGATTGAATTTTTATAACTAAAACTAAAGATTAAGGACTAATTGCTTTAAAATAAAATTGGTTGTTTAGATAAGTTAACTCCCTTGTAAAATAATTTATTGTATGTGTCTTTGCTTATTTATCTCAGTTGCGTGATCACAAGGTCTTCCCACAACTAGAAAATATATCTTTAAAACATAAATTAAACAAAGTTTCTAACTTAATATTTTGAATAATTTCCCCCAATTAAGCTTATATGTATTTTGAGTTTATCTAACATGAAATATGAATAACAAAATAAATGTTCAAAGTCTAAGCATATATCGTACCTAAAGAGTCTTCGACATTATCAAAAACTATGCAACAAATATATCGCAAACAATAACACATCAAAGACTCAAAATCATATCTTAATGCTTTCAAAGATAATAGGGAACTAAAGATAACAACTTTACATAATTCAATTAATTATAATAAAGCAAATATAAGTACATACCAATAAATTATCTAGCATTTGTTACCTCATCTAAACCAATGCAAGAATTTAACAATTAATACTCATCATAGGCATAAATAAAGAAGAAGAAATTCTTTTATTGATTTCTATAAAAGAGTTCAAAAACTAAAATCTCTAATATCTCCCTATTGCTACCTCTCTATTGATATATATCTTCCTCTTCTTTTTCTCTCAATTACGTTGGGTATTTATAGCCTCTTACAAACCTCTAGCATGAATTCTATTTACAAAGAAACTCTATTTTCTCTCAAAAAGCTCCAAAAAATCAAACTATGAATGATGCTTTCAAAAGCTCAATAGACAGCTACTGTTGGATTTGTATTACAATCGATGGCTATCAACAGGCAACCGAGAGCTGTCAAAAGCAAGACCTATAAAATCATAGTTCAGAGTTGGTATTTAAGATATGCTTCGATTATTTGATTTCCTTACATATAAAGCCCTACGAAAACATTACATCATACTAGAAAAACATCCTAGTGGAGAATTTGATTAATAAAAATATTTTTTTATTAATTAGCAAAAATGAATTACGCATGCATAAAATAAACTAAAATAATTATACTTTTCAAGCGTAATCACACACCCCAAATTGAGTTTTGCTAGTTCATAGCAAAATTATTAAATGAAGAAAGTAGACTAAAGAATTAACTAAAATGAAAATAAATTTTAACTCACTTTTGTAGGAATTACGATTATATTTAGCACGTGCAACAAGCCGTTAAACTCTTAGGTTACCCTAGTGGACAACAATCATCAAGAAGTGTTTGAGTTCAAGAAATAAATAAAATTTTCGCATCAAGAAGTTTTTCGGTTCAAGAAAGAAATAAATCAAGAAGTGTGTTTTTTGAGCATAAGTTTACAAGGGCACACTTCTGGAGGCAAGTAACAAGGGTTACTTCCGGTAAGGTAAATAACCATCTAACTTCCTTCTCTGGTGAGAAAAAACAAGATAAAAAAAAAGGAGGGAAAGGAAGTGAAATCTCAACAAAGTGTTATCTTAGCAGGAACAATTGATAGGAGTGGGAAGAGAAGAAGAAGTAGATACTTCAAAATCAAAAAAAGGAACAACAATGCTGAAGTAATCTTAGAACTCAGAAGAAAAGAGAATCAACTGGAGGAGGCATTGCGGAGGATTGTCTCAGAACTCACTCATCATTGATAGGGAAACCAGGGTTGCCACTCCTACCAACTGCCTCCTTCACAAGAGAAGGCTGTTAAGAAGGAGTTATATCCATTGGATGACAGGGTCTCGATGAAGAATCGAGCATTAGAGTATGGCAGATCAATTTTGGTCTATCCCGAGGGATCAAGAGGGGTTAGAGTCAGAAAGAAGTGAGAGGGAGGGGTGAAGCCAACATAATAGGGGGAGACCTTACACAGATGTAGTTAGGTCCACCTCCATCACTCACGAGCAAGGGCATGGAACAAAAGAGAGAACCAATTAGAAGCAAGAATGCTTCATCATCGATGTACACTGGAATGAGATCCCCTAAAAAGAAAGAATTTACAATCAGTCAACTTAGACAAGCAGTGTGATGTAATAAATTACTGCAAGCGTACAGTATCGATTGTAGCGCTATATAGGTCGTCCCACAGAGATCTTAGGTGTTTTGCGATTCTTACTATTTCTTTAGTTCTAGTGGATTAACTAAGAGTTTCTAAACTCAGGGAAGATTAGTTCTAAGTTCTAAAAATTAGCCTAGGATTTCAAATCCATTAGAATAATAGCCTAATAATGAATTATCTCTTTCTTCCTAACTTTTAATTATCTACGGTCAAGTAACATATTAAAAAGTTGATATTTTTAATTTAATTTTAATTAAGTGTCCCTAAGTATGACCTACCAAGTGATATACAAGTATAAACCATCAAAGATAACACCTTTCTTAAAAACAAATTATATCAAGTAGAAAATCTTATAAACAAAAGCAAAGAAATAAACTTCAAACCCTAATCTTAGTATAATCTACCAAAAGACCGAACTTAAGTATAATCTATCAAAAAAATTAGATTTACAAGTTTATTCAAGTCAATTTATTTATAGGAAAATCTTGTTAATGATTCTAGATATAAACAAAGAATATGAATTCCAAATCTCATCTAAGTATAGATTATCAAAATATTAATTAAGCATAATCTATCAAAGAATTATGATTTACGAACTCTATATTTTATTTATTTATAGAAAAATCATAATTTTATTTCTTTTTTTGGAAGAAGATGAGATAAATCATGTTAGATCTATTAAACTAACTTTATCTACGTCCTAGGGCTAAAGAAAATTAGTTACATACAGTTCGAGTAAGCAAAATCCTATTTTTATTCATGAAAATAAATAAATCTAATTTAGAAAGCAAATAAATCTATACTAGAAAGCAATTAATTCTAGCTAAAAAGCAAATAAAGACTTGAAAGAAATGACGTACCTCTGTTGCATGGTATTGTGGTCGTCACCCCTTCAGTAAAACCCTAATTTTATTAAAGAAAAATTTGAGTACAAACTATATCCTAATTCTATATTAACTACTGCTTTAAAAAACCCTAGAATATAAGGATACGGCCAATATATAGGTTTCGGAACTCAAACTCTAATTCTAATACAACTGAAAAATCACAAAATTACATCGAAACCACCAAAGAAAAATAAGTCGTGGGGCCCACTTTGAGCCACTATTTGGCTGCTAAAACCGCCATTTGGCGGCTAATGAATGGCCAATGGTCCTAGTTTTTCTCCTGCACGAGTCTCTTATCTTGTACACTTGATTCTCCTAACTGTTTTGACTTTGACTCTCTGCAGTATTTTAATCTTGTAGCTTTTCTTTTTTTGAACTCTTTTATAGGATTTGTTTCCTAATCCGGCTCTGATTTCATGCCATCTCCTTATATGAATCGGATTACCTAAAAAAGACAATAAAAATATCCTAGTAGCAATATTTATATACAAAAATAGATAAAATATGGGAGAAAAAATACAATATATGAAACTCATCACACCCCTACATCTATCTTTTACTAGTTCTCGAGCAAAACCTAACTCTAAAAAGAAAAAGAAAAATCCTAACTCACTTTCGCAGGAATCGCGATTGCACTTAGCATGTGCAACAAGCCTTTAAACCCCTAGCTTACCCTAGTGGACGAGTGTTGTCTCGTGAGGGTTTGCAGTGAATATACCTACAAAATTCATGAAGAAAAGAGATTAAGGAATAAAGAAAAGAAAAATAAGGATAACCGAAAATCAAGAAATTTTATACAAAGGAAAGAAAAATCTTTTTTTTATAACATTTTCATCAATTAATCTCACTAATATACAAACTCAAGAATGCATTTAGATTATCAATTTTCAAATAGAGCATCATATCTGATACACTTATCATTTTAATCAAAAATTTAAATTTCATCTTTCAATACCTACTAACAGATAATCCATTGGCTTCTATACAACTACGTGCACGTGTGATAGTCTATTTTAGCCTTGGACTCCAACTCTAACTCATGATTCATCTCCTCTCTCATAACAATTTTTTTCTTTTTTCTTTCTTTTCTTTTTTAAGAATATTTCACCTTTTATGTGAATACTCACACTTGTTTAGGTGCAAAATACCCGATTACTCGGTTCATACTCTTTTTTTTTCTTTTTTTTAGAATATTTCACCTTTCATGTGAATATTCACGCTTATTTAGGCACAAAGTACCCGATTATTTGGATCATACTCTTTTTTCACTCTTGAGATTATTGCCTTAATACCAGGCGCACCCCATTATTTTATCACTCTCGAGACTGTTGCCTTAATACCAGACTCATCCCATTATTTTGTTCTCACTTTTTTTCTTTGTTTAGAGAGAAAAAACTTATTCAATCGTTATCATTTTTGTCCTTAACCAAATAAACTATTGTGAAGTGAAAAATAGATGTATCTTGCCTCAAAACTACTATTGGCAGTACTTATTTTTTGGATTTTAATTTTTTTCATAAAATTCAAAGTGTATTGTCCAATCTACTCTCCTATCAAATTTCAAATCTAAATTTATTCCTTTATCTGTAATTAGGTGATCTATTGATGAAAACATATAAATAAATTTTTTTAGTTTTTAATTATTTCTTCAGTTTTTTATTTTTTTTAGTTAGTTACGCTAAAAACTATCCAAAGTGTAAAATAAAAAAATCCAAAAATCTAAAAATAAAATAAAATTTCTAAAAACTAAAAATCCTAGAAAAATACGAAGAAAATATCCTAACTCAGTCTCTCACACCTAAACTTATATATGCCCTCATACAGAAACCAAGGGTGGTAAAATAAAAAAGAAAACGATTATACAAATATTATATACTTATTAGAAAATTCAAACGGTTACGAGCTCTTGATCGCTTTCCACTCTCATAGTGTGTCCTTTTACATTTTAATATAGATGAACTTAGCCTTTTTGTCAGTTTTACATTTAATCTCTCCATTTTATTTTTAATTTTTCTTAATTTATTTCTACCCTTCTTTCTTTTATTCAATAGTAAAGTTTTAAGGTTAGAAAGTGTACCTTTACCGTCCATATTCAACCCACGAGAATCTTTCATGGTAATAAGTATTTTGGTTTTATCAACATATGAAATAACATACTTATTTTGATGTAGCAGAATCATGAGCTCGATTTTGGATCGTCCTTCCAAATCATTAGGTACCATGACCTCTTCCTTTTGATGTTCCTTCCATTCTTCAATTATTATGGGCTTGTCATGCAAATTTTTTTCAATCATGTTTTCAAAATTCTTAAAAGAAAATGGCACACTAGTGGACTTATCATCAGTCAAGTTATTATGAAGGGATAAAAATTCTTCTTCACAAATTTCTTCATAATTTTCGTTAAAAGAATCAAATGATAATGTATCACTAGCAAGCTCACCATGAGGTAAATCATCAAGCAAAATATTTTCTTTATCACTAATTTCTTCCTAATTATTATCACAATGGTCTAAAATAGGTTGTTCACAATGTTGAATTATAGACTCATCATGCACAATTAACTCATTTTGAATCATATCAACTTCGAAAGATGACTGAAGTGGTTGCTCGTTGGAGTAAGATATATTCAAACTATTAGATGGTTGATATCCAAAAAGTTTAGTTTGAGAAATCGCATTGAGAAGATCTTCCATACAAGTTCAATTTGAGAGGATAATTTTTGAGAGGATGATTTTAGTAAAGCTTCTATATCTTCCTCTATTCTACGTCTTCGTTCCTCAGACTCATGATTGTAATGTTTCTTATTTTTCTTAAATGATTGCATCTCGAGATCATTGTTCGCAGCGGAATTTCTTCGCCTTCCTTCCATTGAATTAGCTCGAATTACAACGAAAGAGAACAAGAAAAAAAGAAAGAACAAACAAAAGAATTTTATATCTCAATCGCTCTCTTTTACAATATGATGTGGGATCTGTGTGGCGATGGGATCTGTCAAGCAGCTCCTTTGGACGATCTGACGTCGAAACCTTCTCTCTTGAAGATGACCGACTGTAGACGATCTTCTCTGGTCTTTCACGAACTCAAGGCTCTATGCGTAACTTGAATTCTCCAAGATGCCGAAAAGAAGAAAAGAAGACCTCTTAAAGATTGATGATCATCTATAGATTGATCTATTATTGATTGATCCTTCCTAAAGTCTCCTCAAAGAGGGTATTTATAGACTTTAGTTTGAAAGTTCCTATAGGAATAGGAATAAATATTTCCATAGGAATAGGAATAAAGATTTCCATAGGAATAGGAAAAGAAGATTTTTGTATTCATCAAGGATTCGAATCAAATATTTAATATTGATTTAAATCTCTTGATTTGGAATCCTGATTGGACTCAATTTGGGCATTGGATAAGCCCAAATCTCAATCACAATCAATTTAGCATTCTGATTGGACTCAATTTGGATATTGGATAAGTCCAAATCTCAATCAATCAATTTGGAATTCTAATGAAATCTGCTCACGTGGAGTTAACGCGGAGCTAAATTCATCAGAACGCAGAGCTATGGATTAGCTCCGCGTTTTGCTCAAACGTGAGGCTAAAATAGCCAAACGCGGAGCTACGGAGTTAGCTCCGCGTTTTGTGTGGAAAAATTCCTTTTTACTTAGAAATTTTCACTGCCAACAGAACCCCCTCCAAAGTTTTCAAAATGGTTTAGAACTTAGCAAATTTTGAAATACTTTGGATCTTCAATTTGGTGATCAGGTTAAAATCAAGAAATTCTGTAGAGCTGCTTAATCGCACATGCTTAAAATTTTGATGGAGGCGGTTCAAGGCTCTCATGCGTAACTTGAACTGCACACGCCAAGATGATCGGGTCATGATCATCAATTTTCGACAGAGGCGCCTAATTGCGCATGCCTAGTCCAAGTGCTCTCACGCGTAACTTGAACGGAGATGGGAATAATCCAAATCATACTATCAGAGGTAAAAACTTAACATGACAGGTTTTATGGGATTTTTAGCAAACCCCCAGCTACCAACGGATTTGATTAGTCTTTACCAATCGCCGTTTACGTTGGGCTAGCCATGTTATTCCCCTCAGTATGGTGAGTTGTCGAGGAATTGATTTCCTCTCACATTTGCCTTTAACAGCATTGAGTAGTTAATTTCATACTTTTACCCCTAGTATGATAGGGTTGGTGAGGAACTTGATCTCCTCTTCCTGCCGCTTTAACAACATTGGGCAAAAAAAAATTTTTATTTATAGCACCCAATTAGCCATTCCAATGGCTAGCATGAGTAGCGGAATCAACATGATGTTTATCATCGTCAATATTTTCGGCACCCCCAGCCAAATCTGGCTGTTAACCAATGAGGACGATTCGATCGCAGCTGTGGTTCGGAGCATACCCAAGGGGCTAGCTTGCAAGTGCGGGTTGCCCGTGCTTGGTGTCGATATTGACTTCCCTACTGGTACAGGGATCGCTCTGGCAGGGAACTCATTGGTTCCTACCACCAAAGTTGCCATATTTGCAGAAACTTTCTTCTATTCCTTTTTAAGTGTGAGAACTCCAGCTTCTATCAATGCCTGAATTCGGTTCTTAAGAGGATAGCAATCCTTAGTTGGGTGCCCGACGTTCCGATGGTACAGGCAATAGTTAGGGTCATTGGTTTTACCAACGTTTTCCGATTTTTCATTTTTCGAAAGCTTCAACATGCCCTTTCTAAGGAGGAGATAGAACAGTGTACCGGTCTGCTCAGCCTTGAATTTATAAGTTTTATCTTGTCGGGGCCTATTTTGACCTGCACCTCTCGGATTCTGAGGTTTTGGTTTTGGATCTGCAACTGTCACCATCACAGCCTTCCCTTTATTTTTAGGATTATGTGGATATTGCCTGTTATTCATAGAGTTTCTCGTGCTATGAGATTCCTCAATCCGGCAAATTATATCTTCTGCCTGCTCTCCCTACTTCAGCAGATCTTTCTAAGTTTTGGACTCTACAGCTCCCATTCTTATCAGCACGCCGGTCCTGAAATTATACTTGCAGGTTTCTACTAGGGTTTCATGGGTCATACCGTGTCGACAATACACGGATTTTTTCCTGAAGCGCTCAATGAAACTTTTGACCGTTTCTTCTTCCCCTTGTTTTGTCGCAAGGAGGGAATGAACCGATATTTCGGTATCATCCTTAAAGAAAAGCTCCAAGAACTGCTTCTCGATATCATACCAAGCGTTTATGGTTCCCAGGGGCAACTGCATAAACTATGTAAAGGCAGGCCCTCGCAGGGTGCTCGCAAATACTTTGGTCATTACAGGATCATTTCCCATTAGATGATCTGCCTGCGATAAAAAGTAATATAAGTGCTAGCTTGGGGACCCCTTCCCATCATATGACTCTAATTTGAGGGGTTTATATTTTTCTGGATAAGGGGCAAAGTCCCACTCAAGTGGATATGGTCTTGAAATCCCTGATTCCGTCAGTTCCTTCTTGTGCATCAAGGCATCAAGTTGGCTTTGCAATTTCTCGATCTTTTCTCCATGAGAATCATGGAAAGAGTATTTGTCATCATCCTCATGTGTCGAATAAGCCTTTTCTTCTTTAGTTTCTTCATTTGTCTTAGGTGGCGGTTCCGAAGAAGTTTTAGTCTTATCATCGGCCATCTTCTGGGTATTTTCGACCACTTTTAGAAGCATTAGTTTGAGGTCATTAATGGCCTTTTGCTGACCTCGAATCATCTACTCTTGGGCTTCTATCATCGGGTCAATGTCATCAGACCTGTCCACTGCGTGCATCGCTGATTTTCGTGATTGGAAAGATGTACAAGATTGTGGGGAAGTTATAGCTAAATTATCGCTGTCATCATCATAAGAACCTTTTACAAGTTTCTTGTAATTCCGAGGAGCGATAACACCTGATTTGAGCTGGGTAAAATGATGAAGTTCTTCATCGTCTGCATCTGACTCATATTCTTTCTCCACGATTTTTTTGCCTTTGCCGATCATATTCGAGGTTACAATTCTCCATTTCTTTTCTCGAGGAGTAGTTCTTGTCTTCTTAGCAGGGTTTTTATCCGACTCAGTTAATCGGTCGAACACCGATACCCTGTTCTTACTGCAACAACAATTATCCACTACAGCGGATACTGCTGTCATGAGCTGCCGGCAATGACAAGTAGGTTCAGATTGGACTTGGTTCATATTCCTTTTCCTTTTTAGTGAAGTACTCCCTGAGGTCAGTGACTTTAGACATAGAATTGTGGGACCCATTCAACTGTTGAGAGGGTCCAGGAGCCCACTAAAGCTTCTTAAGATTACTGGAATCCAGTTCTGGTCCATTAGTGCGACGATCAGCCCTGATTTGGTATTCGAGTTGATTTACGCGGAGCTGAGAGATAGCTTCGCGTTTTGGAACCCGGAGCTGAGAATTAGCTTCGCGTTTTGTGTCGCGGGGCTGAGAAATAGCTCCGCGTTTTGCTACGCTAGCCTCGCATTTTACGCTGGCTTGGCATTCCTTCAGAAGTTTATCTTTTGGAACCTTAGCCCCGCATGGAAGAAAATTCTTGCACGCTGGCTTACTCTTACAATTAACGCAAGTCACAATTTCGTGTCTAGCGCGATTTTTATGATTAACGACAATTTGCCAATCATCTTCATGACTTACACAGAGCTGAGGAATCTTGCGTTTATCGCAAGTACTACTGGCTTCGCGATTAACGCAAGTCACAATTTCGTGTCTAGCGCGATTTTTATGATTAACGACAATTTGCCAATCATCTTCATGACTTACACAGAGCTGAGGAATCTTGCGTTTATCGCAAGTACTACTGGCTTCGCGTTTATTGCTAAGCTCAGTATTAATCTCGCGTGGAGAATCACACGCTGGCTGTAAGGAAATTTTATCTTCGCGTTTATCGCGAGTGTCAAAAATCTTACGTTTCTCGCAAGTTGTTCTGGCTTCGCGTTTATTGCTAGGCCCAGTAATAGCCTCGCGTGGAGAATCACACACTGGCTGTAAGAGAATTTTATCCTCGCCTTTATCACGAGTGTCAAAAATCTTGCGCTTATCGCAAGTACTACTGGCTTCGCGTTTATCACTAAGTCCAGTAATAGTCTCGCGTGGAGAATCACACGCTGGCTTTAAGGAGATTTTATCCTCGTGTTTATCGCGAGTGTCAAAAATCTTGCGTTTCTCGCAAGTTATGCTGGCTTTGCATTCATCGCTAAGCTCAGTAATAGCCTCGCGTGGAAAATCACACGCAGGCTTTTCCTTGCGATCAACACAAGTTGCAATTTCGCGTTTAACGCGATAATGACTGGTCTCGCGATTAGCGCGAGCCAGTTTGCGAGGGACCATAACCTCGCGTTCTATGACGTTAGCCTCGCGTCCAAGGCGAGCTTTGAGGGCTTTTCGCTTTGCTCTCCGATTTCTATTTCGGAGTTGGGTTCTGGTCAATCCAGTTCCCAGGCCTTCTTCGGCAGTAGAGAAGTCATCCTCTGCTAGGATTTTCTGCCCAAACAACGGCTCTATGGCTGCGGTCTCCAAGGATCTCCGTTCATCGGTGGATACCTTTTTACCCGTTCCTTGGGTATTGGAGCGCACGCGACGATAGTGTCGCGTTTCGTTCAGGTTACCTGATTCAGAGGAGAGATACTCCTCATACTTCTGCTGGTCGATTTCAATGACGAGCATATCTACGTCGGATCTGATCCTATCAACGTCAGATTATGCCACGATCTCTTTTTCGATGAAAGAGACTTCTCCCACTGTGGTCGCCAGTTTGTTCGCAGCGAAATTTCTTCGCGCTTCCTTCCATTGAATTAGCTCGAATTACAACGGAAGAGAACAAGGAAAAAAGAAAGAACAAACGAGAGGATTTTATATCTCAATCGCTCTCTTTTACAATATGATGTGGGATCTGTGCGGGGATGGGATCTGTCAAGCAGCTCCTTTGGACGATCTGACGTAGAAACCTTCTTTCTTGAAGATGACGGCCGACTGTAGATGATCTTCTCTAGTTTTTCACGAACTCAAGGCTCTATGCGTAACTTGAATTCTCCAAGATGCCGAAAAGAAGAAAAGAAGACCTCTTAAAGATTGATGATCATCTATAGATTGATCTATTATTGATTGATCCTTCCTAAAGTCTCCTCAAAGAGGGTATTTATAGATTTTAGTTTGAAAGTTCCTATAGGAATAAGAATAAAGATTTCCATAGGAATAGGAATAAAGATTTCCATAGGAAAAGGAAAAGAAGATTTTTGTATTCATCAAGGATTCTAATCAAATATTTAATATTGATTTAAATATCTTGATTTGGAATTCTGATTGGACTCAATTTGGGTATTGGATGAGCCCAAATCTTAATCACAATCAATTTAGCATTCTGATTGGACTCAATTTGGATATTGGATAAGTCCAAATCTCAATCAATCAATTTGGAATTCTAATAAAATCTGGTCACGCGGAGTTAACGCGGAGCTAAATTCATCAGAACGCGGAGCTGTGGATTAGCTCCGTGTTTTGCTCAAAAGCGAGGCTAAAATAGCCAAACACGGAGCTACGGAGTTAGCTCCACGTTTTGTATGGAAAATTCCTTTTTACTTAGAAATTTCACTGCCAACAATCATGAGTGAAATTCGAAGGTGGATATGATGGATCCGTATATATATTTGATGACAGATATGAAGTGGTTGTAGGTAAATTCTCATGACATGCATAGTTTGCTTCTAATCTTTTTAATCTTTCATCTAACATGTTCAATTGAATATCTTGTTCATGATTGAATGTAGAACATGAAGATGAATAGTCCATAACGAAAGGATCAGATGGAGAACTCTCTTGGTATGACTCTTGATTGTATGCAAAATTAGAATTATTCATCCATTCATAATTATAATTTTGTGTATAAGAAGTACTCTAAGTTCATTATATGTATTGTGAATTTGATTATGATCTAGTCCTAGCGAACTTCCTATCCATGTATACTGATAATAATTATGATATAGATAACGACAATGATAGCAACCAGTTTGATTTTGAAATATTTTTTTTATTTTTATTTTTTGAAAAAGGTGGAGAGGGAGAGAGATAGAAAAGAAATAAAAAAGATTGATTGTTTTTTTTAGAACCAGGGAACCAAAAAATAGAACTGGAGAAAAAGTGGACTCAGTTTGTACTTGCCTTGCGGCCAATTAGCGGTTTTTGCTGCCAAATACCGGCAAAACCAGAGAGCTTGATTCTCTAGTTATTGCTGCTTAGTCCAGAGGCTCTTGTGATCCCTTTTGTATTCCTGTATCTGCAATTTCTATTCCCTTCACACTCAACACACACTATTAACACTTAAAACTTTAAAAAAACAAGAAAAATACCATCGATCCCTGGCAACGGTGCCAAAAACTTGATGTGATAAATTACTGCAAGCGTACAGTATCGGTTGTAGCGCTATACAGGTCATCCCACAGAGATCTCAGGTATTTTGCTATTCATACTATTTCTTTAGTTCTAGTGGATTAACTAAGAGTTTCTAAATTGAGGGAAGATTAGTTTTAAGTTCTAAAAGTTAGCCTAGGATTTCGAATCCATTAGAATAATAACCTAACAATGAATTATCCCTTTCTTCCTAATTTTTAATTATGCACGGTCAAGTAACATATTAAAAAGGTGATATTTTTAATTTGATTTTAATTAAGTGCCCCTAAGTATGACCTATCAAGTGATGTGCAAGTATAGACCATCAAAGATAATACCTTTCTTAAAAACAAATTATATCATGTAAAAAATATTATAAACAAAAAAAGAAATAAACTTCAAACCCTAATCTAAGTATAGGCTATCAAAAGACCGAACTTAAGTATAACCTGTCAAAGAAATTAGATTTACAAGTTTATTCAAGTCAATTTATTTATAGGAAAATCTTATTAATGATTCTGGAAATAAACAAATAATATGAATTCCAAATCTAATCTAAGTATAGATTATCAAAATATTAATTAAGCATAATCTATCAAAGAATTATGATTTACAAACTCTATATTTTATTTATTTATAGAAAAATCTCAATTTTATTTCTTTTTTTAGAAGAAGATGAGATAAATCCTGTTAGATCTATTAAACTAATTTCATCTACATCCTAGAGCTAAAGAAAATTAGTTACACATAGTTCGAGAAAGCAAAATCCTATTTTTATTCATGAAAGCAAATAAATCTATAATAGAAAGCAAATAAATCTATAATAGAAAGCAATTAATTCTTGCTAAAAAGCAAATAAAGACTTGAAAGCAATAGCATACCTCTGGAGCACGGTATTGTGGCCGTCACCCCTTCAACAAAACCCTAATTTTATTAATGAAAAATTCGAGTACAAACTATATCCTAATTTTATATTAACTACTGCTTTAAAAAACCCTAGAATACAATAATACGGCCAATATATAGACTTCAAAACTCAAATCCTAATTCTAATACAACCGAAAAACCACAAAATTACATCGAAATCACCAAAAAAAATCAGCCCGTGGGGCCCACTTTGAGCCGTTATTAGGCGGCTAAAACCGCCATTTGGTGGCTAATGAATTGCCAATGGTCCTGGTTTTTCTCCTGCATGAGTCTCTTGTCTTGTACACTTGATTCTCCTAACTGTATTTGATTTTGACTCTCTGCAGTATTTTAATCTTGTAGCTTTTCTTTCTTTGAACTCTTTTATATTATTTGTTTTCTAATCCGGCTCTGATTTCATGTCATCTCCTTGTATGAATCAGATTACCTGAAAAAGACACTAAAAATACCTGAGTAGCATTTATTTATATACAAAAATAGATAAAATATGGGAGGAAAAATACAATATATGAAACTCATCACAGTGGTAGAAGCAAGGGGATTTAAGCCGACCGGATTTGGAATAAAGCACAGTGAGGAAGGGTGGACATAGGTTACCCCCAAATCAGCTGAGAAACAAAAGAGGGAGGCAATAGCGGAGTTCGTCAATGACAAATTCAGGAAGACGAAGATGGAGATAGAAGGTGAGAGATGCTATGGATATGGGAAAATTCATAACTCAATGCCCAGTGATGATGTGCTTTTGTTGCAATGGGAAAGGCCACTCAGCTCTAGAATGCCCATAGAACCCTAGGGCAAAGGCCATCATGCCATTGGTCAAGTGGTGATGATTATCATATATTGTATTTTTCCTCCCATACTTTATATATTTTTTGTAAATAAATAAATGCTACTAGGGTATTTTTAGTGTCTTTTTCAGATAATCCGATTCATACAACGAGATGACATGAAATCAGAGCCGGATTAGGAAATCAAATCCTATAAAAGAGTTAAAAGAAAGAAAAGCTACAGGATTAAAATACAGAGAATAAAAATCAAATACAGTTAGGAAAATCAAGTATAAAAGACAATAGACTCGTGCATGAGAAAAACCAGAGAGATTAGACATACTGGAACCGCTAAATGGCGGTTTTAGCCGCTAAATGACGGCCAAAAGATGGATCCATAAGCTGAATTTTCTCCGAGGGCTTCGATGTAATTTTTAAATTTTTTCATTCAGTTAGAATTAGGGTTTGATTTCCGAAACCTATATATTGGCCGTATCCTTGTATTCTAAAGGAAATCCTGTAATTTTTGTACTCATTTTTTTATTAATAAAATTAGGATTTTGCTGAAGGGGTAACGGTCACAATACCGTACTCCAAAGGTACGTCATTACTTTCTAATATTTATTTGTTTTTTTTTAGATAGAGTTAATTACTTTCTAGTATAGATTTATTCGCTTTCTAGATTAGGGTTAACCATATTCATAAATAAAAACTTGAGTTTGATTATTAGAAATATGAGTAGCTAATTAGTTTAGCTCTAGGATGTGGATGAAATTAGGATCCACCATGTAATTGCTTTAGATGAAACTAATTAGGATTTAGATGAAATTAGGATCTACCATATAATTGCTTTCTAATATTTTTCTTCTTAAATAAAATAAATAAAGACATGATTTTTCTATAAAAAGATTAGAACACAAGAACTCGAAGATTAAGATTTTGATAGGTTATACTTGAATTAGCTTTCTTGATAGCCTATGCTTAGTTTGGGTTTGGGTTGTTGATTTTATCTTTTTTATTGAATTATCTAAAAATTAGTTTGTTTTTATGAAAAGTAGTATCTTTGATGAATTACACTTACACACCACTTGATAGCTTATACTTAGAGCACTTTAAATAAAGATTTAAACTAAAAAAAATCAAATTTTTCTGATAGAAGAAGATAATAGAAGTAAGAACATGGTTGGAAACTAGTAAATTTTAGATTCTAAGCTATTTAGATAGTAACAAATCCAATCTAGAAACTCATAGTTAGTCCGTTAGAATAAGGAAAGAGTAAGGAATGCGAAAACACCTTATATCCCTGTGGGACGATCTGTACAGCACTACAACTGACACTGTAAGCTTGCAGTAATTTATCATATCTATTCCACCCTTTTTATCTCCACCACATCCCACTTCTTATATTAGTTTAGGAAATAAATACATACACTCACGGTCACTGGTTCATGCCACATTGGACCCGTGATCAATTTGGTCAACTAGTGAGATCAAATTTATTCATGGGGGACAAGATGGACCAGTCGATCCTTCAGGATCGATGTTACCCGTTGCGCACATCACTTCCATTATGCATAAAACTTACACATGCAGCAGGTAATCACTATGAGTTAAAACAACAGTATATTAGTATGCTTTCTAAATTCACTGGTTCTAATTCAGAGGATGCACATCTCTTTATCAGTGAATTTCAGGAAGCATGCGTGATGATAAAACTGCAACACTTATTAGAGGGCGCAATTAAGCTCCGATTCATCCCCTTTACACTCAAGAATAATGCCAAGAAGTGGTTGTACAGTATGCCTACTGATTCAATCACTACTTGGGATAAATTCATTGCAGTATTCTCAAAAAGTATTATCCCAAGCATAAGACGGTAAGGATTATAAATCAAATCAATCAATTCCGTCAAGTGTTGGGAGAACCCTTCTGGAAATACATGGAACGGTTCAAGAATTTTTTAGATCAGTGCCCCAACCATGCGATAGAAAAGTGGCGGTTGTGTCAAATAGTGTACGAAGGACTCGATTACACATCCAAAACTCTTCTTGAGTCCATGTGTCAGGGGTAGTTTATGAGGAAAAACAAGGATGAAACATGGGACTTTCTTGAGGACCTATCGTGGAAGACTATACAGTGGGAGAGTCCCACTGAGAAGCCCAAAGCATCAATTTCTACGCATAAGGGTGGGATCCATAGCGTCGATAGCTCTATAGCTGCCGAAGCTAAGATTGCAGCCCTTATGAGGAGAATTGAGGCATTGGAGACTACTCGTACTCCACAGGTAGGTTAAGTAAATCAAATCCAAAGTCCCACATGCTTTAACTATGGTACTCCAATCACGTTATAGAGGAGTGTCCATTATTAACGAATCTCATGGGTCTCGTACTTGAACAGGCTAACGCCTTGTATCAACAAATCATGAATAATCCTTACGCTCCTACATACAATCCTAGCTGGAGGAACCATCCAAATTATAATGGGGTCAAGGGCAATATCAGGGGCCTAACCCTAACATGCAACCTTCAGCCGTTGGTCAGTTTCCAAGACCAAATGTGGGTGCTTATCAATACCCAAACACTTCAAATTATGGGAACAACCAAAATAGATCACCTGCACAAAATCACTTACATCCACAACAGGGGTCTAATAATGAATAAGGAAAGTGACTTCAGTCACTTGAGAAGCACATTGAAAATCTTCTCACGTCTCATTCCAAGTTTGACATGCATATATCCAACCTTGACACACACATGCAAAATCTTATGAAAGTATCAACTGATTTTATTCAAAGTATAGGTCAGCAACTACTTGTGAACTCTCAATTTATTAAAAATGTAGAGCAGCAGGTTAAACAATTAGCTTGTTAGATGAATAAACGTGGCCAGGATACCTTTCCAAGTCAACCCATAACGAACCCCTAATGCCAGTTTCTCAAACTTTAATCAGTCGCATATTCACCAATACAATGCCATTCACATGCTTAGATCTGGCAAGCAAGTAAACAATAATATAGTCATGCCCCCTGATCCCACTACTACTATTTTGCAGACTACACCATCTCCATCACCTCCATCACCATCACATGATCATTTAAAAAACCTGCTCCTGAGCTGAAAGTACCATATCCCAATCGGTTTAGGAAGCTTCATCGTAAGTAGAAAAGATTCTTGAAACATTTCAGCAGGTGAAAGTTAATATTCCACTTCTAGACATTATACAACAGGTTCCTACTTATGCGAAGTTCCTTAAGGATTTGTGTACTAAGAAACGGGCAAGAAACGTTCCTGAGAAAGTTTTTCTTACTGCAAATATATCGCAAATCCTCTCTAACTCCTTACCTATCAAATACAAAGATCCAGGTTCTTCTACAATCTCATGCACCATTAGGAACACTACATTTGATAGGGCGTTGCTTGATTTAGGGGTAAGTGTCAACTTGCTTCCTTACACTGTTTATCAGCAACTGGGGTTAGGAAAACTTCAACCTATCAAGGTCACATTATAGTTAGCTGATCGTTTGATCAAGAGACCACTTAGTATGGTTGAAAATGTGCTCATTAAGGTTGGCGAGTTTATCTTTCATGTAAACTTCATTGTCTTAGAAACTGAGCCAATCTCCAATCTACGAAATCAAATTTCCGTTATCTTGGGTAGACCATTTCTTGCAACATCAAATGTATTAATTGATTGCAGGAGTGGCCTCATTAAGTTATCGTTTGGAAATATGACTGTGGCATTGAACATATTTAATATGGATGAGCACACAACAAGCTCCCTCATTTAGGTAAATATGATTCATAGTTTGCACTCTCATTCTACCTCGTGCACTGATGATGAACCCTCATTTGAGCAAATGTTCAAAGATGATTGAAGAATTGTCACACTGATTTTATGTATGATGATACTTGTGCAAATGTACCATTAATTTATGAGCAAACTTTTGAGGATTTGTTTGCAAAGGAGCTCGCATTACTTCGTGAGTTAGAAGAACCACCACCACGTTCACTTGATCATATAGCACTCTTCTCACCTCATGATATTTCTACATGTATGCTTGTTACTAACGATGATTGGCAAGTTTATAATAAAGAATTCTTTAACCAAATTATTAATGCTTGCATGTGGAAAAAGAAAAAGTGATGACGACATAAGAAGCAGACAGGTAATTTCGTGACTTGTAGGAGGTTGATGAGATATAATAATGCACCCACTTCACGTTTAAAATGCACACACTATAAAATTGGGAAGTGATCGAGAGGTCGTAACCGTTTTCCATGTGTTAATAGGGTGATGATATTGAGATCGTAACTTTTACGACTGATTATTTGTATAGTATTTGTATAATAGTTTTCATATTTATTTTACCACACTTGGTTTGTGTATGAGAGCATATATGAGTTTAGGTGTGGGGGACTGGGTTAGGATATTTTCTTCATATTTTTCTAGGATTTTTAGTTTTTTTTAGAAATTTTATTTTAATTTTAGATTTTTGGGTTTCTTTATTTTACACTTTGGGTAGTTTTTAGTGTAACTAACTAAAAAAATTAAAAACTAAAAAAATAATAAAAAAAACCAAGAAAAACTATTTATTTTCATCAATAGATCAACCAATTACAGATAAAAGGACAAATTTAAATTTAAAATTGGATATGAGAGTACGTTGGACGATACACTTTGAATTTGATGAAAAAATGATTAAAATCCACAAAATAAATACCGCTAATAGTAGTTTTGAGGCAAGTATATATATATTTTTCACTTCACAATAGTTTATTGGGTTAAGGACAAAAATGATAACGATAGTATAAGTCTTCTCTCTCTAAACAAAAAAGTGAGAATAAAATAATGGGGTGAGTCTGGTATTAAGGCAATAGTCTCAAGAATGATAAAATAATAGGGTGCGCCTGGTATTAAGGCAATAGTCTCGAGAGTGATAAAATAATGGAGTGCGCTTGGTATTAAGGCAATAGCCTCAAGAGTGAAAAAAAAGAATGTGATCTGAGTAATCGGGTACTTTGCGCCTAAATAAGCATGAATATTCACATGAAAGGTAAAATATTCTTAAAAAAAAAAGAAAAGAGAGAGAGTATGATCCGAATAATCGGGTACTTTGCGCCTAAACAAGCGTGAATATTAGCATGAAAGGTGAAATATTCTAAAAAAAAGAAATAAAATTGTTATGAAAGAGAAGATGAATCATGAGTTAGAGTTGGAGTCCAAGGCCAAAGTAGACTATCACATGTGCACGTAGATATATAGGAACCAATGGATTATCTGTTAGTAGGTATTGAAAGATAGGATTTAAATTTTGGATTAAAATGATAAGTGTATATGATATGACGCTCGATTTGAAAATTGATAATCTAAATATATTCTTGAGTTTGTATATTAGTGAGAGTAATTGATGAAAATATTATAAAAAAAAGACTTTTTCTTTCTTTTGTATAAATTTATTTATTTTTCTTGATTTTCGGTTATCCTTATTTTTCTTTTCTTTATTCTAATCTATTTTCTTCTTGAATTTTGTGGGTATATTCACTACAAACCCTCACGAGACACAACTCGCCAACTAGGATAACCTAGGGGTTTAAAGGCTTGTTGCACATACTAAGTGCAATCGCAATTCTGCGAAAGTGAGTTAGGATTTTTCTTTATCTTTTTAGGGTTAGGTTTGGCTCGAGAACTAGCAAAATATAGGAGTGGAGTGTAATGAGTATCATATATTGTATTTTTTCTCTCTTACTTTATCTATTTTTTTTATATAAATAAATGCTACTCGGGTATATTTAGTGTCTTTTTCAGATAATCCAATTCATACAAGGAGATGACATGAAATCAGAGCCGGATTAGGAAATCAAATCTTATAAAAGAGTTCAAAGAAAGCAAAGCTATAAAATTAAAATACTGCAGAGAGTCAAAGTCAAATACAGTTAGGAAAATCAAGTATACAAAACAAGAGACTCATGCAGGAGAAAAATCAGAGAGATTAGACATATTTGCACAGCCAAATGGCGGTTTTTGCCGCTAAATAGAGACCAAAAGGTGGATCCACAAGCTAGATTTTCTCCGAGGGCTTCGATATAATTTTGTGGTTTTTTAATTCTGTTAGAATTAGCATTTGATTTCCGAAGTTTATATATTGGTCGTATCCTTGTATTATAAAGGAAATCCTGTAATTTTTGTACTTATTTTTTTATTAATAAAATTAGGATTTTGCTGAAGATGTGACAACCACAATACCATGCTCCAGAGGTACGCCATTATTTTATAATCTTTATTTGTTTTTTTTAGATAGAGTTAATTGCTTTCTATTATAGATTTATTCGCTTTCAAGATTAGGGTTAACCATATTCATGAATAAAAACTTGATTTTGCTTATTAAAAATATGAGTAGCTAATTAGTTTAGCTCTAAGATTTAGATGAAACTAGGATCTACCATATAATTGCTTTCTAATATTTTTCTTCTTAAATAAAATAAATAAAGACATAATTTTTCTATAAAAAAATTAGAACACAAGAACTCAAAGATTAAGAATTTGATAGGTTATACTTGAATTAGGTTTCTTGATACCCTACGCTTAGTTAGAGTTTGGGGTTGTTGATTTTATCTTTTTCATTGAGTTATCTAAATATTTAGTTTGTTTTTATGAAAAGTACTATTTTTGATGAGTTATACTTACATACCACTTGATAGCTCATACTTAGGGCACTTTAAATAAAGATTTAAACTGAAAAGATCAAATTTTTATGATAGAAGAAGATAATAGAAATAATAATATGATTGGAAACTAGTGGATTCTAGATTCTAGGCTATTTATATACTAACAAAACCAATCTAAAAACACATAGTTAGTCCATTGGACTAAGGAAAGAGTAAGGAATGCAAAAATACCTTAGATCCTATGGAACGACATGTACAGCGCTACAACCGATACTGTATGCTTACAGTAATTAATCACATCAAGTGGGTACCAGCAAAAAGACCAAGAACAACCACTATCAGACAGCCAGCATCTGCACAGACAATAAAAGACTCGCCCCGGTTTGTAGCAGATGGGGGGCTATGGAAGTAGGAGAGTGTACTGGATAGGGTAATGGAAAATCAACAAAGGCAGCAGATGGTAGTAGGGGGTGATTATCAATCAAAAGAAGTAGCTGATGAGAAGATGAACCCAGTTTGGCTACCGTACATTGGCGACATGGTTGACCACCAAACTAACCTCTCCAAGAAACTGGGATTAATTAATTTTCCAAACAAAGAGACTGCCATTGAAGATGCCATTGCTGCATTAAGGGAGATGTCGGAACATTGTGCAAGAGGAAATGCGAACCAAAGGAGATCAGTAGGAAATAATTTGTCATAGAATTACCAAATGAGAATGCATTAAACTGCCTCATTGCAAAATAGAATTGGCAATGGAAGGGGAAATCCTTTTTCTGAATCAAGAGGTGGACAGGAGAAAAAAATCTCTGAGTACATCGGTTCCCAAGGCTACTTTGAATCTCAATCAAGGGCCATCATGGAATAGAGACACCTTCATTAAAATCACACTAGACTTTGGATAGCTACTAGAAGTTGATCCACGCACAAAAACTATGGCGGATCAAACAGGTGCAAGGATCAGAGTTGGGTGTCAAAAGGAGAAGGATGTCCCAAAGAAGAGGTTGGTTGTTGTGGGAACTTTTTTCTGCACACTAGAGCTAGAGATCATATCAATGATGGCATTGGAGTGTGGTATGTATGTTGATGTATATGAGAGAAATAGATGGGAGACCATGGACAGAGAAACAAGAGACCAATGGGAGAGAGAACAGGCATAGAAGAGGAAGAAGGTGGCCACAATGGAGGTCATGGAAGAAGCAGCTAAGCTCATTGCATGGAGAAAGCAGCAACCAGAGGAAGAAAGGGCGAAAGTAGTAGCGTCCATAGAAAAAGTAGAGAATGCTACAAAGAAAAGCATCTCATCAAAAAAGCATGGCTAGAGTGAGATCGGCGGAGGGTCTAGTGGCGAAAGTCTAACAAGGGAGGCGGAAAGCCTAAGAACATATTTCGAGGCAAAATCAGACATGGGGTATGGCGGTCAGAGGTCAATAAAAGGAGAAGAAAAGGTGACAGAGAGTTGGTGTAAAAAAAGCAACTGGACATACCTAAAAGGGAATGGAGAAGATCACATTGGTCAGCAAAACAAATCTGCAATAAATGCATAGAGAGAACCATACGAGACAACCTCAAGTCGAGTGGGGCGCCATTAAATGTTGCGGCCTTGCAAAGGGTACTCTATGTGCAAGCGGTGAAGGGAGCATGCCAAAGGGAGTTTCTAGATGGGCACATGATATTTCCAAGTGAGCCCACTTTAAAAGTTATGTTTTTTAATACTTTGCCATTTTGTTTTTTGGTTAAAACTACCCTTCCACACCTCCTCCTTCAACCTCCCATCCCTTCTTCTCTTTTTCCCGCGTGAAACCAGAGAGAGCAGCAGGAGATGCAGTGTCTGATGACTAGAGGAGATCTAAACTTTGTGGAGACTTAGAGGCTAAGCCTTTTTCTTCACTAGATCCAACTCCCAGCCAGCTACTTATTCTCCAGATAAACTAAATCAATTAACTGCTCCCCATCGCACTGCACCGGATTGTAAGAATCGATTCTCTAGGGTTTTTTCTTCTTTGAATATTACTGTCTTTTTGTTCTTTAACCTCGTTCTTCTTATGGATTATTATTTGAATTTTGTTCGCATCGTTGCTGGTAGTTTTTGAATTACGACTCGAGGAGTAGCGTCTTGTTTTGTTCTTTAACGTCCCATTTCTTTCTTAGCCTCTGCATCCGGGCTAGCAGCCCCGGACCTGGAGCATGGGTCCGGGCTAACCAGTGTTCGTCGCAAAAGTTCCTTCGCTTCCTTCCATCGAATTAGCTTAAATTGCAATGAAAGTGAACAAGATATAAAAAGAACAAACGAGAGGATTTTATAGTTCAATCTCTCTCTTTTACAATATTGTTGGATCTGTGGCGATGGGATCTGTCAAGCAGCTCCTTTGGACGATCGGTACGTTGAAATCTTCTCTTTTAAAGATATCGGCCGAATATAGACGATCTTCTCTAGTTTTGATTTGTTCAAGGCTCTCTCGCGTAACTCGAACTTTTCAAGAACTCCAGAAAGAAGATGGTGATTTTCTCTGATGTTCACGAACTCAAGGCTCTATGCGTAACTTGAATTCTCCAAGATTTCAGAAGATGATCAGCAAAGGCTTCAAGGCTCTCTCGCGTACTTGAATTGCCAAAGGATCGATAGGAAACTTCCGATGCCAAAAAGAAGACCAAAAAGAAGACCTCAAAGAAGACCCCAAAAGAAGACCCCTAGGGTTTCACCAGGAAGGTATTTATAGCCCCAGGTTAATGCAAGAGTTTCTATCTAAATAGAACTCGCATTCATCAAGGATTCCAATCAAATATCTTAGTTTTGATGGAATTCTTATTAGACTTGATTCGGGTATTTGGATAAGTCCAAAATCATAATCTCAATCAATTTGAGATTCTGGTTATCTGCTTACACGGAGCTTTAATCGCATCAAAACGCGACGCTAAATAACCAAAACGCGGAGCTAACGCGGAGCTATTGATCATCTCCGCGTTTTACTCAAACGCGAGGCTAATACAAGCCAAACTGCGGAATCAACGCAGAGTTATTAAACATCTCCGCGTTTTATTCAAACGCAGGGTTAATATAACCAAACGCGGGGCTATTGAATTAGCTCCGCGTTCTGTTGTGGAAAATCCTTTTAACTTAGAAATTTTCACTGCCAACAGAACCCCCTCCAAAGTTTTCAAAATAGCTTAGACTTCAGCAGATTTTGAAATACTTTGGATATCTAAACTGAAACGCGGAGTTAGAATACCAAGTCTATCTCGCGTTATGCTCACTTACGCGGAGCTAATCAGCTTCACTTCGTCTTCAGTGAAATGAGTAATTACGTCATTAATTACCCCGAGTTTCCACGCCGAATACCAAGCGACGGAAATTCTGTTTAAATAGAGCTCCCAGCTCATCTTCTTCTTCATCTCATCCGAAGAATTTCTGAGAACTCGAGTAACTCACGAATGATCTTCAACTGATCTTCGTTCAATTCTCCATAGGATGTCTCTCCAGAGGAGTTTGGCTTATCGCAAGTTGGCCGGCGTTAATGGCAGCAGACGCGACGGCGAACCAGTCTATGCAGCGTCTTTCGAAGGTAAAAATCTCATCTTCTGGTTTTCTAAGAACCATTCTGAGATGTCTTGACTTGATTTATTCTGGACGATTGCTTATCTTGTCGGCGAGATCGCCGTTTTATTGTGTCGTCCCTGTGCTTGAAACGCGGGGTTTTACTAGTAGTCTCAATGAATCCGCGAGGCTATCTTTGATTAGCAGTCGCGATGAATTGCAAGGCTATCTTTGATTAGCAGTCGCTATGAATTGCGAGGCTATCCTTGATTAGCAGTCGCTATGAATTGCGAGGCTATCTTTGATTAGCAGTCGCTATGAATTGCGAGGCTATCCTTAATTAGCAGTCGCCATGAATTGCGAGGCTATCCTTGATTAGCAGTCGCTATGAATTGCGAGGCTATCCTTGATTAGCAGTCGCTATGAATTGCGAGGCTATCTTTGATAAGCAGTCGCTATGAATTGCGAGGCTATCTTTGATTAGCAGTCGCTATGAATTGCGAGGCTATCCTTGATTAGCAGTCGCTATGAATTGCGGCTATCCTTGATTAGCAGTCACTATGAATTGCGAGGCTATCTTTGATTAGCAGTCGCTATGAATTGCGAGGCTATCCTTGATTAGCAGTCGCGATGAATTGCGAGGCTATCCTTGATTAGCAGTCGCTATGAATTTGAAAGAGAAGGAAAGAGCAAAAAGAAATCTTGTCCCCCTTTACGCGAAGTTATCGCATCATCCTCTGCGTTTAAAGCGCGAGGCTATTTCTTCAACTGTGCGCGGAGTTAGCTTAGCTCCGCGTTTTCACTCTTTTGGAAACTCTGTTCCTTTTGCAGTAAGTCCAGTCCTTTCTGAAGAGGAATGTATGTGGGTCCATCGATCTTCATCAGCAAAAGTAACTCTAAGGAAGTCAGAAGCATATGTTTTACAACATAGTTGCAGGTTTCAAGCTCTGGCTCCGAGAGATAAACTCCTGAAGGGGCTGTAAATAAGGAGCTGCAGCACTTGCAGTGCAGAATTGCAGTATTTGCAGTTCAGAATTGCAGTACTTTCCTTTCCTCTCGTGCTTCATTTCGGATGACAGATCCTAATTGATATTTGCAGAGGAGATCTTTTGCATGTGAACTAGGGAACTGAGCTTCAACACCCCGTAGAGAAATCTTGAGTTCTTTTACAAGTGAACCAGGGAACTGAGTTTCAACACCCCGTAGAGAAATCTTAGTGTTCAGTTATTGATAAATTGATCATGTAAAAAGCTTTTGGGAGAGCTATAACTCCTTCTTTGTAATCTCTTGCTTCATGAATAAAGATAAATTATTTTCCTCTCTATCTGTTGGCTTCAATAAACTCGCTTGCTCAACAAATAGATGGTCAATAATTTTGGTAAAATAGTCTAAGGCACTTCTGCATAACTTAGACTGATAATACCCAAACGATCGGATAATGATCATTTTAATTTGGCCGAAAATCCAAGTTCTTTATGAGAACGCGAGGTTAAGATACCAAGTTATCCTGGCGTTTCGCGGAGTTAAATAACTTCGCGCTCTGAGTGGTTGCACAGAATTGCGAGAAGCTAAGTGACTTCGCTTTTTCAATATCACCACGTGTTATTATCTGCTCCGCGTTTTTAGGGAGTAACTGATCAGTCATTTTCTCCGAAATCCGTGCCGAACTCCAAGAGGCGGTTTCCCTCTTTTAAATAAAATCTCTATTCTTTTTCTTCTCATTTTTCTTGAGAATTTTCCAGAAACCCTAAAGATTCAGGCGATCAGAGCTCAGGCGACCCGATCTTCTTCCGATTTTCAGTCGATTTTTCTCAACAATGGCATCCAAGACTCGTGCTACTTCTCGAGCGGCTCCATCATCGGCGACTGGCACAAGCAGTGGTGGCGGCGGCCAAGGCAGCGACGCGCCAGCCCACATTTCGCCTATCGGGGGTAAGAATCTCTCCATCGAGACTCTTTAGAACATTTTTAGAGTGATTTGGCTTAAATTTAACTGATCGATAACTCTTTCACCGGCGAGATCGCCGTACTCCTGCCGTAAGGCTTGGAGAAGAAGAAAAGTCTCTGACTGCCTTCTTACGCGAAGTTATCGCGTCATCCTCGCGTTTAAAGCGCGAAGCTATTTTAAGTAGCAGTCGCGCTGAAAACGCGAGGCTCTTTTAAGTAGCAGTCGCGCTAAAAACGCGAGGCTCTTTTAAGTAGCAGTCGCGCTAAAAACGCGAGGCTATTTTAAGTAGCAGTCGCGCTAAAAACGCGAGGCTCTTTTAAGTTGCAGTCGCGCTAAAAACGCGAGGCTCTTTTAAGTAGCAGTCGCGCTAAAAACGCGAGGCTATTTTAAGTAGCAGTCGCGCTAAAAACGCGAGGCTCTTTTAAGTTCTGCGCGGTCTAATTTTTAGCTTCACGCGGCGCTATTCTTAGCTTCGCGCGTTCTAATTTTTAGCTTCGCGCGTCCATACTTAGAGAATTTTTCTATCTTATAGAAACTTCTCTCACTCTGGTGTTTCTTTGTGCAGTAGGGTATTCGATGGAATCTCTTCCCCACAAGAACTACTTCGGCTTTGCTGGGGGTTCTGATCCCTCAGGCCAATTCTGTTTCACTACTATCCTGCCCTCGTACAAACCAGACCCGAAGGATCGCAAGGAGAAGTTGATCAAATATCATCCCACCACTACGCGAGAAATCATAACTGACGCAGCCTTCGAAACTGTGAATAGAGAGGCGATGGAAAAACCCGCCTTCCTCTTCGGAGACCAGATGGATCAATCAGATGAGATCCTTTCTGAAGGGGAACATGTTTGGCTATATAACTCAGGCGAAATGTTGATGTTTTTGCCTAGAATGGATAGTAGCTATCCTCTAGTCTATCTTCAGAGGCTGGCAATGCCTCGGGAATTAAAGTGGGGACTGACTCAAGAGCAAGATGGCGTCCCAACGGGCAAATTTGGTGCAAAAGGGGTTTATCAAGATGGTTCCTCCAGATGCATTACTGGCTTGCTTCCAGGCCGATTTGGCAAGGAGCTTCCAGTGGGAGAAGTCCCATCTCGTGCCCGAACTTTCTTAAGTGAGTTCTTGGTAAAGGATGGTCATTACCCGGCTAGCGACTTCAGGATGCCTGGCTGGGTTCATTCTTCTAACAATATGTGGTGGGCACGCCTTGTTCAGTACATGCTGGACTCTCACGAGCCCATTTTAAAGGATATTGGCTTGTATAAAGCCATCAGGAATGTCCAATTCGAGTTTCCCCAAAGTGCTTATCACTTTTACTGCCTCTTGGAGATGTATAACCCTGAAACCTGTACTTTCTTTACTCCAGTGGGTGAGCTAGGGTTCGCTCTCCACGAGATGTTTGAGGTTTCTGGGCTCTCGATGGGCGAAGTCCCTTACGAGGAGTATATCCCTACCACCGATGAGTTGAACATGCTATTGGCGAGGGATGAGCGCATCCATGCTACATACTGGGAGATGATGTGCCATTATCATATTTGCGCTGACTTGACGGGTGCGCATAACCACGGTATTGGCCACAAGAAGTGGGCCGAATATCTCTTAGCCAACTTAAATTCTAAGGATAGCTCGGCCATTATCCATGGTCATCCACCCATCTATGGCTCAGAGATTGATCACCGTATTGCTAAGGGCTGCCATCTATTATATTATACCACTGAATCCAATGAGAATGGATACGGTCCCGGTACTTCATTTAAGAGCTATCACTACCAAGCCCAATTTCCGATCTGCAACAGAGGTCTCATTGCCGGGTTTTTGATGCTGTGGCTCAAAAGATGCGTCGTGCCGTCGTTGCCCAAGGAAGCGATTGCAGTGACCGTGGTATATCCAGTGGTTCTTCTTGCATACGGCCGACCCCTTGGACTCCTTCCCGCCATGGTATGCAATTTGCAATATGGACTGAGGGTGCTCTGTCGTGATTTCCTCCCTATTATTAAAGTCAAGGGAAAGGAAAGGGCAAGTCGAAGGAGACTGTCCAGTCGAAAACTCCAAACCTTAGGGTGGAGATGCCCTACACCTATTTGATGGCGTGGCTCGTCTTGCACTGTCCCTCTTTAATGAGTGCACCAGAGCGTCGTTCTGGTGAAAAGTGCTTCCTTGTAGAACTGTATGAACGTTCTTCCTGGAGGCAGAATTATATGTCCCAGATTCGGAAGATTCTTCGTAGCTTTCAGAATTACGAGATCTTCCGGTGTTTTCCTGACTTTCCCGGCGGAGGATATGGGACAAGGCTGAAAGATGCCGTGGGAGCAGATAAGTTCACTATTTTATCTGCAGGAGCGTTCTGGTGGCTTCTCAACATCCGCCCCGGACACTTAGTGTATCGTCAACATCTCTGGTGTCAGATCGAGCCATATACTCCGAGTCGCTTTGCTCGCCAGTTTGGATATTCTCAACTCTATGTGGGCAATTCAAATAAAGATCTCGCTCACGAGGGGAATTTATACGAAGGCGCTCATGGCTGGTTCCATTTTGCAGCAGGCGGGACCGAGGCTGAATTCTCCTTGCCCCAGAAGGTGCCAGAACTGGCCATGACCCTCAGCTTCTGCAATTGGTTCAATATTGCGAGTGCTGACGTGCCCGGCTTCTCTCTTAATCGCAGTTGTTGCAAAGAGATTGAAGCCCTCTATATTAGCCGCCAGGGTGCTTCTAGGGTAAGGATAAAAGGAATGGAAGAATTCCTTGGCGCTGCGGCTGAGCCTTCGGATGTCAGCAAATCAGACGATGATGCCGGTGATGATGACGACAATACTGGTGCTGGTGGAGCGCCTCAACCTGTTGTCAGTCGTTCCCTGAGTCCAACTCTCAAACGCCGCGGTACTTTAAAGAAAAGGCCGGGTAAGAAGCAAAAACTAGCACAGGAAACCTTGATAGTCCCCCAAGAAGTGGCTATCAAACTTGCTTCCGACTTGTTGGCTTCAGCTGTACCCCCAGCGTTGGCAAGGGAGGATGAACCTGCCAAAGCTCCAAGTGTTGCTGAGATTTCAGCTCCTTCGGCCGTAGAGCCTGTGGCAGAACCTGGGGCGCAACTAACAGGTAGCGAGACGGGTACACTGCTGGAAACAACAATGGCTCCCCCTTCAAGTCCGACAACTGGACTTGTATCGCCCGGTATAGCCTTTAGCATTTTATCTTTCGCCTGTTATTATTTTAACGTAACACTGCTTTTCTGGTCTTCTGAAATGCAGGTGATCAACTTCTTTCGCCAATGCACTCGACTACCCAAGTAGAGTCTGACGATAGAATGGACCATTCCGGCTCCGTTGGTGGTGTGGGTAGCTCTGCTGGTGAGTTTGCGGCTGATTATTCCACACCGGCTCCTGCCTCTGTTTCCTCTTCAATTCCCCCAATTGACGAATTGGGAAGTGACGAGAGAACTGAGATTATTATCGCAGCTGCTGCTAATGAGGCTACACCTTCTCCTAGCATGCCATCTCCAACACCCGTTTGCTCTACTGAGACATTTCCCACGGTCGTTGGCGTGCCTTCTCAGTCAGCGATTTTAACGTCGTCTGTTGTCGTGGCTGCTAGATACCTGCAACTCTTCTGACTCCAAGCCTTCCAGCAGGGGAGGAGAATAATTTGAAATTCTCGTTTGAAGATGCTTCTCCCACCGGAGGAGCTTCAGGTGAAGTGATCCCATCTTCTCTTCCTGTTGGTGGGAGTACCCAAGTGATTTGTACTGTCGGTACTTCGTCTGGGGTCTCCAGTTATTCCAGATCTGCACTGGCTCTATTGGTCCCTCAGATCATGAATTTAATGCAGGGACGGGCTTCTTCTTCTCCAATCCCAGCCACTACTGCTCCCTTGCTCACGACACCTCTTTTGGCATTACCTACTTTGCCTACCGACACTGCAAATCCTCTTGAAAGACTTTTCGGCTTTACTGTCGAGGATTTTATGCATTTGTTAAGAAGATGTGTCGAGATGGTTCTTGCTGGCCACGATTTGTTCAACTTCGCACGTCCACTGTTACTCCGCTATTTAGGAAATATTGAAGAATTCGGTGGACAAAATCGAGCAGCTCCATACCAGGCCCGCCTTGCAGCCTTAGAAGAGCAGGTGACCACGCTACACACACTCCGTCAGGCGGATGTGGAGGCGATCACTGAGATAGAGCTGGCGTGGCTTCGGGCAGAATCCTTATCTCGAAGAAATATTTTAAGGCAGCAGGAGGAGAGATGGTCTCAGGAGCTGACAGAGCTCCAGGCCAGTCGGGAATCCGTTCTTAACGACCTGCAGAGGGTAAACTTCGGAATTGAGGAAAGTCAGGCGGCCATCTCTAAAGCCCAGTAGACGATTGCGAGAGCTCGGGCCACCTTGATAGAAAATGAACTCCGATTAGGAGAATCTGTCAAGAAACGGGAGATGTTGCTTGTCCAGCAGGAGCAGATTCAGCAGGAAGAGATGGTCAGGAATCGTGCCATAGAAGAATCTCATCAGCAACAACTTACAATAAGTGATGATGAGTTGCGTAGGCAAGCTCAGCAAACCGTGGAGGCTTCTCATCGTAGAAATTTGGACGAGACAATAAACTAACTGAGACTCCTGGGAGGCCAATAGTTTCATCTCTCTCTACGCTTTTATCTTCCTTGTAATAAGAACTTCGTAAACAGGAGAGAGATAACCTTACGATGTTTCTTTGAAATTCTTTTTGTATTTTCACCTTTTTAATAAAGATGATTCTTTTGACTCTTTTATTTGCCGGCTTCAAAACAGATTTGCTTGCCCAACAAATAACCTGTCGTCAAAACGATTTATCTTGGTATCGTTTATGCTCAATTTCTTGAGCCGAAATAACAATTAAAGTTTAATATGGGATTTTTAGCAAACCCCCAGCTATTAACGGATTTGATTAACCTTTACCAACTACCGTTTGAGTTAGGCTAGCCATGTTATTCCCCTCAACATGGTGAGTTGTCGAGGAGTACGTTTGGGCTTAAATGCCAAACTTTTCCTCTTCCCTTTACTTTACCGGTATTGGGCGATTCATACTTTTACCCCAGTATGATGGGTTGGCGAGAAACTTGTTCTCTTCCCATTGCCTAGTTGGCGTTGGGCAATTCATACTTTTACCCCAGCATGATGGGCTGGCGAGAAACTCGTTCTCTTCCCATTGCCTATTTGTCGTTGGGCAATTCATACTTTTACCCCAGCATGATGGGTTGGCGAGAAACTCATTCTCTTCCCATTGCCTAGTTGGCGTTGGGCAATTCATACTTTTACCCCAGTATGATGGGTTGGCGAGAAACTTATTCTCTTTCCATTGCCTAGTTGGCGTTGGGCAATTCATACTTTTACCCCAGTATGATGGGTTGGCGAGAAACTTGTTCTCTTTCCATTGCCTAGTTGGCGTTGGGCAATTCATACTTTTACCCCAGCATGATGGGTTGGCGAGAAACTTGTTCTCTTCCCATTGCCTAGTTGGCATTGGGCAATTCATACTTTTACCCCAGTATGATGGGTTGGCGAGAAACTTGTTCTCTTTCCATTGCCTAGTTGGCGTTGGGCAATTCATACTTTTACCCCAGTATGATGGGTTGGCGAGAAACTTGTTCTCTTCCCATTGCCTAGTTGGCGTTGGGCAATTCATACTTTTTAGGTCAAAGGCGCTTAATTACACATGCCTAAAAGAAAGATTGGGGGCTGTTCAAACTTGAGAACTAAGCACACCAGATTTGGGTCAGAGGCGCCAAATTGCGCATGCCCAAGAAAAGACTGATGGTGGTTCAAACTTGAGAACCAAACTGGAGGCGGTTCACGGCTCTCTCGCGTAACTTGAACTGGGTACTCCAAACACACCAGGGTTTAGGTCAGAGGCGCACAATACGCACGCCTAAGAAAAGACTGGAGGTGGTTCACACTTGAGAACCAAACACACCAGGGTTTAGGTCAGAGGTGCACAATGCGCATGCTTAAGAAAAGACTGGAGGTGGTTCAAACTTGAGAACCAAACACACCAGGGTTTAGGTCAGAGGCGCACAATGCGCATGCCTAAGAAAAGACTGGAGGTGGTTCAAACTTGAGAACCAAACACACCAGGGTTTAGGTCAGAGGCGCACAATGCGCATGCCTAAGAAAAGACTGGAGGTGGTTCAAACTTGAGAACCAAACACAGGGTTTAGGTCAGAGGCGCACAATGCGCATGCCTAAGAAAAAGACTGGAGGTGGTTCACACTTGAGAACCAAACACACTAGGGTTTAGGTCAGAGGCGCACAATGCGCATGCCTAAGAAAAAGACTGGAGGTGGTTCAAACTTGAGAACCAAACGCACCAGGTTTAGGTCAGAGGCGCCAAAACTGTGCATGCCTAAGAAAGGACTGGAGGTGGTTTACACTTGAGAACCAAACACACCAGGGCTTAGGTCAGAGGCGCACAATGCGCATGCCTAAGAAAAGACTGGAGGTGGTTCAAACTTGAGAACCAAACACACCAAGGTTTAGGTCAGAGGCGCACAATGCGCATGCCTAAGAAAGGACTGGAGGTGGTTCACACTTGAGAACCAAACACACCAGGGTTTAGGTCAGAGGCGCACAATGCGCATGCCTAAGAAAAGACTGGAGGTGGTTCAAACTTGAGAACCAAACACACCAGGGTTTAGGTCAGAGGCACACAATGCGCATGCCTAAGAAAAGACTGGAGGTGGTTCAAACTTGAGAGCCAAACACACCAGGGTTTAGGTCAGAGGCGCACAATGCGCATGCCTAAGAAAAAGACTGGAGGTGGTTCACACTTGAGAACCAAACGCACCAGGTTTAGGTCAGAGGCGCACAATGCGCATGCCTAAGAAAAAGACTGGAGGTGGTTCAAACTTGAGGACCAAACGCACCATTTTTAGGTCAGAGGCGCCAAACTGCGCATGCCTAAGAAAAGAGACTGGAGGTGATTCAAACTTGAGAACCAAACGCACCAGGTTTAGGTCAGAGGCGCCAAACTGCGCATGCCTAAGAAAAAGACTGGAGGTGGTTCAAACTTGAGGACCAAATGCACCAGGTTTAGGTCAGAGGCGCCAAACTGCGCATGCCTAAGAAAAGAGACTGGAGGTGATTCGAACTTGAGAACCAAACGCACCAGGTTTAGGTCAGAGGTGCCAAACTGCGCATGCCTAAGAAAAAGAGACTGGAGGTGGTTCAAACTTGAGAACCAAACGTACCAGGTTTAGGTCAGAGGCGCCAAACTGCGCATGCCTAAGAAAAGAGACTATGCGTATCTCCAGGGGTACTAAGAATAGTATTTCTTCAGAAATTTGCCATTGATCGGCATCATCATCCTGTCGCCGTCTTGATTCATTAAGCGATAGGCTCCACTGGAGTATACTGTCTCCACAACAAACGGTCCTTCCCACTTGGGTTCAAACTTACCCTTAGTCTTGTGGGTTAGCACCATTGGCCTCTTAATAGCCAGAACCAAGTCTCCTTGTTTAAAGGTCCTTGGTTTAACATTCTTATTGAACGTTTGAGATATTCGGGCTTGATACAACTCAATTTGTTGTTGAGCCCTGAGACGTTTTTCATCTAACGCCTCTAGTTCTTGCAATCTTTGCTGATGGCGTTCTTCTGTCGTCATCTTTGTGGCTAAAGCCACTCTTAATGATGGTATCTGGATTTCAAGAGGCAGAACAGCCTCACTTCCATAAACCAAAGAGAATGGGGTAGCTTTAGTCGGGGTGCGAACGGTGGTGCGATAAGCCCACAGGCATTCTCCTAGCTTTTCATCCCAATCTCGGTTATTGGAAGAGACGAATTTCCGAAGGAGTTTGATGATCGTCTTGTTAAAAGCTTCAGCTAACCCATTAGCCGCAGGGTTATATGGTGTAGAAGCGATATCTTTGATTCTGAATTTGTTGCAGAATCTTGAGAATCCCTGACTGATGAATTGCAGACCATTATCATGAATGATCCGTCGAGAGACGCCAAATCGGTAAATGATATGATGCTTGACGAACTTGATCACATCTGTCGTTTTCACTTCTTTCATGGGCACGGCTTCAGCCCACTTTGAAAAATAATCGGTTATTGCAAGAATAAACCGATGTCCTCTGGATGACGGGGGAGTTATTGGCCCCACAATGTCCATTCCCCAGGCTTCAAATGGCCAGCTTGCGACGGTATTGTGCAAGTATTCTTGGGGTTGATGAATAAAATTGGCATTTATTTGGCATGCATGACATCGTTTAGCGTATGCCATTGCTTCCGTAATCATGCTCGGCCAGTAGTACCCTAGCCTTCTTATACGGTCTCCAAGTTTAGGACCGGGCTGATGAGCTCCACATACTCCATCATGTGTTTCTTTCAGCACTTGTTCTGCTTCTGCTTTCGATACGCAGCGTAGCAGTAGACCATCTCTTGACTTTCTATACAAACTCTGAAGTTTCTGGTCGTAATAAAATCTCTGAGCCTTCCTCTTTATTGAGGTGGCTTCCTTTGGATCTTCTGGTAATATCCCATGCAAAGCATAATCCACAAACGGAAATCGCCAATCACGGGGCTCTAACTTTAAGCCAATCTGGCATACCTCTTCGGCTTGAGATACCACATCTGGGTGGAGGAGTTCTCTACTACCAATGGTGATGCTTTTAGCTTCACCTGGCGGGATTGCCAGCATTGCGGCTAATGCGGCAAGAGCATCTGCATAAATGTTCTCATTTCGAGATACGTGATATATGTAGAATTGTTCAAAATATCCTGCTAGTTCAATAGCTAGCTGATGATAGGAGATGAGGGCTTCACGTCTGACTTCATACTCACCTGTCATCTGATTGACAATGAGCTTAGAATCTCCATATGCCTCTAAATGGTTCACCCCCAGTTGCAGAGCTATTTTTAAGCCGATAATAAGCGCATTGTACTCCTCTACATTATTAGTGCATGGTTCTGTTAATGAGTAACCGTTAGGCAATATATGTTTATGTGGGGATATTAGCACAACCCCCACTCCAGCAGCAAATCGTCTTGCGGCACCATCAAAGAACATTTGCCAAGGTTGCTCTTTGGTAACTGTGTTGACTTCCGATATCTACTTTAATTGGTACCAAATTGAATGGTCTGCAAGGAAATCAGCGATTGCCTGTCCCTTCATGGCCTTTTGAGGGACAAAATGTATGTCATAGGGCGATAGTAAGAGCGTCCATTTTGCCAATTGGCCATTTAAGGATCCCGGCTTGGTCATTAGAATCTTCAAGGGGTTAACCCGTGATATAACATGACTTGTGTGCCCTGAAAGGTAGTGTCGCATTTTCTGAACAGCAAACACTAGGGCTAAACATTCCTTTTCAATTGGGGTATATCGTTGTTCGGCCCCAATCATTGTTCTACTTAAATAGTAGAGGGCATGTTCATGGCCGTGCTCATTATATTGAGCAAGTAATGCTCCTAAAGCATTATCCATGGCCCTTACATATATAAGGAAGGGCTGCCCAGGGGCTGGTGCCATTAGTACAGGAGGCTTAGTAAGGTACTCCTTGAGGTCATCAAATGCCTGCTGATATGCCTCATCCCATATAAAGACACTCCCTTCTTCATAAGTTTGGAGAATGGTTGGCATCGTCCAGATAAGTTGGATATGAAGTTCCGAATATAAGCGAGTTTTCTTTGTAATCCCCTTAGTTCCTTAAGATTGCGGGGAGGCGGCATTTTGCTAATCACTTTTACCTTTTCCGGGTCGAGGAAAATTCCTTTTGAAGTTATTACGAACCCTAGAAACTTCCCGCTGGATACCCCCATAAACGACTTGGTAGGATTCATCTTCAAGTGATGTTTCCGCATAAGATCGAAGACCACTCTTAAATCGTGAAGATGATCTTCTTTGTTTTTGCTTTTAACTGCTAAGTCATCCACACAGCACTCCACTGTTATGCGTAGGTGTTCTTTGAATATGGCGCTCATTGCGCGTTGGTAAGTGGCACCTGCATTCTTTAATCCGAATGGCATCACCGTATAACAGTATACCCCCTGTGGCGTTCTGAAAGCTGTATGCTTTTCATCATCCGGGTGCATCTTTATTTGGTTATAACCTGAGAAGCCATCCATAAAGGACATCCTCTCATAACCGCAAGTATTATCGATCATCACGTCGGTGATGGGGAGTGGAAATTCATCCTTGGGACATGCAGCGTTCAGATCTCGAAAGTCAATGCATATCCGGATTTTGCCAATCTTTTTGCGAACTGGCACTATGTTTGCCACCCAGTCTGGGTGTTATTCTTCACGGATGATACTGCTGTCACAAGTTGTTGGCAATGGCAAATATGTTCAACTTGAAGTTGGTCTATGCCTCTCTTCTTAGAGAGATGTTCCCTGAGGTCAGTGCCTCTAGCCATGGAGTCAAGAGGTCCATTCAACTCTTGAGAATGTTTAGGAATCCACTGAAGTTTCTTTGATTGATCAACCCTGACTCTGGGGTCGGACCGAACCTCGCGTGGTTTAGGAATAGCCTCGCGTTTCACCATGCGGGCCTGAAGAATAGCTTCGCGCTTATCCACACTAGCCTCGCGTTTCTCGCTGGCTTGGTGTGTCCTTAGAAGTTTAGCTTCTGGAATAATAGCCCCGCGTGAAGGGAAGTTCTTGCACGCTGGCTTATCTTTGCGATTAACGCAGATCATAGCTTCACGCTTAGCGCGGTTTTTACGACTGACAACTATCTGCCAATCATCTTCCCGTTCCTTGTGGGTGTCAGAAGTCTTGCGTTTATTGTAAGTATCACTGGCTTCGCGTCTCTCGCTAAGCACAGTAATAGCCTCGTGTGGAGAATCACACGCTGGCTTTGAATAATTTTTATACTCGCGTAACTCGCGAGTGTTGGGTATTCTGCGACTAGCGCAACCCTTACTGGCTTCGCGTCTCTCGCTAGGCACAGTAATAGCCTCGCGTGGAGAATCACACGCTGGCTTTGAATAATTTTTATACTCGCGTAACTCGCGAGTGTTGGGTATTCTGCGACTAGCGCAATCCTTACTGGCTTCGCGTCTCTCGCTAGGCTCAGTAATAGCCTCACGTGGAGAATCACACGCTGGCTTTGAATAATTTTTATACTCGCGTAACTCGCGAGTGTCAGGAATCTTGCGTAACTCGCCAGTATTACCAGCCTCGCGTCTCTTGCTTGGCTTAATATCAGCCTCGCGTGGAAAATCACACGCTGGCTTTTCCTTGCTTTTAAGGCAAGTTGTATCTTCGCGTTTAACGCGGTAGAGATTGGTCTCGCGGGTAGCGAGAGCCAATTTGCGAGGGACCATAGCCTCGCGTCCTCTAGAGTTAGCTCCGCGTCCAAGGCGGGCTTTGAGGGCTCTACGCCTCGCCCTCCGGTTCCTGTTCCGGAGTTAGGTCCTAGTCAGTCCAGTTCCCATGTCTTCTTCGGCAATCAGAAGCTCTTCCTCGGTTAGGATTTCTTGTGTGAACTCCGGCGCTATAACCGTAGTCTCCAAGGATCCCCGTCTCTCGGTGGATACCTTTCTACCCGTCACTCAGGCATTGGAGTACATACGGCGATAGTGCCGTGTCTGATCCAAGTCACCTGATCCGGAGAAAAGGAACTCCTCGTACTTCTGCTGGTCGATTTCAACGACCAGCGTGTCTACTTCGGATCCGATCAAGTTAACGTCCGATTGCGCCACAATCTCTTCATCAGTGAAAGAGATGGCTCCCACTGGGGTCACCAGTTTGTTCGTCGCAAAAGTTCCTTCGCTTCCTTCCATCGAATTAGCTTAAATTGCAATGAAAGTGAACAAGATATAAAAAGAACAAACGAGAGGATTTTATAGTTCAATCTCTCTCTTTTATAATATTGTGGGATCTGTGGCGATTGGATCTGTCAAGCAGCTCCTTTGGACGATCGGTACGTTGAAATCTTCTCTTTTAAAGATATCGGCCGAATATAGACGATCTTCTCTGGTTTTGATTTGTTCAAGACTCTCTCGCGTAACTCAAACTTTTCAAGAACTCCAGAAAGAAGACGGTGATTTTCTCTGATCTTCACGAACTCAAGGCTCTATGCGTAACTTGAATTCTCCAAGATTTCAGAAGATGATCAGCAAAGGCTTCAAGGCTCTCTCGCGTACTTGAATTGCCAAAGGATCGATAGGAAACTTCCGATGCCAAAAAGAAGACCAAAAAGAAGACCTCAAAGAAGACCCCTAGGGTTTCACCAGGAAGGTATTTATAGCCCCAGGTTAATGCAAGAGTTTCTATCTAAATAGAACTCGCATTCATCAAGGATTCCAATCAAATATCTTAGTTTTGATGGAATTCTTATTAGACTTGATTCGGGTATTTGGATAAGCCCAAAATCATAATCTCAATCAATTTGAGATTCTGGTTATCTGCTTACGCGGAGCTTTAATCGCATCAAAACGCGACGCTAAATAACCAAAACGCGGAGCTATTGATCATCTCCGCGTTTTACTCAAACGCGAGGCTAATACAAGCCAAACTGCGGAATCAACGCGGAGCTATTAAACATCTCCGCGTTTTATTCAAACGCAGGGTTAATAAAACCAAACGCGGGGCTATTGAATTAGCTCCGCGTTCTGTTGTGGAAAATCCTTTTAACTTAGAAATTTTCACTGCCAACAACCAGTTCGGACCCATGCTCCAGGTCTGGGGCTGCTAGCCCGGATCAATTGCACAGGTCCGGGCTGGTTAGCCCGGACAGACATGATTTGTAGTCGCTTGGATGACTCCGATGGAGAGAGTGACGAGCCATGCCAACCCGAATGCAAATAGCACCCCCACCATGGCAACTGAACCTGCTCTTTGTATACAAATGATATGAGCACCGATAAAGCCACACTGCCAGCGAGCAGGATCAGGAACCACCATTCCGAGACTTACTTGTGTCTCTTCATCAGCTTCGCGTGGATGTCCTCCTTCATCGAGTTAACTGCTGACCTGCTCTGCCTCCATATATCACTGCAAATTAATTAATTGTAACAAATTAAAGATGGTCTCAGCAAACACGAAAATCATTTACGATGAAAGTATATATCAAGACGTACGTGTACAACTAATCTAGCTTTATTACCTTCCATGGAAAAGGGCGACATGGGTCAGAGTTGCAGAGAACCGCGCAAACCCTGACCCAATCGACAACGCAAAGAGAGGGCTGAGGTAGAGCTTCCCGTAACTGTTGTACGCAGCTTCGTTCAGCTCAAACTGCGGAGTCAGGACCTTGGTCGTGTCATACTTCTGCCCGTTTGAGGTAAAGAGCTGATTCGAGAAAATTGGGAACTTTCGCGCGTCGAAAGTATTATACTTCCATTAGAAGAGAGGGACGATAAAGTAGATGAACATAACGAATCCAGCCGCTATGTTGAGGATGGAGAACCAAGGGGCCACAAGAGGGCTCCCATGGTAAGCTGAGATCCCAGCCCAGTCCAGCGTGAAGGCACCGATGCCAAGCCCATGGTATCCTGAACCGATCTGTTGAGCCGTGATGCTGTGAGGCCAGACCCAGGAGAAGAAGGACAGCAGTGGGAAGAGGCATCCGGGGAAGGCATAGTAGATGAAGCTCCCGATGAAGAATATCATGAAGAACTTCATTCTGCTCGGGCCTTTCGAGTTCACATCGTTCTCGTGGAGAGCTCTGCATTAGAGAAACAAACGAGATACTAATGTAGTAGGAAACTAGTAACGATAGATAAAATTTCCAATCTGCAGAGAACAAGCTATTATTGCGAACATATTAATCAAATTAATAAATTGAGGAATGGGTTTGGAAAGAGAATTTCTAGATGTGAATGGTGGGAGAGAAAGAGAGAGATGGTGAGGGTAATTTGGGTATATAGGTGTGCTCACTAGGAAAAAACAAGGTTTTTTTAAAGAAAAGATGTGCGCACTAGGAAAAGTGGCTCACTAGAAAAAACCTGTGCCCATCTAGAAATTCCCCATGCCAAATGAGGGAGTGGGAAAAGGCAGTTGTGAGCATTAGACCCTAGAAGGGAGCCCAAAGGGCAAAGAACCCAAATGGGCCGCTCAGAGCAACTCGCTCGTCTGGGCCACTAGCCATGGGCCAGGACAGGATGACAAAGGTGAGGAGAAGTCGAGAGGAACATAGGCAGGAATAGAGTTAAGCGACCAGAGAGCAAAAATAAGGGAACACAAATAGGAGCACAAGGAAGAGAAAGGGGGGATAAGGAAGTGGAGACTTTGATGGGGGCATTAGCCAGAACATAATGCAGCAAGCACTAGAAAAGGCTATGGAAAAGAGTAGTCTAGGTTAAGATTAACGAAAACTTAAACAAGAAAATCGAAGAAAAAATGCAACAAATATAAAAGAAAGGTAAAAATTGGGAGCTCAACAGTAAAGATCAAAGAACAAAAGCTCCTTAGAATTTCGGCATTAGACTCCATATTGGGAGGAGAGACA
The DNA here is from genome assembly GCA_036321105.1 of Dracaena cambodiana. Lineage (NCBI taxonomy): Eukaryota > Viridiplantae > Streptophyta > Magnoliopsida > Asparagales > Asparagaceae > Dracaena > Dracaena cambodiana. The sequence continues at coordinate 27,340,768 of JAYEPQ010000007.1, forward strand.
GAGATTGAGATTGAATTTGAAGAGGAAGAGAAGGTTGGGGGAACTGAGGTCCAATCCAAGAGGGATTCTAACTTGCAGATAGTTGTATCAAAAGGAACTGGGGTTGCACAAACTAGGGAGACTCCCGATAGAAGGAGCCAAAGGTTGCTGCTACAAAGAGGAAGCAAAGAAGTGGAGAGTGGTGTCATTGCAATGATGGCATCGGTCAGAAAGGCCAACTTCACCATTCTAGATGCACTTACTGCTTTAAATTTTATCCCTGATTCATTATTACTACATTTAGCAAAGAAATGCCACATAATAATGGGAAGTAATAATGAATAAGTTAGTAAAGCAGTCGGGCTATATAAGGATGAAAAGTATTGGGGCAGACCTTAGTAACCAAACACTAAGGGAAATTTAAACATATACATATAGATGAATTACATTTTTGGAATGAGAGGAGGATGGGGAGAGGATCTAAGAGGAGAATAGTAATAGAAGTATGTATGGCCCATTACTCGGACATAGTATACTTAATTGAAATAAAAATACAGAACACGACATCAATAATACTTACACAAATCAGCTCTAAAAGAATTAAGGAATGACAGTGAAAGAGAGTAACGAATTATCAGGGGGTTGTTTTCGGTGAAATTTTGGGTTCTCTTCATTGTCATTGCTATTAAATTACAACAATCTCAAAATTACAATAAAAAGAAAATTACAAGAAAAATAGAAAACAAAAAGAGAATTTACATATTTACTTCTCTTTTTACAAAAGTGGTGATATCTTCACGCGGCTATGAGGTTGCTTCGACTCTTGTTGACTATACGTAGATGGGAGTAGCATGGCGACGGCTAGTTTGCTAGTTTTCTAGAACATACCTAGGCACGTAAATTTGGTTAGATAACTGGTATGCACTCGAGAGCACATCGAATGGTTGACCTTAGGTTTTCCCAAATGTGCCTTCCACAATGTTTCATGATGCCTCTGTAGGCATGAGGCGGTTAGATTACCTGTCTTGTAGATAAGAATGGAATTATACTGCAATCTAATCAAATATTTGATTTTATTCAATCTGATTTGGTTCAATGTATCTGGTCCTGATTTGATCAAGAGATTCAGTTAGTGGAAGATTTGGTAGAATCTCTGAGATTTTCAATTTAATTAGATTAGATTTAATTTGAATTTGATTAGATCTGAGATTTCCATCCATTTTGAGATTTTGTTGGATTCTTTGAGATATTGGCAGATGTCGGCCCCCTCCTTATCAATTTTTTTCCATTAATAAGATCCCTTCCAAAGTTTTCAAAATCCCATCATCAGTTTGTAACAAATTTCGAGATACTTTGGACTCCTTTGTTTGAAATACTTTGAACTCATTTGCTGTGATTTTACTATGGGCTTGAACCATTCATTGATCAATCAGCTATTCAATTATCGTAGTATAACAATAATTGAAATATCAATGACTAGTAGAGATGATCATTAACGTAGTAATCTTGGGTGATCTTGTTGATATAATACTTTGAGGACATCATTTGGTCGATCTTCTTGATAAATCTTCTTGGTGGCATCTGAGTTTTTCTGCATGGAATATCCACTTGAGGTTATCAGGTTTTATTACTCGAAGTCATTAGCTTCGTGCTTCTGTTGCTCCATGAAGAGTTAAACCATTGACAGGCTCAAATCTAGCAGAAGGTAATAAGGCTCTGGAAGACTTTCGCACTTAAACTGCTCAGTGAATAATTGTCAACGAGGACGAGTCACATTGTTTTGTTATGATTACTGCTGAAGAAGTTCACTAACAGAGTTTGAAGGTGATTTAGGAGAGACTTAAGGCTCTTGGGAGAGCTAAAACCCTCTATATATTCTTCTTTATTTTGGTTTTCTTAAGTCTCTTTTTATTTTGCAATGGATGAAAAAATTTCCACCTTATTCCTTCTTTTGTTATACAAACATGAATAAAGAAATATTTTAGTTACCTTGAATTTAATGCATCACTCATTGTGAGACATGTGATTGTGGTGATAGAATTGGCAAGAGCTAATGGTGACTTGATGGTTTTGTAAATGATGATGGTGTTGTGATTGAAATGAGTGGGCGGTATATGAGCAAACCGGGAAGAATGGATAATCGGTGGATAGAATTGAGGAAGATGGAACTTACTAGGAGTGTGGAGATACATTAGCAAGCTGAGAGTTCTGCTTGTGATAGATATAATGACCAGGTTATAGGCAGTGACGCATTATCACACATGCGAGGAGATAGGGTCAAGATTGTGGACTCACTGTATGACAGATAGAATCGGTTAGTAGAGGTGTAGAGTCACACATACTGAGATGATCAGGTTAGGATCATAGGGTGACTTGTTAACAGACAGAACCGATGATTAGATTAAGATCATAGAGTGACTTGTCTAACTGACAAACAGAGCCGATGGTCGGATTAGAACCAAGAGGTGACTCGTCTGGCTATAAGACAGAGCCGATGGTCAGATTAAGACCAAGGAATGACTTGTCTGGTTGATAAACAGAGCCAGTGATCGGGTTAGGATCATGGGGTAAGTCATTTGGTTGACAGATAGAAGGTTGGTCGAGTTAGGACAAACGGATGACTCATCTGGCTGACAGACAGAAGTGGCATCGAATTTGGATTATAGAGTGACTCGTCTGGCTGACAAACAAAACAGATGGCCGGTTAAGACCAAGGGGTGACTTGTCTTATTAACCGACAGAGCTAGTGATCGGATTAGGATCATAGAGTGACTCGTCTAGCTAATAGACAGAGTCAGTAGTCGAGTTAGGACCAAGGAGTGACTTGTCTGGCTGACAGATAAAGCTTGTGGTAGGGTTAGGATTATGGAGTGACTAGTCTGGCTAACAGACAGAGTCGATGGTCAGGTTAGGACTAAGAGGTGACTCATCTGCCTGACAAACAGAGTCAATGATCGGGTTAGGATCATGGAGTGATTCGTCTAGCTGACAGATAGAGTCGGTGATCGGGTTAACACTAAGGGGTAACTCGTCTAACTGATAGACCGAGCTGGTGATCAGGTTAGATCATAGAATGACTCGTATGGCTGACAGGAAGAGCTAGTGGCCGGATTAGGACAAAGGGTTGACTCGTCTGGCTGATAGACAGAACTGGTGATCGATCTAGGACTAAGGGGTGACTCATTTGGCTGATAAATAGAGCCAGTGATCGGGTTCAGATTATGAAGTGATCCGTCGGGCTGACAGACAGAGCCAGTAATCGGATTAGGATCATAGAGTAACTCCTCTGGCTGATAAACATAGCTAGCAATTAGATTAGGACCAAGGGGTGACTAGTCTGGCTTACAGACAGAACTGGTGATCAGGTTAGGATCACAAAAGAAATTGTTACGGTAGTGTGTGAGGTGATTCAGATTTCACCGTCAAATGTGATTGCTTAACTTGATAGATTTGACTGTAAGAGATGGTATAGGTGAGATGGTTCAAATCTCGCCACCAGAGATAAGAGCTTAACATGGCAGGTCTACAAAATTTTTAGTAAACCCCTAACTATTAATGAATTTGGTGTGTCTGTACCAATCACTATTTACACTGGGCTAGCCATACTATTTCTCTCAGCATGATGAGTTTGTCGAAGATTTTATTTAGGCTTAAATGCCAAACTTTCTCTCTTCCCTTTGCCTTTTCAGCATTAGGTTGTTAATATTCATGTTTCTATCCCCACTATGATTGGATTGGTTGAGAATTTTAGTTTCCTCTTGCCCCTTGCCTCAAGGGTCTTGGGTTGTTCGCACGTTACTCCCAATCATAATAGGCTGGTGAAGATTTTGTTTGGGCTTATATGCCAAATATTTCCTTTTCTTTTGGCCTCTAGGACTTCAGCTAGTTGATTTCATACTCTTTACCACAGTATGATAGGGTTGGCGAAGATTTTGACCTCCTCTTCCTGCTACTTTAGTACTATTGGACAATTCATACTTTTTACCTCAGTATGATGAATTGTTGAGGATTTTATTTCCTCTTCCTTTGCCTTTGTGGCTATACATTGTTCATTTTTTACCCTCAACATGATGTTGGCGAGAAATTTATTCTCTGCCGGTTACTTTAGTAGTATTGGATAGTTCATGCTTTTTATCTCAGCATGATGAGTTGTTGAGGATTTGATTTTCTCTCTCCTTTGCCTTTGCAATTATGGGTTGTGATGCATCCTTATAATTAAATAATAATGTTGTGACAGATTTTTCATGGGATTTTTAGAAAAACCCAATCTATCAATAGATTTGATTTGGATTTCTAATCACCATTTGCGCTGGGCTAGTTATGTTATTCCTCTCAGCATGATGAGTTATCGAGGATTTAGCTTGGGTTTAGAAGCCAAATATTTTCTCTTTCCATTGCCTTTAGGCTCTGGACAGTTAATGTTCATACTCTTACCCCTAGTATGATAGGGTTGGTGGAAATTTCAATTTCCTCTCCCCTTGGCCATTGCGGCCTTCATGTGATGTCGTACTACTATATGTACTATTTCTTTCAGAATTCATTGCTAGGCATCATCATTTTGTCATCGTCTTGATTGATTAGATGGGAAGCTCTATCGAGTAGACTATCTCCACCACGAAGGGCCCTTCCGACTTGGATTCGAATTTATCCTTACTCTTTTGGATCATGATCATCGGTCTTTTAACTAGGCCGCTTTCTTTGAAAGTCATTTCTTTGACATTTTTGTTGAACACTTTTGAGATGCGTGCTTGTTATAATTTGATCTACTGTTGCGCGTTTAAGCTCTTCTTACCCAACGCTTCTAATTATTGAAATTGTTGCCGATGTTTTTCTTCAGTTGTCATTCCTGTAGTTAGTGTGACTCATAGAGATGGAATCTGGAGCTCGAGTGGTAAAACGACTTCATAGCCATATACCAAGAAAAATGACATGGCTTTTGTTGGAGTTCGTACTACGGTTGGGCAAGCCCACAAGCACTTACCTAACTTTTCATCCCAGTTGTGTTAGCTTGAAGGGACATTCTGGAGAAGCTTCACTATGGTCTCGTTGAAGGATTTGGCTAGACCATTAACTGTTGGATTGTAGGATGTTGAGGCAACATCTTGGATTCTGAACTTCTTGCAGAATTGGGAAAAGCCTTGACTAGCAAACTGAGGCCATTATCATACATAATTCACTGAGGTATGACAAAGTGAAAGATCATCTGATGCTTGACAAATTTATCTACGATCACCATTTCGACTCCTCTCTTAGGGTCGGCTTCAGCCCATTTGAAGAAGTAATTAGTTATCACAATATAAATCGATGTTCATTGGATAAGGGCGGAGTGATTGGCCCGAAACTATACAGATACTTTGGCAATTTGCGTATGAAGTTGGCATGCACTTAGTGAGCATGGCAATGCTTTATGTATGCCACAACATCTATGTAGAAGTAGCCGATTCTTCTTATGCAAACTCAAAATTTTGGCCACTTAGGGCACTTCTATACCTACCATAGGTTTCTTCAAGCACTTCTTGAGCTTTCCTTTATGAAAGACAGCAAAGTAAGATACCATTATATGATTTGTGTATAGATTTGTAGCACTTCGTCACAATAGAGTTTAGTTGCCTTCTTCTTTTTTGAGGCCACTTCCTCTGAATATTTCAGAAGTATGTCATATGAGGCGTAATTTATAAATGAAAAGCGCCAGTACAGGGGCTCAAGACTCAATCTAACCTAGAACACTTTGTCTGTCTCTGATACTATTTTTGGGCAAAGAAGATCATAGCTCACAATAGTGACACCGTACTTGACTTAGGTGGCAGCGCCAAAGTCACGACGAATAGCACAAGGGCATCTTCATACATATTCTTTTATCACGGCACATGGTGAATGTGACATTTTTCCAATTTATTGGAAATTTTGACTGCCAGTTAATGATAGATCACAAGGGCTTCATGTTAATCTCGTACTCTCTAGTCATCTGGTTGATGATAAGTTTCGAATTGATATATGATTGAGGCGTTTCAACACCAGCTACTGAGCTATTTGGAGGTTGATTATGAGCACATTGTACTCTATCGCAGTTTTTGTGCATGATTTAGTGAGTACCTCCGTAGGATCACATATTTATGGGGAGATATCAGTACTTCGCTCACTCCTATCGTAGCTCTTATTCTTGCACAATCGAAGAACAATTGGCGGGCTTGTTCCTTGAAAATTATATTAAACTTCAGCAAACTGTTTCTAAAGAAGTAGGGCTTTTAGTGTATCCCAACCCCCTGCGACAAGAGTTGCAATGTATTACCACCCCCTATTAGAAGTTGGAGATATATCCCCATCCTTTGTGAGAAGTAGGAGTTGTAATATGTCCCAACCCGTATGAGTTCACTGCTTTCTGGTTTATGAAATTAATGTGATTCTAATTTTCTTGCAGAATTGACCCCATTAAAAAGCACTAGAAAATCACAAAATTTATACCTTTGATGGTGTTATGCAATGTTTGCTTCGCACTCAGAGTGCAAGTTTAGCCTCATTTTTTGTTAGTTGTGGGCTTACCCTCACATTTTAAGCTGGTATAGCCTCGTGACTGGACTAGTTTGACTTCACATTGCGGGGTTAGATTTGAGTGTTGGTTTAGCCTCATGCATTGAGTTAGACTCATGTGTTGGCTTAGTCTCACACACTGAATTAGCTTCGCATTTCAGTTGCGAGTATAACCTTGCATTTAGATGACTTTACGCTAGTTTAGCATTGCATTGTATGTGGGGTTTAGCCTCGCATTCTAAATATCTTTACGCTACTTTAGCCTTGCATTGTATGCGGGCATAGTCTTACTTCTAGATGACTTTATACTGGCTTATTCTCGTATTGTATGTGGGATTTGCCTCGCGCTCTAAATGACTTTATACTGGCTTGGCCTTATGCTGCATGCAGAGTTTAGCTTTGCATTATATACAAAGCTTACTGGACGTGAGTCCTATCCCGTATGTGGGCCATATTTGACTGGTTATGATGCACATTGTAATTCAATTGACCACCTTTTCTTCATCAAAGATTATGCAAGGTTGCTGGTTAATGTCTGACACAAGCCTTAACCTTCTGTTTTTAGAAGTTTATGCAGGGCTAAGAGTTTGCCTCGCATTCTAGACTTTTCTGCACTTTGGATTAGTCTCATGCCTTGAATTTGCCTTGCATGTTATGTTAGTTGCGCGCTGGTTTAGCCTCACACACTGAGGTTTTATGTCAAGCTGCAAAATAGCCTTGTGTTCTGCATCTCTTCCAGCAATAAAACCGTGTGGGCTGTCAGATAGCCTTGCATTTTGCTATTCTTACGCAAGTGTTATCCTCACACATTTAAACTATTTTTTGCGGGATTATATATTAACCTACGTTTTGGAGCTTTTGCACTTTGAATGAGTTATTTGCACTGGATTAGCCTCGCATTATATGCGAGGTTCTCTAGTTGTGGGTCTCAACCCAGTGTGGGCTTCATTTGGCTCTTCAGGGAGTCCATTATAAGGTAGCACTTCAAATATCCATCTTAAGGCTTACTACAGAGGTTAGTGGCTAGCCTGTTGTTTCAAAGCTTACTCTTCCATTTTATGTATTTTAAGCGAGATTAGGTGTTGGCCTCACATTGTAAACAGGTATAGCCTCGCGTCTAAATGACTTTACGCTGGTTTGGTCTCAAGTTAGCCTCACATCTGGATGATTTTATGCTGGGTTTGCCTCGCGTTATACCCGAGTATTAGCCTCAATTCTGGCTTTAGACTTAGCCTCGCATTATTTGTGAAGTTCTATGGTTATGGGTCCCACTCCCTATGTGAGCCTCATTTGGCTCTTCATTGAGTCCGTCATGGGGTAACAAATCACTCCCATCTTCATTGTAGACTACACGGAGTCAGCAATTAACCTATCGTTTCAAGACTTACTCTTATATTTTATGTATTTTAAGCGAGACTAGGTGTTGACCTCACATCTAGATACTCCTACGCAAGGCTAAGTTTTAGTTTCGTGTTTTGGCACTTCTCAACTAGGCTGAAACTTTGCTTCGCATTCTGATTCTTTTAGGCAAGACTGACACTTAGCTTCACATTTGGCAATTCTGTGCAAGACTAACACTTAGCCTTGTGTTCTTGTTCTTATGTGCAAAACTGACACTTAATCTCGTATTTTGGTAATTATGCACAAGACTAACACTTAGCCTTGTGTTATTGTTCTTCTGTGCAATACTGACACTTAGCCTCGCGTTTTAGTTGTGGGCATAGTTTTGTACTTGAATGACTTTACATGAGCTTAATCTCGTGTTTTCAAGTTTAACTTCACATTATACATGGGTTGGACTTGTGTGCTGGCTTAACCTCGTGCACTGAGTTAACTTCGTGCACTGCCTTAGCCTCGTGCATTGAATTAGCCTCGTGCTCTGGATTTTCCTCGCGCACTATGTTAGTCACGTGTGCTGGCTTAGCCTCGTGCACTGAAGGTTTCACACTAAGCTACAAGTTAGACTTGTGTTCTTAATCTCTTCCAGCAACAGAGACCACGTGGGCTGCTAGATAGCCTCAAGTTTTGTTTTTCTTACACAGCCATTATACTCATGTTTCAATTGTTTTACGTGAAGCTGTAGATTAACCTTGCGTTTTGGAGCTTCTAGGCGGAGCTGGGACATAACTTCACGTTTCTATTCAGTTTTGTACTCTGGATGAATTCTGGGCACTGGTTTAGCTTCACGCACTAAATTATCCATGCACGCTAGCTTAGCCTCGTGCTCTGAGTTAGCTTCACATTCTTGTTGCAGGCTTAGCCTCTCGCTCTTGTATTTTTGTGCTAGCCTAAAACTTATTATCGCATTCTAGCACTTTGGCCTTAGTCTTGTATTATATGCGAGGTTCTCTAATTTGGGTCCCACACAGGGTGTGGGACCCATTTGGTTGTTCATTGAGTCTATCATAAAATAACATGTCACTTCCACTTTCATAATAGACTACGAGTGTGTTCATTTGCATGGAAGTAGAATGGAAGTAGTGAAAGTAAGGCTACTTCCACTACTTCACTCGTTTGTTTGGCCAAGAAGAGAATTGGAAGTTATTTCCACTAGAATGATGTGGATCCTATGTGGCATCCCAACTTTTCCTTTTCTCTTCTCTTCATTTTTGATTGGAAGTGCTCTTAAAGTTCAAAAAATAAGGTAATATATTATTTTTTTATTAGTTTCTTATTATTACTTTTCAATTCTACTCAATTAACAAATATATTAATATTATTTTTTATTTAATTTGGCAATAAAATAATATTTTTCATATTCCACTTCTTACATCCAAAAATGAGCTTACAAACACTTGAATTTTATTGAACAACTCTCTTTCTAAACTTCCATTTTTGAAACTACTTCTATTTTTTTTCTCTACTTCTCCCACTTTTAAGAGCCAAACAGGGCCTACGTGGGGCTGACGATAGGATGAGAGTTAGCCTTGCAATCTGCATTTTCACTGGCAAAGGAGCTTGCATAATTTGTATCTCAAACGTTACCATATTTTTATTTATCTTCTTTGCTCGTTCATCTGCAATGATTCGTCCTTCATCAGCTTCAGGCTTGGTCAGTTGAACCAGTCCAGTGATTATTGCTTTGAAGCCTCCAGTCTGTCCCAGCCTAATCTTTCCATCCTGGTCTGTGTCCACATCAAGAATGGTGGCATTAACGACTTCCTCATAGATTGGACCCACATCGTCGGCTGAGGATTCTCGCAGCACCTCAATTTGCAAGCTGATTTTCTCTCAAGACGATACATGTAGCCAATCAGTCTCTCCTTATGCGTTTTGAACTTCGGGCCTTCAATGGGTCCCGTTGGTGTTGAAAGCTAGTTGAACCATTCAATGACTCCAGTTGATGAGCTAGCATTAGTCAAGGAAACTCCGTGCTTTCGGCCTAGAGATATCCATGATATATTGCTATGAAGTGTTGCTAATGGAGCCCATTGCAGTAACGGGTTTCGATCAACCGAAACGGGTCCAAAACCGGCCCAAACCCATTATGATATAATATAAATATGGGGTATAGTGCTAGGGTTTTGGTTTAAGCCAAAAAATTGGAGCCGAAAAGAAGCCAAAAAGAAATAAAAGAAAATTGCAGCTGCTGCTGTTGTTTTGCAGCCAAAGAAACAGGGCTAACACAAAGGAAATTATTTGATACAAATAATTGGTGGTGTGGCTGAGTAAAAGGAGTTGCTACTCTTTTGTTTTCGGGGTGAAGATTTTCGGCGAAGGGCAAATTATTTTTTGGTGGCAGGCTGCAAATTCTTGGCCGACAAATAAAGAGAAGGTGGCGGCTTCCTTTGGATTTTCGGCGGCAGAAGCAAAGAGGTAAATCACTGCAACAAGAAGTTAGGGTTTGATCTCAAAATCTTGTGTGATTTCTTTATGATTTCTCTTGTGGTTGAAAAACTAGAAAGTTGTAATTCTCTTTTGATATAATGGAAGTTTTTCGATCGTGTCCCCGTGGACGTAGGCATATTGCCGAATCACATTAAATCTGCGTGTTCTCTGTCTCTGCTATTTTTCTCTTTGGTTAACTATTTGATTCCGCTGGTTGTTGCATTAGTATTATTTCGCTATCTTTTGCTAACAATTGGTATCGGAGCCCTGGTTCGGGTCAGATTTCACTCAGATCGGTGTTGATTTTGAGTGGGAGTTATGGCGGAAGATAGGAAGGGAAAAATTAAAAAATTTGATGGGACAGATTTCTAATGGTGGAAATTGCAGATGGAAGATTATTTATATCAAAAGAATTTACATCAACCACTGTTTGGAGAAAAGCCAGAAAAGATGACAGATGAGGAGTGGGAATTGTTGGACAGGAGGGTTTTGGCGCAGATTCGATTGTGCCTGACAAAGCAGGTTGTGTTCAACGTCTCCAAGGAGAAGACCACTTCATGTTTGATGTCAGCGTTGGCTAAATTTTATGAGAAGCCATCTGCTTCAAATAGACTGTTTCTAATGAAAAAGTTGTTCAACTTGAGGATGCCTTCTGATAGTTCAGTTGTTAATCATTTGAACGAATTTAACACATTATGGGCACAACTTGAATCCTTAAATTTTGTCTTTACTGATGACATTAAAGCTTTAATATTTATGTGTTCGTTACCAGATAGTTTAAGTAATGTTGTTATGGCCATCAGCAATTCTTCTAATACTGCTCTTAAATTTAATGATGTTGTGAGTACAATCATGAATGATGAATTGATGAAAAAGAGCATGGGTAAGAGCACAGTTTCTACAAGTACTGCTCTATCTGTTGATAATAACAGAAGGAAGGAAAGAGATAGAAATTTAAGCAGGGAGTCGAAACAAAGAGGGAGATCAAAATCTAAGGAAAAGTTCAAGAAAAAGTTAGTGTGTTAGAAATATAAAACAGAGGGTCATATGAAGAAGGATTGTCCAAACAAAGACAAGGAAGGAGTGAATATGGTGAATCCAAGTGAAGAGTATGATGACTTGTGCTTGTATGCTCATACAGAATCGAGGTCAGATCTGTGGTTTGTAGATTCAGGGGCTTCGTTCCATTGCACTGCTCGCAAAGAGTGGCTTGAGAATTATGTCCAAAGTGATTTTGGGCATGTGACAGTTGGTAATGGGCAGGAATACAAGATTGTCGGTAAGGGGACAATTCAGTTAAAATTGCACAATGGTGGAAAGTTGCTTTTACAAGAGGTCAGGCACATACCAGATTTGAAGAAGAATTTGATATCTGTTAGCAAGCTGGATAGTGAAGATTATCAAATCTCATTTGAGAAGAAACAGTGGAAGATCAGTAAAGGAGCAATGGTAGTGGTCAAGGGTGAGAGAGTGGGAACTCTATATTTACTCTCAAGCTCGGTGGATCACGTTGTTTCTTTGGCCACCGTGAAGAACGAGAAGGCTACCTTATGGCATCAGAGGCTCGGTCACTTGAGCGAGAGCGGCATGAGGGTATTGCAATCCAGAGGTATGTTGACAGTTATGAAAGATGCTAACTTTGATTTCTGTGAGAACTGTGTGTTTGGAAAGCAGAAAAGAGTTAGTTTTATGAAGGATGGCAAGGAGAAGAAAACCGAGAGATTGGAGTTGGTATATACAGATGTATGGGGGCCTTCTTTGGCGAAGTCTCTTGGAGGTAATTCTTATTTTGTCACTTTCATAGATGATGCAAGCAGGAAAACATCGGTGCTGGCACTTAAGCAGAAATTTGATGTCTTCAAGATCTTCAAGGTATGGAAAACTCTTGTTGAGAATGAAACATGTTAGAAGGTGAAATGTCTATTGTCAGACAATGGTGGGAAATTTTGCAATAGGGAGTTCGATGACTATTGCTCTACCCACGGGATCAGGAGAATGAAGACTGTACCATGGACACCGCAGCAGAATGGCGTGGCTGAGAGGATGAATAGAGCCATTTTGGAGCGAGCTCGGAGTATGAGACTACAAGCAGGTTTGCCTTTGCAACTTTGGGGAGCCGCTGTAGATACGGTAGTCTATCTGATCAACAGGAGTCCAGCTAGTGTTTTAGATGGAGGAATTCCAGAGGAGGTGTGGTCTGGTAAAACAGTGAATTATTCATTCTTAAAAGTGTTCGGTTGTATAAAATATGCACATGTGGATCATGAGATAAGAAAGAAGCTTGATTCTAAATCTCAGAAGTGTGCATTCATTGGATACGGTGGCGACGAATATGGTTATCGCTTATGGGATTATGAGCATAACAAGGTAATTCGTAGCAGAGATGTAGTATTTAATGAGGGTTGTATGTATAAAGACCGAATGGAAAGTAAGAGTGACAATGCAGTGGAGAAAGAGCACTTGGAGCTGGATGAGCCACAGGATGGGATGGATCTCATGGATAAAAGAAAGGAAGAAATACCTACATCTGAAGGGGAAGAAATGGCTACACCTGAGAATACACAAATTTCATATGAGACCGAGCAGGAGAGAGAGCCATTGACTGAAATAGATGGTTCTAGTACTTCATCAGAGAGTGTTCCCACTTTGAGGAGGAGCACGAGGATAAAGAAGCCAACCCAAAAACTTTGTCTTCCATTATATCATGTTTTGTATACTGATGCAAGTAAACCAGAGAGTTACCAAGAAGCTATGCAGGATAAACTTCATCTTAAGTGGGAGCAAGCCATGCATGATGAGATGTCTTCTTTGGAGGAGAATCACACATGGAAATTGGTGAAGCGACTGGAAAAGATGAAAGTATTGCATAACAAGTGGGTATACAGGGTAAAACATGAGGCAGGAGGGACACAAAGGTTCAAGGCTAGACTTGTGGTGAAGGGATATGGTCAGAGAAAAGGTATTGACTTCAATAAAATATTTGCACCTGTTGTCAAGATGACTTCTATTAGAGTAATACTAAGTATTGTGGCTGTGAAAGGATTGTATTTAGAGCAGCTTGATGTGAAGACTGCTTTCCTTCATGGTGATTTGGAGGAGGAAATATACATGGAACAGCCGGAGAGATATGAAGTTAAAAGAAAAGAAAATTTGGTATGTCGACTGAAAAGGAGCTTGTATGGGTTGAAACAGGCGCCGAGGCAATGGTAGTTGAAGTTCGATAAGTTTATGTTGGATTCGGGTTTTGCCAAATGCAATTCAGATCATTGTGTACATGTACAAAAATTTAAGGATGGTAATTTTATTATACTTTCTTTGTATATAGATGATATGCTTGTGGCAGGTACATGCATGAAGAAAATCAATGATCGGAAGAGGAAGTTGGCAGGGAGATTCTCTATGAAGGACATGGGTGAGGCTAAACAACTTCTTGGAATGCAAATTACCCGAGATAAGAAACACAAGAAATTGTCGTTATCTCAGGAGGGGTACATCAAGAAGGTGTTGGAGAGATTCAACATGGAGAATGCAAAACCGGTAACTACAGCTCTTGGTGGTCAGTTCAAACTATCAAAAGAGCAAGGTGCTAAGACAGATGAGGAGACGAGACCCATGGAGAATGTGCCTTATTCATCGGCCGTTGGGAGTCTCATGTATGCAATGGTGAGTACAAGACCAGATATTGCACATGCAGTGGGAGTAGTGAGTAGATTCATGAAGAACCCTGGAAAGGAACATCGGCAAGTGGTGAAGTGGATTTTCAGGTATTTGAAAGGTACTTCAAAGTATTGTTTGTGTTTTGGGGGTGATAACATTGATGTGCAAGGTTTTGTGGATTCGGACCATGCAGTTGATAGAGACAATGGCAGGAGCACCACAAGTTATGTTTTTACTGTAGGAGGAACAACAGTAAGCTGGGTTTCAAGACTATAATCAATTGTTGCTTTATCTTCGACAGAAGCTGAGTATATTGCAGCTGTAGAAGCAAGTAAGGAGTTTATTTGGTTGCAGCGATTGATGAGTGAGTTGGGTTTTGATAGAGTGGATTGCAGGTTATTCAGTGACAGTCAAAATGCAATTCATCTTGCTAAGAACTCGGCGTATCATTCACGGACTAAAGATATTCACTTGAGATATCATTTCATTAGATCCTTGTTGGAGGATGACCAATTTAAGTTGGAGAAGATTGAGGGCAGAAAGAATCCTGCAGATATGTTGACAAAGCCGGTTGATGGAAAAACGTTGAGCTATTGCTCAAGTTTGGTGCATTTGTATTGAATGCTGAAATCGGGATTTTAAACGATCAAGGTAAAAGCTTTGGACACTAGAATTATCATGTACAGAGATTACAATTTTTGCAATAGGTCTCCAAGTAGGAGATTGTTGCTAATGGAGCCCATTGTCGTAACGGGTTTCGGTCAACCGAAACGGGTCCAAAACCGGCCCAAACCCATTATGATATAATATAAATATGGGGTATAGTGCTAGGGTTTTGTTTTAAGCCGAAAAGAAGCCAAAAAGAAATAAAAGAAAATTGTAGCTGCTGCTGTTGTTTTGCAGCCAAAGAAACAGGGCTAACACAAAGGAAATTATTTGATACAAATAATTGGTGGTGTGGCTGAGTAATAGGAGTTGCTGCTCTTTTGTTTTCGAGGTGAAGATTTTCGGCGAAGGGCAAATTATTTTTCGGTGGCAGGCTGCAAATTCTTGGCCGACAAATAAAGAGAAGGTGGCGGCTTCCTTTGGATTTTCGGCGGCAGAAGCAAAGAGGTAAATCACTGCAACAAGAGGTTAGGGTTTGATCTCAAAATCTTGTGTGATTTTTTTGTGATTTTTCTTGTGGTTGAAAAACTAGAAAGTTGTAATTCTCTTTTGATATAGTGGAAGTTTTTCGATCGTGTCCCCGTGGACGTAGGCATATTACCGAACCACGTTAAATCTGCGTGTTCTCTGTCTCTGCTACTTTTCTCTTTGGTTAACTATTTGATTCCGCTGGTTGTTGCATTAGTATTATTCCGCTATCTTTTGCTAACATGAAGCATATATCATGCCAGTGTTCCAATATGAGAAGGCCTTCCTCCCAAACATGGCAGTAAACTTTCACTAATTCACCTGAACATCTCCTGAATTGAAGTCGAGTTACCTAATAAAGGTAGAAGCCATCTTCAATCCAGTAAGAGGGATGTCATAGACAGTCGACTACACATTGTTTGGAATTCACTCTACAAAATAGGATGAATTTTTTTTTTGTTTTCTTTCCTGCATGTTGATCATCTGCGCGTCCCCAATTCTGTTTCTTTTTTTTATGCTCATCTTTCCTCTGAACATGGCCGAGGCAGTGAGGTACCTCCCATGCCTTGGGTCTGCAGCACAAATCATGTTCTTGGCATCTTCACTAGCAAATAGTATAGCGAGAACAAGGCATGACCGACTATAACGGACTTCTCCCGTCCACTGGCATGGACGAAACTCTGAAGCACCTGCTCGCCATTCAAACAATGGGGTAGGTCATGCAAAAACAACCGAAGACAAGAAGTACCAAGTACTGGCGAATTTTCATCCAGTGCCTATAAGATCAACAGCATCTTGTCCTGACAAAACATCGATGCCATTCTCATATCACTTTGACTGAGCGCCTTTATGAAATGAAATACACCATCGGCGTCAGCTAGTGCCACATCAGAACCTTGACTCTTGAAATAGAGTAGGCCTCCAACAGAGTAATAGAAATCAAATAATGAATTTGAATTCTTCACAGCACAAGTCCTTCGTCATTGAAGATGATGACCCAAGTGACCCCACAACCCAGAAATAATGCCATGACTGCAGGGTGTTCTCAGTGTTCTGAAATACAATCTCCACGAAATTATGTAGATTGAATCAAAGAGCAAGTGGAAAAAATTAGCAGCACTTCATCCAACGATCGCTTCTTCTTCAGCTTCTCTCTTCTCTGCTCGGGTAAGATAAGTATGACAATGGCATTGACCTTGCCGCCCCGATCTCGGTGTCTTATGCATGTTATAAAGCCAACCATCGCCATGCTCATAGCATATGCAGAGTTGCATACGTCCTCACGTTCCTCGTGTGTGTATGGCTCTACGTACTGTAGAGCAAGCAAACTCAAGCATAGGTAATGAAGTTTGGGTTCCAATTCAAGGATGCCATTATACAAAATGCAAGATTAACCTCTTGGACTGGATGACTTAAAGGAGCTCCATAACTTGGAACTACAATGATGAATGACTACTGTGAATGGCTTCAGTCAGTAACAAATTTCCAAGACTAAAAGTTTAGAAACATAAGTCTAAAGGATCGTCTCAAACATGTGGGGTTCAAAAGATTAGCAAGTGTTCAGTGAGATCTTTAATCTGCCTCATCAATGACCTTGGCTCCCAATCCTTTAAGCCCTTCAGGAGGTACCTGTGCAAGGGCAACCAATGAGTAGAGTTCTTCCTTGGCATCTTCCTCCTTCGTGAGAGTAATCGAGAACTGGGTCCTCTCACACTTCTCCAGGTCCACAGACCTCAGCCGCGCAGTCCGAAAGTTAGCCAGCCGCAGCGGCGACACACTCTGATTCTCCACTGGCATCGTCCTCAGATTCCATGAGGGCAGTTGTCAGTTGGGAATTTCATCGAACAGTTGCAGGCGAAGTCGCTAAAGAACCAGAGCTTCAGCGCAAGCCAATGGAAGATTTCACCTGGTTGTAAGGACTTGTTGAGCTCGGCGGCGGCAATGAGAAACCAGAAGCCCCAGCCTGAGCTCCTCTGAGGACGAGTGGCGGAGATATAAGAATTTTGACGATGCTGATGGTGACGCAGAGCCCGTCGGATCTCTCGGTGAAGTCGGGGATCTCGGCGAGGGCGTGGACCCTTGCCGGCGATGTGCCGACGGCGAGGAAGGAGTTGGACATGAGGTCCATGGATGAAGTTGGTGATGCATTGGATCAGAGGGAAGCGGAAGCAGACCAGGGAGGAGGTGCCATGCGCGCTAGCCCAGCTAGGGTTTTAGGGTCCCAATCTCTTGGACATCCTTCCCACATAAGCTCTGGCTTTGTATTTGATTTTTACTCATGCAATTTCATTATGCATCATTAAAATTAAAATTAAAATAATCTCTTCGACATCCTCCGTGGAAATGTGAGTCAGCGGAGGATCTGGGTCGGGCCGCCATTTGAGAGAGAGAAAGAGCCAGGTTTGAATTTCGCTGCAGTATTTTTTTCGCGGCTTTGTTTTTTGAGGAGGGGGGAGATGCAAGATTTGAATACTAAGTTCCGTGATAGTTAGTGGGTTTGAGAGTCTATTCTTTATAGAGGCTACAATCGATATTAGCCAAACGTTGAACGTCGCTCCCATCTTGGATTGCACCACACCTTATTTAAAGAAGGGATTTTCCACTCTAATCGCCATCTTATTTTCGGTAAAATTTTGAGTTCTCTTCATTGTCATTGCTATTAAATCATGACAATCTCAAAATTACAATGAAATGGAAATTACAAGAAAAATAGAAAATAAGAAGAGAAATTTACAAATTTATCTCTCTTTTTACGAAAGTGATTTTTATCTCTCTTTTTACAAAAGTGGTGGGATCTTCACGTTGATGCGAGGTTGCGTCATGTGAGGTTGCTTTGACTCTAGTTGACTATCCAACGTAGATAAGAGCAGCATGACGGTTGCCAGTTTACTAGTTTTCTTAAGCGTGCTTAGGCACGTAATTTGGCTAGATAACTGGTATGCACACGAAAGCAAGATAACCGGTATGCATTCGAAAGCACGTCGAATGATTGACCTTGAGTTTTTCAAAAGATACCTTTCACAATGTCTCATGATCCTATTTGTATTTGTAGGTATGAGATGGTTAGATTACCTGCCTTGTAGATAATGATGGAATTATACTGTAATACAATCAAATATTTGATTGATCCAATCTGATTTGTTTCATTGTATCTAATCCTGATTTGATCAAGAGATTCAGTTAGTAGATGATTTGGTATAATATCTTAGATTTCTAGTTTAATTAGATTAGATTTAATTTGAATTTGGTTAGATCTGAGATCTCTATCTATTTTGAGATTTTATTGGATTTTTTGAGATATTGACAGATGTGAGCCCTCTCCTTATCAATTTTTTTTCCCGTCAACAGTGATATTATGATAAGGTTCAATCCCGAAGAATTTACTCTACTTGATTCTTAGGAAGGGGCATTTACGCTTTACATTGAGATTATAATGACAGCAGTTTATGGTCCAAATAATACAATAGCGAGGGGGTTTCTAGGAGGAAATAATATAGATAAATATCAAGTGGCAACTGTCTTGGATATTAGGAGGGGATTTCAACATGGTAAGATTTGTAGAAGAAAGAAGAGGGGGGATACAAATGACATAGAGAGGTAGAATTTTAATGAAGTAATCCAGCATCTGCAACTGATGGACTTCCTTATCATGAACATAAAATAAACATGGTCCAGTCTTCAGGAAAGTTCAAGTCTAGCTATACTAAATAGAATCTTTGTTTCACCCAACTGAAAGTCTCTATACCCATTGTTATCAGTCCAAGCATGTCATAGACAATACACATGGTCCAGTTTTCGGGAAAGTCCAAGTCTAGCTAAACTAGATAGAATCTTTGTTTTACCTCACTAGAAGTCTCTATACCCACTGATATCAATCCAAGTATGTTATAGACTTATCTCAGACCATATACCTCTAAAGCTCAATATAGGAAGAAATGATCCAAGGAAAAAAAAAGGCCATTTAGGTTTGAAAAAATGTGGATGTGGGAAGAGTGAATAAAAGAAACTATAAAGAAAAGTTGGGAGATGCCAATAAATGCGGTAGATGCAGTGAATAACTTTGTCAAAAAAATCAAAAGATTGTGAAAGACTGTAATTAAATGGGAGAAGACAAAATTTGGTAGTGTTGGGAAAAGAAGAAGAACTAAATAAAGCAATCAATGATTTGGAAATCAAAGAAGAACCAAAACAAATTGACAAAGTAGGGATTTCAGAATTAAAGGAAAAGAGAAAGGAGTTAATAAAAATAACAGAGAGAGAAGAAATTATGTAGAGATGGAGGTCCATAATAACATGGCTCAGAGAGAGATCAAAATATAGTATACTTCCATAAAATAGTTAACACAAGGAAAAGGAGCAGCTATATTAAAGCATTACAAATAGAACAAACAATTGAAACAACCCAAAGAAGATTCATAACCACATTGATAATCACTTTAAGAAACTCTTGGGGAAATTTGATGATCATATAATAAAATTGTATGAAGATATTTGGGAGGGTAATCAAGATCTACAAGAGATGGATAATCAAATTGAAGAGGAAGAAATTAAGGAGGCAATTAGGGGGCTAGCTCAGGAAAAAACACTTGTTCTAGATGGCTTACCAATATTATTCTATAAGATTTATTAGGAAATCATGCGAGAAGACTTTACGAGACTGGGCATGAAAATAAATGAGGGAAGAGTAAAATGAGATAGATTAAATTAAACTAAAATCGTACTCAATCCGAAGAAAATTAATCCCGTCAAAATCACAGACTTTAGACCAATTTCATTGTTGAACTGCTCTAAAAAAATAATTTCAAAAGTCCTAGCAAAAAGGTTAGCCCCATGACTGCATGAGATGATTGACCCATATCAGACTGGATTTATTAAGGGGAGAAACATTTTGGATGGGATTGTCATTATGCAGGAAGTAATATACCAAGTCAAGAGATTAATTTTGAAAAAGTGTACAATAGAGTCAATCATCTCTGCAAGGAAACTTTTGGGGTGTGGGGATTTTCGAAAATTGAGACAGCATCATGGAAAATGGTTAGCCCCATGACTGCATTAGATTTTGAAAAGGCGTACGATAGAGTCAATTGGGACAACATCAAGGAAACTTTCATGATGAGAAAATTTGGAACAAGATGGTGTGGATGGATTAGAGACTATCTGACCCAAGCAAAAACAAGGATAGTCAGTGGGGAGGGAGAAGGGAAAGATATAAAATACCGTAGAGGTCTAGACAGGGTGATCCATTATCCCTCTTAGTCTTTACGCTGGTCACCAAAGGGTTGACGACCATAATACATAAAGCTAGGAGGGCTAAATTAATTGGTGATTTAAAGGCACCAAAACCACGGTTATCACATATCTACAATATGCAAATGATACTATTCTATTTGGAGAGACCAACATCAGTCAAACGATAATATGGAAGTGGATTCTAAAGACCTTCGAACTATGGTCTGGACTAAATTAATTTTGAAAATAGTAACATAATACACTTGGGTGAGTTGGGGATGCAAGGAATTTTCATAAAAAAAAATTATGGGCTGAACAAGGTCTTATTTGCCAATCAAATACCTTGGAAATCCAATCAGGAAAAGAAAACTGAATAAAGAGGATTGGTTAGGAATGATGGGATGGATAGAATCCAGAAGAAGTTGGAAGGTTGGTAAGGGAGATTTCTCTCATTAGGAGGGAAACTGGTGCTGCTGAACTTAGTGTTTTCTACGATCCCTCCATGTCAGGCTTCGGTGTATAGATTTCCAAACTGGGCTATAGCGCAATGGATAGGATCAGAAGGAGATTCCTTTGGGGGTGGTGGGGAGTGAGAGAAGGGCATATAGCCTAAGTCTACTGTGTACCCCAAAAAACAAGGGGGATTAGGAATAGCAAATCTGCAACTTATGAATACAACATTATTAGCAAAATGGTGGTGGAAGGTTGTGACAGATCCGAATAAATCTGTGTGCAAAATTTTGAGAGAGAAGAATGGAAATAAATTTGGAACATGGAGCACTAGGTAGGTGTGTAAAAGAAATGCCTCATATTTTTGGAAGGGTCTTGACGGTACAAAAGAGGTATTTTGGATAGAGACAAAATATAGTTTAGGGGGAGGATACATAATCTACTTTTGGAAGAATAAATGAATTGATTATGAACAATTAAGAGTATCATTCCAATCATCTATGAAACAACGAGGGACAAAGATGGAACTGTGAACTCTTTTAATAGAAGAGGTACCTACAGGATAGCATCAGCAAGGGATGGCACGTATCATGATCGAAATGAAAGAAATAGTAGTATAAGAAAAATACAAAACAACATTCCAAGACTTGGAATAAGAGACACTACCATGTGGCTATGGAGCAATGAGTGTACATAGTGTCATCTTGCTATCAATAGCTTAATTATAAAGGGATCAGAGATAGAATTGAAGACATAATTTAGAAATTAAAAATTCCTTCCAAAGTCAAGATATTCTTGTGGCTTCTAGCAAAAAATGCAATCATATCATGGGATAATTTTTAGAAGAGGGGTTGGGTAGGACCAGGGATCTACACTCTTTGTTATAAGCAAGAGGAAGATTGTCAACATCTATTCTTAGGCTGCATATATACAAATCAAATATGGTCTCTGACTTGTGAAAGAGAAGGGTGGGGGGAACTAATTAAAAAAGTGAAATGATAGAAGATTTATTGATGTTGTGCAAAAACAATAGTAACAAAATAGGTATATATATATATATATATATATATATATATATATATATATATATATATATATATATATATATATATATATATATATATATATATATATATATATATATATATATATATATATATATACATATATACATATATATATATATATATATATATATACATATATACATATATATATATATATATATATATATATATATATATATATATACATATATATATACATATATACATATACATATATATATATATATACATATATATATACATATACATACATATATATATACATATATATATACATATATATATACATATACATATACATATACATATACATATATATATATATATATATATATATATATATATATATATATATATATATAGCCGCAAATATATGGAGTATATAGATGGAAAGAAATACCGCAAATTTTGCTCAAAATCAACACCACTGTCATGCATTATTTTTTGAGCAAACAATGTGATAGAAACATAACAATGCCAATAAGATTAAATGCAAGGCACCGCAGAGGAGTGATCTTATGAGGAGACTGGACTTGATTGCACTAGTAGTGGATGAGGAGGACCTAGGCGGAGAATTAGATACAAGGTATGGAGGAATGAGGGAGACATCCCCAAACTATCTGCAGGGGCAAGGAGGTGATCATGCAGAGGAGTAGTACTAGCTAGAGAAGGAGGAAGAAACATTACAAGCTTTCTTGTTAGAGACTAATTACAATTCAAAGCTTGTAATATTTTGTATTAAGACTACAGCCCATTATTAGGGCAACGTACTTTAATATGTATTAGCCTGGTTTGTAAAAATCTATTTAATGAAACGCGGAGGGGTACATACCCACCGTCTTCGCTCAAAAAAAAAAAAAAAAAAAAAAAAAAATTAAAAAATAAGGATAAATGTATCATAAAGAAAAGGAAAATATTATATATCTTATATTAACTATTTATACTATTTTTGCTTTTCATTTCTTTTCCATATCAAGTTCAATTAGAGATATACATATAGATATTTATAAAGCAATCAACATTTATCAAATCACTTATAATATAATACTTTTACATTTCTGACATGTCTATTTAAATCATATCGTAGATATATTTTTATTTTCAATTACCCTCTCTTATGCACCTTTGTGATTGTGTGAGTCTTGTCAAGTATCAAACTCTAATCAAACTTATAGGAATCCTATTCATTCATTTATATATATATATATATATATATATATATATAGATAGATATATATGTGTGTGTGTGCGCGCGTGTATATATATATATATTCATAAGCACTTGCTTTTAATGTGAACACTTATGCTTACTGAGGCACAAATGTCCAGTTACTTAGCTTATGTTTATAATAAAAGTCCATAAATATCGTCCGAGTGAATATGCATACTTACCGAGGTGCGCGAACCTAACTAATTAACACTTACTTTCTCTAATTTATTACATTTTATATTTTTCCCCCAAAGTATATTGCCTTAGTAATAGGCTCACTTAT
Source organism: Dracaena cambodiana (assembly GCA_036321105.1). Classification (NCBI taxonomy): domain Eukaryota; kingdom Viridiplantae; phylum Streptophyta; class Magnoliopsida; order Asparagales; family Asparagaceae; genus Dracaena; species Dracaena cambodiana. Next base: position 27,364,133 of record JAYEPQ010000007.1, read on the forward strand.
ATATATATATATATATATATATATATATATATATATATATATATATATATATATATATATATATATATATATATATATATATATATATATATATATATATATATATATATATATATATATATATAGGCATTCCTTTTAAGTTTTCTCTCTTTTAAGTTTTCTCTTTATTATCAACTTTTCATGACTCGTTGTATAACTGTTTAGAGTGCATACTTTACTCAAATCTTAAGTATCCATATATCTTATTATTGGATTTAAATTCAAAATCAAAATTACATGAAAACTATTATCATTTAACAATCAATATTAAAATGTTAATCTCCTAAACATAGTATATAAAATTCTTCTAATCTTACATTTTACTTCCAACAGACAATTTTTTTTTTGAAAATTTTTAATTTTATAATTTTATAGGTTAATTATTTAGTTCTAATACATATATGAGACATTAAAGTAAGGTATATGTTAATTAGTTAGTTCTAATACATATATGATATATTAAAGTGTATCTATCCATCCTCTAACTTAAATTATGCAATGTCCTTAGTGCATCAAGAATGTAACTATGCAAACAATATACTAAGAAATATTGTAAGAGGTTAAGCTTAAGAAAACACCTATTTTTGTCACCTCTCCAAAATATCTACACCTTTCAGGTAATCGATATCAATGATGTTGCTTATAATTGCCTTTTTGTCACTTGCATTTTTGACACTGGTAGAATCCTGTGGTCTCATAGCTCATCCCATCATCTTCATCAGGAGAAATGGTAGCATTCCCACCAACTATTTGTCTGAAAATTCTAGTAAGGAGCCAATATTGACGTTGTTGTTGATACTCAGTTTGGATTTGCCGAGTCTCGATGACTTTCAGCCTTTCATTGAATGTATTAGTCATCCTTATTATTGACTCATTCAATGTGTGAAGTGTAATCTCTACTAGTTGGGCTGCCTGTTGTACATGCTTGTTCCTGATCATGTTCTCCGTGGCCGACCAGTGGGGCAACACTTTTTGCTCTCTCACTGTATTAGCTATTCTTGCTAGGCGTGTCAAGTACCCATGCTCCTTTGAATAGTTATATCCAAGAATGGCTACAGCGGAAGGGTTAACGTATCAGTTGATGACAAATCAATCCTATTGTTGATGCAGATTTTCGTTATTAAAGACAGCAGAACTAGTACTGGGTTTGCCATTCTCGGGGCAGGATAAATTCACGGACCAATCTAATGTATTGAATTATTGCGAAGTGCATGATGGAGGCAGCATTGAACAAGCGTCATTCTAGAATCATATTAAATAACACCATGTCCCTTGAATCGTTGTAGAGGACGGTATAATAAATAAGCTTAACAAAACGCACTCATGTTTTATGAAGCCTACTTTCAAGAAACTTTCGTTAAAAGCATAATCACTTATATTCATATAGAGCTCTTTAAATACTCAGGAGCCACTTGGTATATTATTGACTCTCTCGCTAAAAGATGGTTCTTCTTTAGGCACATCAGGTATGGGAATAGCCCATAAGATCTCTTCTCTAGTAAACGGTATTTCCCTACCCCTTACTATTGCGTATCGATCTCCCATTGCCAATTGTGAGTTGGCATAGAATTCTCACACTATCTCATTACAAGGCAGTATATGTTGATGCCTTGATACTCTTCAATCTTCCAGCCTGCATTTATGCTCTATGCTTGAGCTTGAATTTCTGCATATTGATCTCCATTAACTGCTCATTCAGACCAAAACTTGAATTCCCCATACTTCTCCAGGAATTTCATATTTTGCCTTGTAGCTCTATGCCTCTATAGTGGAGATGAGCTTGAAGAGCCTGCTCTCGGCCTCTTCGAAACGCTTTGCTTTCTTATCACATCCTGAAAAATAATCACAAAATATATTTCTTAACTTAATATTATTATTTCTCTAAATTGTTCATGATTTTAGCAGACATATTATATATTTTTTTATTCTATTTTTTCTATTTAAGTTCTTTTCTTTTTTCCTTTTGTTTTTTAATTTTTATAATTCCCAATACCTAGTTCAAATATATATATATATATATATATATATATATATATATATATATATATATATATATATATATATATATATATATATATATATATATATATATATATATATAAAATTGTATTTTCATTTCATTCTTAATGCATGAATTTGATATATATTAATTATTTGAGCAACCCATGAATTGTTATGTTAAAAAGTTGAGATTTTTATTTGATTTACATTTGAATTGGCATATATTTTTAATTATTCTGAGAAATTCATCAAAAATCCATGAAAATTAACTAATTCACTCTAAATCTACTAAGAAGTAAAGATCAATCTTCAGTCTACTCGAGTTTGTTCCTATAATTTGTAGATCTAGGTTTTTGAAACAAAATCTACATTTTATGAAGAACAACTAATGAAAAAATCAAACAGAAGAAGGCTTACTTGCTTAGAAATCTCTGAAAATTTGAAACAAATTGAGCAGGAATTGGTTTTAGTCTTTGAAAGGGAACATTGTTTCCCTAGGATGCAGTGGAAAAGAGGGGAAGGTCTGGTTATGGAGAAAAAGAAACTTAAAGACCTATTGATAACTGTGACTTGCTGTCAATGGCTATCGATAGCTACTTCGATAGCGGCTTCGACAGTTGCTCTTGGGTAGGGAAATTTTTACTCTGTAGAGGCTAGATGTCGACAGCCATTTCGACCGCGGCTTCGACAGTGGCTCTCTGGTGGGAACTGTGTCAAGACAACCACTCTCTGTAAGAACTGCATCAAGCCAAAAAATTTTATTTTTATTTTTTTTAGTGTTAGCTCCTAAACTAATATTATTCCTAAATTCAAGTTGATAATTCCTAGTTCTAAAATTAATAACTTAAACTAAAAGTTAGTTCCTAGTTCTAAAGTTAGTAACTATACTATGATTAGCAAATATTTTTTTTATAGATGAAAAACCAAAAAATGATTAGAAAATTTTTGAATAAAATTCTTTTTTTAAACAAAATCGTTGAAAGCATCATAGGTGTCAAAACTATGTTAACTTCTTAAGCAATCCCCCAACTAAAAATACACATTATTGTCAATGAATTGATATTTCTATTTAATCTATCAAGAACAAGTAAATTCAAGAAAGAGTGCTTAGCAATTACCTCGGTATGCTACTCATGATGAATCAACTACAAAACAAATTTATTAGTACATTATATACAATAATGAACATTGTGTCTTTGTTTAGCTCGTATCAATGAGATGTTGGAGGATCCACTAGATTGTGAGATTTCTTTATGTGCTTCAGATATTCCAAGTAATGCTTTAATCATTTTCCATTTACTTTAATATATGACCATTTTTAGAATTTTCAATATCGATTGCACCATGCGGATGCATATTTTTAACTTGAATCATTTAGTCCACCGTGAACATAATTTTCTTGGAAATAGATGATGGCGTGAATCGTATAAAAGTACTTTGTCGCATGGATGGAAAGCGCAGCTTGTGATATGGTGATCTTGGTATAATCTCCTTTTTTTCCTTTGTAATGTGTGAATTGTCATATGCATTACGCCTTAACTCTTCTAATTTGTTTATTTGTAAATCATAATGGACCAGTTGAATTGGGATTTAAATTAACTAATTTTACTGCCCAATATGCCTTGTGTTTAATTTCTATAGGCAAATGACAACCTTTTCCATATGCTATTATGTATAAGGACATGCCAAGGTTGTTTTATATGAAGTATGATAAACCCATAAAGTGTCAATTAGTCTCAGTGAATAATTTTTATGAGATGGATTAACCGTTTCCTCTATAATATACTTGATTTCCCTGCTGGCCAGTTTGATTTGTCCATTTGACTATGGGTGATAAGATGTAGAAGTCTTGTGCATGATTTAATATTTCTTCTTCAAATTTTAAAAGGCTTTGTTACAGAAATAAAAACCCTCATCACTTATTATGCCTTTAGGAACTCCAGATCTGGACAATATATACTCCTTTAGAAATTTGATAATAGTTTGTTGATCATTGTTTCTATATGCTGCAACTTCTACTCATTTAGAGACGTAATCGACCACTACGAGGATATAGACATATCCGTTAGAAATAAGATATGGTCCCATAAAATCAATGCCCCAACAATCGAATATCTTAATTGTAAAAATGGGTGTTAGTGGCATATCATTCTTCCTAGTTACCACTCCTAGTTTCTGACATGACTCGTATCGTTTACAAAATTCATATGCGTCTCTAAACATAGTAGGTCAATGAAATCCACATTGGAGTATTTTGGTTACTATCTTTTTAGATGAAAAATGGTCTCCACATGCTTCTGTATGACAGAAGGAAATTACGCTTTGAATCCCATCACTAGACACATAACGCCTAAAGATTTTATTTGAATAAAATTTAAATAGGTAAGGGTTGTCATAAAAGAAATGGCATACCTTATATAGGAATCGTCGTTTGTCTTGTGAACTGCAGTGATTTGGCATTTCACCTGCAACAAGAAAATTTATAATATCAGCATGCTAAGAAGCTACTTTAATTGAAAATAGTTGTTCATAAGAGAACTAGTACCTAATTGGTAGTTTTTCATTATTAGAAGTTAGATAATAGAGGGGGTTAGTAGTCACATTCTCTACTCCCTTTTTATCTTTAATTTCAAGATTAAATTCTTATAGCAGCAGTATCCATTTAGTTAATCATGACTTTGTATCTTTCTTTGACAAAAGATATTTGAGTGCGGAATTATCTGTAAAATCAACTACATGTGAGTCCAAAGTATATGAACAAAATTTATCAAGAGCAAAAATTTCAGCTAGAAACTCTTTTTCTATTGTCATATAATATGTATGTGCATCATTGAGAATCTTACTAGCATAGTAGACCACATAGAGTTTTTTGTCTCTTCATTGCCCCCTTACTACTCCAATTGTATAGTCGCTTGCATCACACATAATTTCAAATGGAAGTGACCAATCCAGAGGTTGCATTATTGGTGCTATAATGAGTATCTCTTTGAGGGTTTCGAAACCTGTTTGGCATGCTTATGTCCATTCAAACTGCATATTTTGTGCAAAAACGTGAGAAAGATATTTAGTAATAATACTAAAATCCTTTATAAATCTTGTATAAGAGCCAGCATGTCCTAAGAAAGAATGTATATCTTTTACGGTTTTATATATCAATATTTTGGAAATTGATTCAACTTTAGCTTTTTCTACTTTCACCCTTTAGATGAAATTATATGACCAACACAATACCTTTTGTAACCATAAAGCGATATTTTTTTTTAAATTTAGGAGCAGACTTTTCTGTTGGTATCTTTCAAGCACAGATCCTAAATTTGTTAAACAAGATTCGAAATTATTTTCAAATATGGAGAAATTATCCATAAATACCTATAGTTAATCTTCAACTATGTTGCTGAAATACTTATTATACACCTTTGAATATTATACACCTTTGAAATATTATGGGTGCATTGGATAGTCCAAATGACATTCTTCTAAATACAAATGTACTAAAAGGATAGGTAAAAGTTGTCATTTTCTAGTCCTCTAAAGCATTTCAATTGGATAATAGCCAGAATAACCATCATGAAAATAATAAAATTCATGCCCAACAATTCTTTTCGTGTTACTTGATTCAATTTTTCATAATCAATGCACATATGCTAACTCATAATTGTACGAGTGAGTATCATCTTGTACGAGTGAGTATCATCTCTCCATCATTGTTTTTAATGACTATTACCCACTATTCATCAAAACAACTTGGGTTGGACATAATCACCTACTATCAGCAATAGAATAGATAATGCCAGTATCAAGAAGTTTCAACACTTTGGATTTAACCACTTCCTTCATGACAGGGTTATGTCTTTGTTGTTTTTGTCTACTAGGCTTGGCTCCATCTTCCATAGTAATGCGATGTGTACAAATAAGGGAGTCTGTACCTTTAATGTCCACCATATTCCATCCAAGAGCTCCATTATACTTTCGCAATGCTGATAGTAGTCGCTTTTCCTGATTCTCATCAAGATGCACTGAGATGACAATCAGAAAGGTTTCTTTAGGTCCCAAAAATGCTTATTTGAGATCCTTGGATAGCAGTTTTAGCTCAAGTATTGGTGCTTGGATATCAGATAGTATTAATTTCTATGTATTTTGAGGTAACTCATCATACACTTCCATTTTTGGAATTCATCCCATGATATTTGAACATTGAGCATTCGTCAAATATTTTATAATTTCATTGGTGTGTCTAGATTTGAGATAATTAAGAAGATTTTTGTTCATTTCTAATGCAAACTCTACATGATAAAAAATGTATAATAATATGATATCTCCTTCTTCACGAATTTATTCAATGTAATTAATGTCTTGCAGTCCATCATTATCAATATTCAGTTATTTACAAACATTAAAAACATTAAATTCAAGAGTCATATTACTAAATGATAGCTTAACCACATCATTCCTATAATTTATAACCACATTAGCCATAGCTAGAAATAGACGTCCAAGGATAACAGGAATATGAAGGTGTGAATTCTTTACAGGTGCAACATCAATAACTATAAAATCTACTAGAAAATAAAAGTTTTCGATCTGCACTAAAACATCTTCTATAATGCCTTTAGGATACCTTTCTGACCTATTGGCTAATTGTAGTGTGACAGGTGTAGGTTTAAGTTCTCCTAGATCTAATTGCTTGTAAACTGAACATGGAAAAGGTTTACACTAGCTTCCAAGTCTAGTATAGCTTTTTCTATATTGTGTTGACCTATCACACACAAAATAGTTGGGCATTCAAGATCATTATATTTAAGAGACTTTTCAGAACGGAATAATGAACTTACATGCTCTGTGAGAAATGCTTTCTTCTATATGTTGTGACTCCTTTTGATTTTATACAAGTCCTTCAAGAATTTTGTGTAAAGGGGACTTGTTTGATCGCTTCCAACAGAGGTATATTGATCTATATCTGTTTAAAAAATTTTAAAATATCAACATAAGAAGAATTATTATTTTTAGCTTTCAAACATTGAGGAAACAGTACAAATGGCTTATATTTTGTGGAAGTTGATTCTTGAGGATTATCATCTTTAGTACCGAATCATTGCCTTGTATCTCTTTATTATCTTCTTTTCAAACGAACTCATCAAGTACTTTACCACTTTGCAAACTAATTGCAATAGTTGTCTCAGGTATAACATTATTAATGGAAGAAGGAATAGTATTTATACTTTCATCTTTACTTGAAGTGTTGGCATCTGATTAAGATGGTAGCTTACCTTCTTCCTTTGTTTGCAATGCAAAAATATTATGGCTTATCTATGATTGGATATCACTAAAAACTATTGCATTCTGACTGTTGATCGTTTGTTACGATTGAATGAACGGATGTTGCACTTAAATCATCTGATTTATTTTCTGCTGTATCTAAAAAATATTCTTAAAATTCCTCATCGGTGGTGGTTGATACAATGAAGGTTGATTAGAAGGTTGGATGTAAGGGTAGTTTTAAAAAATAAAGTTTAATCCGAGTAATCGAGTATTTGCACTTAAGCATGAATATTTGCATGAAAATTGAAATATCACAAAAGAAAAAAAAAGGAAAAAAGAGATAAAAAAAAAATATTTAGAGGGAAAGATAAATCATGAGTTAGAGTTGAGTTTAAATCCAAAACCGAAATAAACTATCACACGTGCACGTAGATGTATAGGAGCCAAATAATTTTTATTAGTGGTATTGAAAGATTTGATTTGAGTTTTTGATTAAAATGATAAGTGTATTTGACATGATATTTGAGTTTAAAAATTAATAATCTAAATCCATTCCTGATTTTGTTGAGACTAATTGCAGAAAATACCAAAAAGTTTTTTCCTTTCTTTTGTATATAAGATTTATTTTTTGATTTTTGGTTATCCTTAGTTTTTCTTTACTTTATTCTTTAATCTATCTTCTTCATGTTGTTTGTAGGTAACATCTTTGAAAACCCTCACAAGACACAACTTGGCCACTAGGATAAATTAGGGATTTAACATTTTGTTGCACGTACTAAGTGCAATTACGATTCCTGTGAAAGTGAATTAAGACTTTTTTCTTTTTAGGTCAAGTTTTTACCTAAAGACTAGCAAAAGATAGGTGGGGGTGTTATGAGTGTCATATATTGTATTTTTATATCACACATCTTATCTATTTTTTTATATAAATATTGTTACTTGGGTATATTTATTGTATTTTTTAGGTAAAGCCTATTGCTACAAGGATATTGCATGAAATCACAAGAAGTTCAGGAAAACCGAGTCCAGAAAATGCATAAGAGAAGAGCGCCATACAAACGCAAAGTAAAAGCTATTAAAGTTTAATCCATTCACGTAAAAGAGAAAAAACAAGCAATATGATCAATGTCTAGAAACTAGAAGCGGATCTTTTGCAGCTATTTAGTTGCAATTTCCATTGTTTGGTAGCAATGTTGAGGCCCGATGGGGTCGGGCTTCCTCATACTGACTCAGAGATAGAATAGGACTCTTTTGACCAAAATAGACCACCATTATTTGGCGGTCAACGCGACTATTGGGTAGCAAAAATAATGGGTCTGTATCTTGAAATTTTATGAGGTCTTTGTAATAATTCTATGGTTTTACCATTTTTACTGGATTAGGAGAAATTCTATTTGCACACGGCATTTTACACTTGATGCATGGTTTTGAAACTTATAAATAATTATAAATTTGTCATTATTTTTTTAGACTAAGTTACTCTTATAAATCCCAAACTAAAACTTCTTAAAATTTAAAACTACAACTTATCGTCTTCCTCCTTTATTTTCTCTCTAAAATCCTAAATAATTTTTTTGGTAGTTAATAAAAATGCATCTCCTACAAAATCATCGATTTTATTTCATAACCCCTTAAAATTTTTTACATTAACGTTCCTGAAAGGATTAGAAGAATTTTAAATTCTTTAATTTCACCATGACAAGTGAAATTTGGGCTTGGAGTTTGAGTTTGAGTTTTCTTATATAAATAAAAAATTCCAATATGCAATTGGTATAAAAGGACAAATCTAAAGTACGATTTAAAATTTTTTTAGGTTTTATGCATTTTTGTTTGAAAATTATCATTAATTTGCTTTCATTTGTGGGGAGACTTTGCTTGCTGGTTGGTATTAATACCCAACCAGTACATTTCTTACTTGGGTATTAATACCCGATCAAAATATTTTTTTCTCTTAAACTAACATCCGACTCAAAAAAATATGAATAAAAATGGGATGGGATGGGGAGAGGAGTTAGAGAAAATGAGGGATATTTTTTGAAAAATTTTTGGGCACAGAGAGTAAAATGGTAGTATTTCAAAATAGGAGTTTGCTGTAAAAAGTAACAAGGGCACCAAGAGTAAAATACCGTGTACAAATAGAATTTCCCCTGGATTAGGGTTTTGTAATCCCAAGACCTATATATTGGCCATGTCTGTGTAAATTAGGGTTTTCTATGTTTTATTGAAATTAATAAAATGAGAAGATTAAACTCTAGGCGGGATGGCCATAATACCAGTGCTCCAAAGATTATTTTTTGTTGTTCATCGTGTTCTTTGTAGGTAAAGTAGTTTAATTGTTTCATAGCTAATTTTTATTGCTTTATAGTTTAAGAGTTTACTTGCTTTGTAATAAAAGTTAGATTTTTATTAGTTTTCATGCATAAAAATATGAACTGGATTAATAAAACATGAGTAGCAAATTTTTCTTAGTTCTAGGATATAGAAGAAGTAAGGAATCAACTATAGTATAATTTTTATTTATCTTCTTCCCAAAGAAACAAAAATATATGATTTTTCTATGATAAAATTGAAAGATAATAATTCGTAAATTTAAGACTTTGATAGGTTATGCTTAAGCTCTCTTTTGATAGCCTATACTTGGTTAGGGTTTGGAATTATTACTTTTGTTTTTATTCATAAAAATATCTATTAATATAATTTACTTTTATGAAATGTCACGAACTTTGATAAGTTATACTTGCACAAAACTTGACAATTTATGCTTGGGGTGATTTGAATAAAAGTAATTAAAAAGATCATATTTCTGATATAATCGTAATAGTATACGTTAAGAAGATAGAAAGAAGATAATTAAATGAGTATTCAATTATGAACTAGTGGATTCGATATCCTAGACTAATTTTTGAAAAATTAAGAAAACCATTTAGATCTTATTGGTTAACTTGCTTGAATAATAGAATTATCAAGATCACAAGACATCTTAGATTCATGTGGGAACAAACTATTTGCGCTACAACTGCATTGTACTCTTCCAATAAATTTATCACATCAATTGGATTCTACGAGGGCACCTATTTGGTGTCATGGATATCATTGATTCCGCAGTAATCTAGTGTATGCTCTTAGCAACGGACTACCTAAAGCATCCAAGGACACAGAGTTCAGCACTAGTCTTGTTGTCCCTCATCATACAGACTTGCTTTACACATGGCGTTAAGCTGACGTTCATGGACTCCATTATCAGATGCATGAAGTCCTTATCTGACACCATATTCAGGAGAAGGCTTAGTGCAAGGCCTGATTAGGTTCCAGCTTCGGATCTATCAGGATGATTCGCCTCTCAGCCAACAAAGGCGATAATAGCGGCACAATCAACCCGAGATGGAGATCAAGATCAAGGGCAAGCAGGACTTGCATCCTAATTCACCCCACAGTTTGAGATAACACTGGAGAATTTACGACAACCACTGGTGGAATCTACCACCAATGTCACAACACAGCTCACATGCATGGAGACACAACAAACCCGGTTGGAGCAATATAACCAGCGCTTCGAGTGGTACCATGAATGCTACCTATGGCTCTTCACCAGGAAGTGCTGACATATAGTCGATAAAGATGCATACTCACAGATGAAGACATAGGTCCTAGTGAGAGAACTCCATGCTAAGCAGTTGCCGAAGATGCCCCTGAAAAGGGCAAGAGCGAGCAAAGGCAAAGCCTACATTGATAGCCATTAGGGCTCAATGAAAGTGGAGAGGAGGATGAATGATCCGAGCTATACTCTAGCAATTCTTTGCTATCTATATCATGTTCTTAATATCTTAAGTTTTAATCCTTTATATTTTTATTCATTGAGGACACTGCATAATTTAATTTGGGGGTGAGATATGATAAATCTAAGATAGTTAGATTGTAAAATATGCAAATATATATTTATATGACACCAAAAAATCGTAAAAATAAAAAAAATTTTAATTTTATAGAAAAATTGTCCTTTCTTGATGTAATAAGTTATATTACTAATACAATGAAAATTGATACTTTAGGTTGATATCTCGAGTTGACACTCATATGATTGGTATTTCTTAATTATTTTTAATTAATAACTAAAATCTAACAATAAAATATTTTGATACCTAAGATTATAAATAATTATGCACTCTAAATACTAACACAATGGGTCATGCAAGCTGATAATGATAGGAGAATTATATGGAAAACCTTGTCATTTAAAAATAATAACCATAATAAGAAAAAAAATAAACCTAGTATTAAGGCAAGGATCCTTTGTAATAAAAGAATAAAAAGGAAGTATCAGATGATTGGGTGCATGTGCCTCAAGAAGCATGCATGTTCACCCGAACAGTACTTATAAAATAATAACACAAACATAAATTTTTTGTTACTTAGGAAGCATAAGTATTGACAAGAACTATGAGTGTTTGACATATAAAAATGGAGAAAATATGGAGCTCCTAAAAGTTTAACCAAATTGACTCATTACACGTTCACAAGGATATATGGGAATGGATAATTTAGAGTGATGAATATTCATTATAAGATCTTAAAAAATCATGATAAAATTCTAAGGCTACCTAATTAAGGCCAAAACTTTGAGATTGAAGCTTTGAAAAATCCATAAACACATATCAATTGAACTTAAGACAAAAAACACAGGCACACATAAAGATTTTCTTACAAACTTCACCTACATTTTTGTATTTTCTTTTTTTCGATTATCCTTATTTTTATTTTTTTTTCCTTTAAACCATCTTTCTTGATATTTCTGGATAACATCATTGGAAACTCGTACGAGACAACACTCGTCCACTAAGGTAATCAAGGGTTTAAGGGCTTGTTGCATATGCTAAGTAAAATAGTGATTCTTGCAAAAGTGAGTTAAAATTTCTTTTTTCTTTTTGGTTGAGGGCATCTTACATTCTTAGTTTAAAAATTTTACTAAGAGACTAGCAAAACTCAAGTAGGGGGATGTGATTACGAGTGAAAAACATATTATTTTTTATTTATTTCATGCACTTGTAGGGATTTTAATGCAAGGAAATGGATATGAGAAGCGTACATGTGCACAAGGCTCTCACATTCTGATTTTCCAAATAACTGTCGATAACTCAAACATGGCTATCGACAACCCTTAAGAGATTTGTACTGCAATCTCCAGTAGAGAGCCATTATCAAAGCAGCTGCCGAAGCCACTGTCAATAGCAGGGTGGACAGATACGTTGATACGGCTGCTTTTCTATAAAAAAAGAGTTACCAAGTAGATAGAACTATAGTCTTAGGTAATTAAACCCTTTGGGGTTATAAATACTCATTATATTCAAGAAGAGAACATAGAAGAAGAGAGAAAATATTTAGAGAGAGTTTTTATTGTTTTAGAGAGAGATTTTGAAGATCATTAATTCTTATATTTTTCTTCATAGTTGATAATAAAATATTTTCTTTTTTAATTTGATAACTATGTCAAACCTGAGTAACTAATTTTGTACGACCTTGGAGGAGAAGAAAAACCCTTGATCATTGATATGGTATGAATTTAATGTTTCTATACTTAATTAATTTATATAATATTGATATTGGTTTCACTAATTATTCTTTTGGGTGTGAAACATGTGATGGTTTATTTCTTGATGGTATAAGTACAGCATAGTTTTTTTTTATATATTATTGACTTTTTAAGCATGGTATATATTCAGACTTTGAATAATTATTTCTATCATTCATAGATCGTACTTAGATTACTCAAAAAATTCATATGAATGTTAATTAGAGGAATTGACTTTTAACAATATTATTATCTTCTATAATCGAGCTTCTAAAAATTATATATTTCTATTGTATAAGACAACGTGATCAATATAACTGAGATAATTGTAACAATAATTATCCAATGACATTATCTTGGGGCATTAACTCATCTAAGCTAGCTTGTTTATATGATTTTTTTTTTAATTTAATTACTCCCCAATGAAACCAACTATTCTCCATTTATTTTTATTCTTTCATAACCTATAGTATAAGTGATTAAATATAACTATCAGTATATTATTCTCGAGTGAATGATCTTGGGTTGGTTTCTGAGTATTGCTTTCTGATCTTCTGCACTTAGGAGTGCATAATCAGGTCGCATCAATATATTGCTACTAAATCAGGCCCTTTAGCCTTACGAGTTCAGGGGCAATATAATATAGGCTTCACAACAAAATCTTCAAGCCTCATAATGGCTGCAATATGAAGGTTTATGCCAACGACAAGCTCACCAAGTTTAATGGACCACAATGCTCACCTCAGAAAACATTCGCTGTGCTAAGGTGGTATAATATGAAGTTGAATCTGGCTTAATATGCCTTCAGAGTTATATCTGAATAGTTTCTTCTCTTTATAATCACCTCCCATTCCACCAAAGTCAATCCTGAGAAAATTGTCGCCCTTGTGAATATGCAAGAGCTGAGTTCCATACATGTCATCTAGTCGCTTAATTTCAAGATCACCATCCTAAGTAGATTTTTGTCTAAATCAACAGAAAGATCTATCTCTTTTTTTCAAGATTCCATGGTGCCACCTCGCAAAGATTGGCACATCTTTTAGAAAGATGACCTCGAACATCAAGAGGAGAAAAGAGATAGTGAGGGCCTTTGAAGAGTTTAAAGCTTACCATCAAACTCCTCCTCCCCTCAGCCAACCAATTCGGGAGGAAGATCATTTTCTCTATCTCACAGCAGCTGATGAAACAATTAGGTTCGTTTTGGTTAATAATGATAGTGGAATTCAGTTACTGATATATTATGTCAGCCGGATATTGAATGATGCCGATAATACTCTCAAGAAGAGAAGGTGGATGTGCAAATTTATCTCACACATTTTCTTAGTCTTAATCATTTTATTTTGTAGTCTTTACTATGATCTTAGCTCATTTGTCTAGAATTTTAGGTATCTTTTACATATATTTAATTCTTGAAAATTTTTGATATTTTACAGGTTTTAAATAAAGAAGCATATCATTTTTTTGGAAAAAAATTTAGCAAAAGACCAAAAAAAGAGGGAGGTCAACAAATTCAAATGCAAATTCAAAGTCAAAACCCATGTGACAGACTTTGCGTGAAGATATTAGACAATCACAATCAGCAAGAAAAACATAAGGATGTTGAGCAGTAAAGGGTGCAAGTTAACTCAATTCAAGCCCATTGATTAACTTGACCAGTAAGTTGTTGGGAGAAAGATACCTATATAGCTCAATTAGAAAACTGACACAATGAAGGGTGTCAGTGAAGGACCAGATCCAAAAAAAGGCTTAGACTTTGAATATAAAGGAGGTCACAAATTTTTATCAGAGGCTCATCTTGACTCTTAAAAGAAAAAAAAAATTTAATTGAATCAGAGAGAGAGAGAGAGAGAGAGAGAGAGAAAGAGAGAAGAAGAAGAAAAAGAAAAGATAAAAAAAAGAGAAAGGTTTGGGCTGCAGGTTTTTTTGAGTCTTGGCATTCAAGACCTTCAATTTTTTTTGCCTAGTTTTTTTTTTTCTCCAAAATATAGATAACTTTTAGTTCATATTAGTTGAATTTAATTTTCATCATGAACTAATTTTTTTTAAGGAAAATGACATAACCTAGTCCCAAACTATATTTTTTTTTATTTGAGATTATTTTTCATTTCTTTTGTTTGATTTATTATCATGCTTATTGCTTCTAATTATCTGGCTATTAATTAGATGATTTAGATTCTATGATTCACTATCGAAAGAGGGAATTATAGGATGGACCATTAGAATATTTTAGTATAGCTAATTATATAGATTGAAAGGCTTATTCAAATCTGTGTAGTATTAAAAAAAGAATTCAAAAACTCTACTGCATTCTTGTTTTATTAATTTGTATATTCTTAAGTTAAACAATGTTCAAGAATAGTTCCAATTGATATTGAAAGAGGCTATTGATGATTTAGGAATTCTGCTAGTACACTTAGAGAATTTACTGATTTAGATAAGAACAGCATAGTAAGAGACTAGGTAAATTCAGTTTCCTATAAGTTCTTTTCTCCATGATTTATTTATCGCATAAGTCCATTTATTTTCCTTGTGTATTACTTTGAATTGATTTTTTACTCCAAGATAAGTAATCTTAGTGATTTTTCTAAACAAAATTGAGGTTGATATAATTTCGGTATTTGTCAAGGGTAAATAATCAATACCTGAAGACGACACTATTCTCATCAATTTATTATAAAACTATGATACTGTGTACTTGCAGTTTTGAGTCGATCAAGTTTTTGGTACCATTACCAGAGATTGAATTAATTTTGTCTTTGACAATATCAATATTACACAAGCTTGGTTTTAATTTAGAATATTTTTTTCTCTTTCTATTTTTATTTAACACGTGTGTTTTGACCATGTATGAACTCTAGTAAATATTGTGAAATTACTCCTCTTGATCCAGAAATTGAGAAAACCTTACGAGCATTAAGGAAAGAACAAACAAAAGTTGTAGCCATGGCAGGTAAACAAGATAATCAGAATAGAAATTGCTGCATGACTATGCCCATGCTAAATGCTAATGGTGCTCAATCCAGCATTATGAGACCTACAGTCAATACTAATAATTTTGAGATTAAGCTCGTCTCCTCTAGACGGTGCAGCAGGAGTAGTTTGTAGGAGGATCTGTTGAAGATTCAAATACACACCTTGCCAATTTTTTGGAGATTTGTGACACAATCAAGATGAATGGGGTTAGTAATGATACTATTCGGCTTAGACTTTTTCTATTTTCTCGGAAGGATATGTCAAGGCTTGGTTAAATTCCAAATTGCCTAATTCTTTCACCATGTGGAATGCCTTGTCACAAGTTTTTCTGAGTAAGTATTTTCTCCTAGGCAAGACTGCCAAACTTAGAAATGATATTACTATTTTTGTTCAATTTGATGGTGAATCTTTGTACGAAGCCTAGGAAAGGTTTAAGGATTTATAGAGGAAGTTTCCATATCACGGTCTTCCTGATTGGCTGATTGTCTAAACTTTTATAATGGATTAATACATTCAGTCAGGATACCATAGATGCATCTATAGGAGGTGCTTTAATAAACAAGTTGGCAGAAGAGGCATACGAGTTTTTAGATGAAATGGCCTCTAACAATAATCAGTGGTCCAATGAAAAAGGTATGCCTAAGAGTTCCAGATATGTATGATGTAGATGGCATAAACATGTCGAATGCCAAAGTTGATTCTCTAGTAAAAATGTTCAGTAAGCTGGGTATATGAATTATATTTCTAGTCCTATATTGATTTGTGAGTAGTTTGGAGGAGCTCACACAAGTTCTAATTTAAAGTAGGTAGAGAACGCTCAACTTGTGTCTAATTTTAATACACAGCAGCAACAAACCCTTATTCCAACACATACAATTCAGACTGGAGAAATCATCCCTAGTTTTGTGGAAAGATCAAGGTAACCAAGGTAGCAATTCTAGACATTTCCATCCTCCTGGTTTCCAACCATGACCATCCCAATCAAAGAGTGAGCAGCCTTGGGAGATAACTATTGAGAAATTAGCCAATGCCTCTTCAGAGAGATTTGAGATATTGGAAGCAAAAGTTTATCAGTAGGCAAGTTCCAACAGAAATATGGAGGTGCAATTGGGGCAACTAGCCAATTCCATCAATTCCTGGGGACGAGAAAAATTTGCCTAGTAAAATAGTGGTCAATCGAATGAGCATTGCAAGGCAGCCACCTTGAGAAGTGATAAGCAACTTGGTCAGGTAAGTGGTGAGACAGCCGATGATAATGTAGACCATGAAAAGGTAAGCAAGACAATTGATAAAGAAGTAGAGGACCTAGCCAAGACACCATTCGCACTACCACCAGTCGAACCTTATGTTCCTCTCATTCCATTTCCTCAAAAACTTAAGTAGAATAAAAATGATCAACATTTTGAGAAAATTTTGAAAGTGTTTAAGCAGCTTCACATTAATATTCCTTTTGCAGATGCCTTAAAACAAATTCTTATCTATACAAAATTCTTAAAGGAGATCATGTCCAAAAGGAGGAAATAAGAAGATTTCAAAATCATTGCCATGACGGAGGAATGCAATGCTATTTTTCAAAATAAGCGTCCACCGAAACTAAGAGATCCATGGAGTTTTTCTATTCTTGTATTGTAGGTGATGTTTAATTTTCTAAAGCTTTGTGTGATTTAGGTGCTAGTGTTTCACTAATGCTCTTAGCTATGTCTAGGAAGCTTGGATTAAAGGATTTGAAGTCTACTACCATCTACTTACAGCTAGCAGACTGATTGGTGAAATATCTTGTGAGTGTTCTTGAGAATGGGTTGATTAAGATAAAGAGTTTATAATCCTAGTTGATGTTATTACTAGTTGATGTTATTATGTTGGAGATGGAAGAAGATGAGATCACTATCATCATAGATTGGCCTTTTCTAGCCACAGATGGAGCTGTCATAGATGTTAATAATGGTAAGCTAACGTTGAAGGTTGGTGAAGAAGAGGTAGATTTTAATTTATTTGAAACTACTAAATATCCTTCTTTTATTGATCATATTTTTTGAGTTGATATTGTAGATGAGTCGATCAGAGAGGTTTTTATGGCTAAAAATACTAAAGAACCTCTTGAGACTTATTTAGGGAGTGCAGGGATTGGTAAAGATGAAAATCTAGAGGTTGCAGTAGTCACATGTGCATTAGAGGCTACATGTCCTAAGCCGAAGCAAAAAAATATTCATTTTGAGAATCTAGGGAAAGGTAAGTCACTCCCTCCCCCTTCCAATATGCAAGCACCAGTTTTGGAGTTGAAGTCATTACCCTCCCATCTCAGGTATGTATTTTTAGGAGCGAATAATACTTCGCCTGTGATTATGAGTGTTTCTTTATTTGATGATCAGCTTGACTAATTGATGCAAGTTTTGAAGTTGAGAAAAGGCCATAGGATGGATTACATGAGACCTGAATGGAATTATCCCTTCATTGTGTATGTATAGAATTTTAATGTAGGATAACCATAAACCTATTGTTGAAAATCAAAGATGGCTAAATCCAAACCTGAAAGTAGTAAGGGCTAAAGTTCTTAAATCGTTAGATGCAGGGATTATTTATCTATTTCTGATAGTTCATGGATTTGTCCTATGCATGTAGTACCAAAAAACATAGGATGACTATGGCGTATAATGAAAATAATGAATTAATTATCACTAGGAAAATAACTAGGTGGAGAGTCTGTATAAATTATAGAAAACTTGGTAGTACTACGTGTAAGGATCATTTTTCTTTACCTTTTCTTGATCAGGTGCTTGAGAGACTTGCTGGGTATACATATTATTATTTTCTAGATGGTTATTCGGGATATAACTAGATTCCTATATCCCCTGAAGATCAGGAAAAGACTACTTTCACTTGTCTTTACGGTACTTTTGCATTTGGCAGGATGCATTTTTGTTTGTATAATGCACCTGCTACATTTCAATATTGTATGATGGCTATTTTCTCTGACTTCGTTGAAAAGATTTTAGAGATTTTTATGAATGAATTTTCTATTTTTGGATCTTCTTTTGATAGCTAATTAAATAACTTGTCTCGAGTTTTGCAGCATTGTGAGTAGACCAATTGGTCTTAAATTTGGAGAAATGTCATTTTATGGTGTAGAAAGGTATTGTTTTAGACCATAAATTTTCATAAAGACATATAGAGGTGGACTAAACAAAATAGGAATTATTGAAAAAAATACCACCACCAACCAATATTAAGGGAGTTAGAAGTTTCCTTGGTCGCATAAGATTTTATAGGCGTTTCATTATGGATTTCTCTAAAATTTTTAAATCTCTTTGTAATTTTTTTTGAATAAGGATGTTGCATTTGATTATGATAAAAAATTGTTTGAATGCTTTTAAAATGTTGAAGCGAGAGTTGGTGTCAGTACCAATTATGGCAACACCAAATTGGAGTTTACCTTTTGAGCTAATATGAATTGTTATCTCTTCGGGTGTTGTTTTGCCAGAGAAAAGACAGGAAGTTGTATGTTATATATTATACCAATAGAACTTTAAATGATGAACAATTGAATTATACAACTACAGAAAAAGAATTGCTTACTGTTGTATTTGCTTTTGACAAGTTTCAATCTTATATTGTAGGTTCCAAGGTGATCATGTATATGGATCATCCAGCAATCAAGTTTTTGTTGGCCAAGAAAGATGCCAAACCACGTTTGGTTCAATGGGTATACTTGCTTAAGAATTTGATCATGAGTTTCGAGACAAGAAAGGTATAGAGAATATGGTGGCAGACCACTTATCTAGATTGGAGGGGCAATCAGAAGCAGATGTGGTGCCCATTAATAAGAGCTTTCCAGATGAGCAGTTAGTGGCAATTTAATCACACTGATTTGGTGAACTATTTGGTAAGTGGTGTTATTCCCCCAGACTTGAGCTATCATCAAAAGAATTTTTTTTGTGGGATGTGAAAAATTACTTTTGGGAAGAACCGCTACTATATAAACATTGTGGAAATAGGATGATTAGAAGATGTGTGCCCCAAGATGAGGTTGAGGATATGCTTGATCATTTTCATTCCTTGGAGTGTGGTGGAGTTTAGTACTTCCAAGATAATTATAAAGTTATGGCAGTCTGGTTTTTATTGGTCGACCATGTATCAAGATGCTAGACAATATGTGAGTATGTATGATAGATGTCAGAGGTTGGCAACATTTTGAAAAAGAATGAGATGCCTTTAACCAATATCCTGGAGGTTGAACTTTTTGATTTGTGGGAAATTGATTTCATGGGCCCATTACCTTCTTCCTTCAACAATCGGTGCATCCTTATGGCAGTGATTTATGTGTCTAAATGGGTTGAAGCTATTGCAACTCAGACTATCGTTACTTGGGCAGTGATAAGATCTATGAAGAAAAATATTTTTTTCAAGATTTGGTGTGCCGAGAGCCATTATCAGTGATGAAGGCTCCCATTTTTGTAACCAGTCATTTGAGGCTTTATTGAAGAAATATGGGTTAATGCATAAAGTGGCACTTGCCTATCATCCCCAAACAAATGGGCAAGTAGAACTCTTACAGAGGGAGTTGAAGCACATTTTGGAGAAAACTGTGGATAGTTCAAGGAAGGATTGAGCGAATAAGTTAGATGATATACTTTGGACCTACAGGACTGCTTTCAAGATACCTTTTGGTATATTTCTCTACAGACTTGTCTTTGGAAAGTCTTATCACTTCCACATAGAATTTGCATAAGACCTATTGGGCAATAAAGAAGTTGAACATGGATTTGAAAACTGTGAGAGAAAAGAGATTGTTATAGTTGAGTGTTTGGAGGAGTTTAGATTGGATGCCAATGAAATTTTTCGGATTTACAAAGAAAAGACAAAGCATTCACATGAAAAGCATCTTCATATTAGAAACTTCAAAATTGGGCAGCAAGTGTTACTCTTCAACTCAAGACTTAAGATATTTCCAAGCAAGCTTTGTTCTAGGTGGTCTGGCCCATTCACGGTAACAAAAGTGTATCCATATGGTGTTGTTGAGGTGCATAGTGAGGTCACTGGTGCATTCAAGGTTAATGAGCAGTGTTTGAAGCCTTATCTTGCTGGTAATGCAGTTCCTAAAGGAGTGACTTACTCCTTTAAGAATCCTACCTATGGTTGATGGTATAAAAAGTCTGGCTGTAGACTCTAAAATGAGCACTTCTTGGGAGGCTTTGGGAGGCAACCTAAGTAAAATTTTCTTCTAGTTTGTCTTTTGTTATTTGTTTTAATTTTTCTTTTTATTTGAGCTTTTGAATAATTATTGTTATGGCACCCTTCTTTCGGCCCTATTGTGTAGGTTCAAAAATAAAGCAAGAAGCTAGTTCTCATTCACTTTAATAAGATATTCTTTGTGTTCATCCTTACTATGATGCCCAAATCACATTGATGGGTCTGAGTGTGTGTCCCAATAATGGTAGGATATCATTAGCAGACACTCTCAATACTGGAGTTCACGAGACTATTTTTTTCTTTTTCAAACAATCGCAAACAAGCGGTATAGAAGCATGAATATAGGATATAAACCACAGATCTGAATCTATCTACCATAATATCACAGGTATAAATATAGTAATATCTAAAAACAGATATATGGAAATGTTAGGCAATATTGTTCGCCACAAAAGTTCCATTGCTTCCTTCCATTGAATTAACTTAAATTACAATAAAAGTGAACAAGATATATATATATAAAGAGAACAAACGAGAGGATTTTATACTTCAATCTCTCTCTTTTACAATATAAACATGGGATCAGTGGCGATGGGATCCATAGTAGTTCCTTTGGACGATCGGTACGTTGAAATCTTCTCTTTTGAAGATATCGGCCGACTGTAGACAATCTTCTTGGTCTTTGCTCTTCACGAATCCAACGCTTTATGCGTAACTTGAATTCTCTAAGAGGAAGATGATCATAAAAAGGCTTCAAGGCTCTCTCGCATACTTGAATTGCCAAAGGATCACAAAGAAGATTTCAGATGTCAAAAAGAAGACTCTTGCCGAAAAGAGAGCAAAAACCAGCCGAAAAGAGAGAGCCCTAGGGTTTCACCGAGAAGGTATTTATATCCCCAGGATTATTTGAGAGTTTCTATCTAAATAGAATTTACTCTCATCAAGGATTCCAATCATATATTTAATATTGATTTAAATCTCTTGATTTAGAATTCTGATTGGATTTGATTTTGTATTTGGATAAGCCCAAACCATAATCTCAATCAGTTTGAAATTCTGGTTATCTGCTCTCGCGGAGCTTTAATCGCATCAAAACGCGGCGCTAAATAACCAGTGCGCGGAGCTAACGCGGAGCTATCGAACATCTCCGCGTTTACTCAAACGCGAGGTTAAAAATAGCCAAACGAGGAGCTATGGATTAGCTCCGCGTTCTGTTGTGGAAAACTCTTTTTATTCAGCAATTTTCACTGCAAACAGAACCCCCTCCAAAGTTTTCAAAATGGCTTCGAACTTAGCAAATTTTGAAATACTTTAGATACTTAAACTGAAAACGCGGAGTTAGAATACCAAGTCTCCTTCGCGTTATGCTCGCCTACGCGGAGCTAATCAGCTTCACCTCATTTTCAGTGAAATGAGTAATTGCTTCATTAATTACTCCGAATTTCTGCGCCGAATACCAAGCAACGGAAATTTTGTTTAAATAGAGCTCCTGGATCATCTTCTTCTTCATTTGGAGATTTGAAGAGTCTGGAGCTCCTGCAACTGAGTAAGCGATGTCAACGAGCAATCTTCAATTGATCTTCGTTTAACTCTCCATTAGATTTTCATCATTAGGATGTCACTCCAGAAGAGTTTGGCTTTATGCAAATTGGCTGGCGTTAATGGCAGCGACCATGGAAGTAGACGCAGTGGCGAACCAGTCAATGCAGCGTCTCTTGAAGGGCAAAACCTTGACTTTTGATCTTCTAAGAACCATTCTAGGATGTTTCGGCTTGGTTTAATCCGGCCAATTCTTTACTTTACCGGCGAGATCGCCGTTCTCCGGCCGTAAGGCTTGAAGGAGAAGGAGAAGTCAGAGAGGAACTCTGATCTTTCTCTACGCGAAGTTATCGCGTCATCCTCGAGCTTGAAACGCGGGGCTATTTTGATTAGCAGTCGCGTTGAAGCGCGAGGCTATTTTGACTAGCAGTCGCTTTGACGCGCGTGGCTATTTAGACTAGCAGTCGCTTTGAAGCGCGAGGCTATTTAGTTTAGCTCCGCGTTTTTATACTTAGAAGATTTTCCAAATTTTTGTGGAACTCCTTATTCTTCTTTTGCAGTGAACCGGGTCCAATCTGATGACTTGGGATGTAGCTTCTCTCTGATATATCTTCAAAAGCAGGCTATGCACCGATCTTCATCAACGAAAGTAACTCTAAGGAAGCCAGAAGCATATGCTTTACAGCATAGTTGCAGGTTTCCAGCTCTGGCTCCTTTTGAAGGAGTTACAAGAACTCTGCGGCAGCCCATTAAGTTTTTTTGAGAACCATTTCTGTTAGATGACAATCTCTGTTGCTTTCCAAAGCGATGGAGATGATCATGTAAGGGCTTGCAGCGCTTCAAATTCAACTTGTGCTTCATTTCAGATGACAGATCCTAGTTGACATTTGTAGAGTAGATCTCTTATATGTGAACCATAGAATTGAACTTCAATACCCCACGGAGGAATCTCACCGTTAGGTTATTGATGAGTTGATGAATATGTAGAAACTTTCAGGAGAGCTATAACTCCTTCTTTGCAATCTCTTCTTTTATAAATAAAGACAAATTATTTTCCTCTCTATCTGTCGGCTTCAAGAATCTTGCTTGCTCAACAAATAGATGGCTAATAGTTTTGGTAAAATAATCTAAGGCTCATTTGCGTAACTTAGATTATTAATACCGACATGATCGAGTAAGGATCCTCTTTAACTTAGCCAAAAATTCAAGTTCTTCATGAGAATGCGAAGCTAAAATACCAAGTTATCTTCGCATTTCACGGAGTTGCACAGAGTAGCACGGAGTTAATATCTTCGCTTTTTTTTTATCATCACGCAAGACTAATAGCTCCGCGTTTTGGAAAGTAACTGACCAGTCATTTTCTCCGAAATCCGCGTCGAACTCCAAGAGGTGGTTTCCTTTATTTAAACGAAATCCCCATTTCTTTTCGTCTCACTTCATTTGAGAATTTTCCAGAAATCCTAGAGATTTAGACGATCAGAGCTCAGGCGACCCTAGCGTTTTCTAACCAATTTTCTTCTCATTTGTCGTAGATTTTTCTCGACTTTTGAGAAATGGCGCCCAAGACTGGTGCTACTTCTCGTGCAGCTCCATCGTCGGCGATTGGCGCAAGCAGTGGTGGCAGCGGCCATGGCAGCGACGCGCCAGCCCACGTTTCGCCTATTGGGGGTAAGAATCTTTCTATCGAGACTCTTTAGAACATTTCTAGAGTGATTTGATTTGATTTTAACTGGTCGATCACTTCTTTCATCGGCGAGATCGCCGTACTCTGGCTGCAAGGCTTGGAGAAGAAGAAAAGCCAACGCGAGGCTCTTTTTAAGTAGCAGTCGCGCTGACACGCGAGGCTCTTTTAAGTAGCAATCGCGCTGAAACGCGAGGCTCTTTTTAAGTAGCAATTTGACTTTCGCGCGGCGCTATTTTAGCTTCGCGCGGCGCTATTTTTAGCTTCGCGCATCCATACTTAGAAAAATTTTCTGTTTCATAGAAACTTTTCTAACTCTGATTTTTTTTCTTCTTGCAGTAGGGTACTCGGCAGAAGCTCTTCCCCATAAGAACTACTTTGGCTTTGCTGGTGGTTCTGATCCATCAGCCCAATTTCGCTTCACCATGATCTTGGCTGCATACAACCCTAACTTGAGAGACCGTAGGGAGAAACTGATCAAATACCATCCTACTACTGCACGCGAGATTATCAGTGACGCAGCTTTCGAGGATGTGAACAGAGAAGCACTAGAGTAGCCTGCGTTTCTCTTTGGGGACCAGATGGGGCAATCCGACGTGATCCTATTTGAAGAGGACTGCATGTGGCTATATAACTCTGGCGAAGCTTTAATGTTTCTGCCTGGGATGGATCGTAGCTATTCCCTGGTCTATCTTCAGAGGCTGGCGATGCCTCGGGAGTTAAAGTGGGGATTAACTCAAGAGCAAGGTGGCGTCCCAATGGGCAAATTTGGTGCACAAGGGGTTTATCAAGATGATCCCCCCAGGTGCATTACTGGTTTGCTTCCAGGCCGTTTTGGCAAGGAGCTCCCAGTAGGAGAAGTTCCCATCCGCGCAAGAACTTTCTTAAGTGAGTTCCTGGCGAATGATGGTCAGTACCCAGCTAGCGACTTTAGGATGCCTGGCTGGGTTTATTCTTCTGGCAACATGTGGTGGGCCCGCCTTGTTCAGTACATGTTGGATTCTCATGAACCCTTCTTGAAGGAGATTGGTCTGTACCAAGCCATTAGGAACGTCCAATTTGGGTTCCCTCAGAGTACATATCACTTTTTCTACTTTCTGGAGATGTATAACCCCGAGACCTGCACTCTTTTTATACAAGTAGGTGAGCTAGGGTTTGCTCTCCACGAGATGTTTGAAGTCTCTGGGCTCTCAATGACCGAAGTCCCCTACGAGGAGTACATCCCTACCACCGAGGAGCTGAACATACTATTGGCGATGGACGAGCGCATCTATGCCACATACTGGGAGATGATGTGCCACTACCGCATCTGTGCTGACTTAGTAGGTGTGCGTAATCAAGGTATCGGCCACAAGAAATGGGCTAATTACCTCTTCGCCAATTTGAATTCTAAGGATAGTTCAACGACTGTCCATGGTCATCCTCCTGTGTATATCACAGAGATTGAGCGCCGCATTGCTAAGACCCGGCTAACCTTTATACTACTGAATCCAACGAAGGTGGATTTGGTCCTGGTATCTCATTCAAGAGCTACCACTATCAGGCTCAATCCCCAGTGTCCAACAGAGGCCTTATTGCTGGATTCCTGATGTTGTGGCTGAAGAGATGTGTCGTGTCGTCGCTGCCCAAAGAAGCAATTGCAATGACTGTGAGATATCCAGCAGTTCTCCTTGCATACGGCCGACCTTTCGGACTTCTTCCCGCTATGGTGTGCAATCTACAGCATGGATTGCTGACATTCTGTAATGACTTCATCCTTGCTAATAAGGGCAAAGGAAAAGGGAAAGGCAAGTCGAAGCAAATCGTTCAAGTGAAGACTCCGAACCCTAGGGTGGAGCTTCCATACACTTATCTGATGGCATGGCTCGTTTTACATTGCCCTTCTCTGATGAGTGCTGCTTCACGCCGCTCAGGTGACAAGTGTTATCTTGTGGAACTGTATGAGCATTCCTCATGGCAGCAATATTATATGTCCCAAATCCGTAAGACTCTCCGACAACACCAGAACTATGAAATTTCAGGTGCTTCCCCGACTTTTCTGGTGGAGGATACGGATTGAAGTTGAAGGATACGGTAGGAGCAAACAACTTTACTGCCTTATCCTCAGGAGCTTTCTGGTGGCTTCTCAATATTCGGTCCGGGCATCTGGTATATCGTCAAGACAGCAAATGTCTTATCAAACCGTACATCCCGAGTCATTTTGCTCGCGAATTTGGATACTCCCAACTCTATGTGGGTAATTGATGAATATTATATATTGTATTTTTCCTCTCATACTTTATCTATTTTTGTATATAAATAAATGCTACTCGGGTATTTTTAGTGCCTTTTTCAGGTAATTCGATTCATACAAGGAGATGGCAAGAAATCAATGTTGGAGTAGGAAATCAGAGTCCGAAAAGTTTCTAAAGTGACAAAAACTACGAGACTACGATGTTACAGAGATGAAAAGTCAAATACAGTCAAGGAAATATAATAAGCAAGACACGAGACGCACGTGAAAGAAATTTCAATTGAGTTACTCGAAATAAAACCGCCATTTAGCGGTTTTAGCCGCGATTTAGCGGTCAACTGTGGGCCCCACATGCTGAATTTTCTTCCCTGGCTTCGATGTAATTTTTTGGCTTTATAGTTCTGCTAGAATTAGGGTTTGATTTGCGAAGCCTATATATTGGCCGTATCCTTGTATTCTAGGTTTTATGCAGTAGTTAATGTAGATTAGGATTTAGTTTGTACTCGTCTTCCATTAATAAAATTAGGGTTTTGCTGAAGGGGTGGCGGCCACAATACCGTGCTCCAGAGGTAAGCCATTATTTTCTAATCTTTATTTGCTTTTTAGATAGATTTAATTGCTTTCTAGTATAGATTTATTTGCTTTCTAGATTAGATTTAATTGCTTTCTAGAATCATGAGTAGCTAATTAGTTTAGCTCTAGGATGTAGATGAAGTTAGGATCCATCATGTAATTGCTCTCTAGTATTTTCTTCTTAAATAAAAATAATAAAGACATGATTCTTCTATAAAAAGTTTAAAATACAAGAACTCGAAGATTAAGACTTTGATAGGTTATACTTGAATTAGGTTTCTTGATAGTCTATACTTAGTTAGGGTTTGGGGTTGTGGATTTTATCTTTTTTATTGAATTATCTAAACATTTAGTTTGTTTTTATGAAAAGTAGTATCTTTGATGAGTTATACTTGCACACCACTTGATAGCTCATACTTAGGGCAGTTTGAATAAAGATTAAACTAAAAAGATCAAATTTTTATGAGAAAAGAAGATAATAGAAGTAAGAACATGGTTGGAAACTAGTGGATTCTAGATCCTAGGCTAATTAGAACAAGCAAACTTCAACCCAAAATTCTTTGTTAATCCGTTAGACTATAGAATTAGTAAGAATCGCAAAACACCTTAGATCCCTGTGAGACGACCTGTACAGCGCTACAACAATACTGTGCACTTGCAGTAATTTATCACATCAAGTTTTTGGCGCCGTTGCCGGGGATCGACGGTGTTTTTCTTGCTTTTTCTAACGTTTTACGGCTTAACAGTGTGTGTTGAGTGTGTATAGATCTGGAACTTTAGATACATGATATACAAAGTGAAGAAAAGCGTTGTGGAAGTGCACTGCAAAAATCCGAGAGGTAACCTCCCAGATTTGGCCGCTAAATAGCGGTAAATACCGCTATTTAGCAACAATATCTTTCCTTTTCTCCCTCAAATTTTGTGTATTTCTGTATTTATCGTTCTTGATTCTACAAAAAAAATAATAAAAAATTATAAAAATCATATTTCAATTGTTTTTATTTTTTCTTTTCCATCTCTTTCCCTCTCCGCCTTCTTCAAAACAAACAAAAAAAAATTAAAAAAAAAATGTTTCAAAATCAAACTGGTTGCAATCATTGTCGTGATCCATACCATAATTATTATCAGTGTCCATGGATAGGAAGTTCGCTAGGACTAGGTCATAATCAAATTCACAATACATATAATGAACCTACGAGCGCTTCTTATACACAAAATTACAATTATGAATGGATGAATAATTCTAATTTTGCATATAATCAAGAGCCATATCAAGAGAATCCTCCATCTAATCCTTTCTTTATGGGCTACTTATCTTCATGTTCTACATTCAATCATGAACAAGATATTCAATTGAACATGTTAGATGAAAGATTAAAAAGATTAGAAGCGAGATATGTATGTCATGAGAATCTACCTCCAACCACTTCATATCTGTCATCAAATATGTACATGGATCCATCATATCATTCTTCAAATTTCACTCATGATCTCGAGATGCAATCATTTGAGAAAAATAAGGAAAATTACGATCATGAGTCTGAGGAACGAAAATGTAGAATAGAGGAAGATATGGAAGTTTTGCTAAAATCATCATCTCAAAAATCATCCTCTAAAATTGAATCTTGTATGGAAGATCTTCTCAAAGCGATTTCTCAAGCTAAACTTTTTATAGATCAACCATCTAATAGTTTGAACGTATCTGACTCAAACGAGCAATCACTCCAGTCATCTTCTGAAGTAGATATGATTCAAAATGAATTAAATAGTTTTGTGCATGATGAGTCTATAATTCAACATTGTGATCAACCTATTTTAGACTATTGTGGCAATAATTATGAAGAAACCAGTGATAAAGAAAATATTTTGCTTGCTAGTGACACATTATCATTTGATTCTTTTGATGGAAATTGTGAAGAAATTTGTGAAGAAGAATTTTTATCCATTCATAATAACTTTACTAATGATAAGTCTACTAGTATGGCATTTTCTTTTGAGAATTTTGATGACAGGTTTGAAGAAAATTTGCATGACAAGCCCCTAATAATTGAGGAAAGGAAGGAACATCAAAAAGAAAAGATCATGGTACCTGATGACGTAAAAGAGCCCTCCAAAATTGAGCTAATGATTCCACAATACCAAAGTGAGTATGTTATTTCACACGTTGATAAAACCAAAATACTTACAAATATGAAAGATGCTCGTGGATGGAATACGAACGATGGTAAAGGTACGCTTTCCAACCTCAAAATTTTATTATTGAATAAAAAAAAGAAAAGTAGAAAAAAATTGAGAAAAATCAAAAATAAGATGGAGAGATTAAATGCAAAACTGACAAAAAGGCTAAGTTCATCCATATCAAAACATAAAAGGACACATTATGAGAGTGGAAAGCGATCAAGAGGTCGTAACCGTTTGAATTTTCTAATAAGTGTATAATATTTGTATAATAGTTTTCTTTTTTTTTTATTTTACCACCCTTGGTTTGTGTATGAGGGCATACACAAGTTTAGGTGTGGGGGAGTAGATTAGGAGATTTTTATTTTTAGGATTTTTAGGATTTTTTTTTTTGTTTTATGATTTTTTTTTTTTAGATTTTTTGGGTTTCTTTATTTTACACTTTGGTTAGTTTTTAGGGTAACTAACTGAAAAAAATAAAAAAACTGAAAAAAATTAAAAAAAAACTGAAAAGAAAAATAAATTAAAAAAACTTATGTATTTTTAACAATAGATCAAACTACTTACAGATAAAGGAACAAATTTAGATTTGAAATTAGATAGGAGAGTAGATTGGATGATACACTTTGAATTTTATGAAAAAGATCAAAATCTAAAAAATAAATATTGCTAACAGTAGTTTTGAGGCAAATATACATCTATTTTTCACTTCACAATAGTTTATTAGATTAAGGACAAAGATGATAACGATTGAGTAAGTTTTCTCTCTCTAAACAAAAAAAAAAGAGAAAAAAAGAAAAAAAAGAAAAAAAAAGTGAGAATAAAATAATGGGGTGAGCCTAAGGCAATAGCCTCGAGAGTGATAAAATAATGGGGTGCGCCTGGTATTAAGGCAATAGTCTCAAAAGTGAAAAAAGAGTATGATCTGAGTAATCGGGTACTTTGCGCCTAAGTAAGTGTAAATATTCGCATGAAAGGTGAAATATTCTAAAAAAATGAAAAAAAAAAAAAGAGTATGAACCAAGTAATCGGGTAAGCAAGCGTGAATATTCGCATGAAAGCTGAAATATTCTTAAAAAAAAAAAGAAAAAAAAAAGGAAAAAATTTGTTATGAGAGAGGAGATGAATCATGAGTTAGAGTTTGAGTCTAAGGCCGAAATAAACTATCACACGTGCACGTAGTTGAATAGGAGCCAATGAATTATCTGTTAGTAGGTATTGAAAGATAGGATTTAAATTTTTGATTAAAATGATAAGTGTATCTGATATGATGCTCGATTTGAAAATTGATAATCTAAATGCGTTCTTGAGTTTGTATATTAGTGAGATTAATTGATGAAAATATCATAAAAAAAAAATATTTTTCTTTCCTTTGTATAAAATTTCTATTTTACTTGATTTTCGGTTATCCTTATTTTTCTTTTCTTTATTCCTTAATCTATTTTCTTCTTGAATTTTGTGGGTATATTTACTGCAAACCCTCACGAGACAACACTCGTCCACTAGGGTAACTTAGGGGTTTAAAGGCTTATTGCACGTGCTAAGTGCAATCGCGATTCCTGCGAAAGTGAGTTAGGATTTTTATTTTTCTTTTTAGATTTAGGTTTTGCTCGAGGACTAGCAAAAGATAGGTGTGGGGGTGTGATGAATATCATATATTGTATTTTTCCTCTCATACTTTATCTATTTTTGTATATAAATAAATGCTACTCGGGTATTTTTAGTGCCTTTTTCAGGTAATTCGCTTCATACAAGGAGATGGCAAGAAATCAATGTTGGAGTAGGAAATCAGAGTCCGAAAAGTTTCTAAAGTGACAAAAACTACGAGACTACGATGTTACAGAGATGAAAAGTCAAATACAGTCAAGGAATATAATGAGCAAGACACGAGACGCACGTGGAAGAAATTTCAATTGAGTTACTCGAAATAAAACCGCCATTTAGCGGTTTTAGCCGCGATTTAGCGGTCAACTGTGGGCCCCACATGCTGAATTTTCTTTCCTGGCTTCGATGTAATTTTTTGGCTTTATAGTTCTGCTAGAATTAGGGTTTGATTTGCGAAGCCTATATATTGGCCGTATCCTTGTATTCTAGGTTTTATACAAAAGTTAATGTAGATTAGGATTTAGTTTGTACTCGTCTTCCATTAATAAAATTAGGGTTTTGCTGAAGGGGTGGCGGCCACAATACCGTGCTCCAGAGGTAAGCCATTGTTTTCTAATCTTTATTTGCTTTTTAGATAGATTTAATTGCTTTCTAGTATAGATTTATTTGCTTTCTAGATTAGATTTAATTGCTTTCTAGAATCATGAGTAGCTAATTAGTTTAGCTCTAGGATGTAGATGAAGTTAGGATCCATCATGTAATTGCTCTCTAGTATTTTCTTCTTAAATAAAAATAATAAAGACATGATTCTTCTATAAAAAGTTTAAAATACAAGAACTCGAAGATTAAGACTTTGATAGGTTATACTTGAATTAGGTTTCTTGATAGTCTATACTTAGTTAGGGTTTGGGGTTGTGGATTTTATCTTTTTTATTGAATTATCTAAACATTTAGTTTGTTTTTATGAAAAGTAGTATCTTTGATGAGTTATACTTGCACACCACTTGATAGCTCATACTTAGGGCAGTTTGAATAAAGATTAAACTAAAAAGATCAAATTTTTATGAGAAAAGAAGATAATAGAAGTAAGAACATGGTTGGAAACTAGTGGATTCTAGATCCTAGGCTAATTAGAACAAGCAAACTTCAACCCAAAATTCTTTGTTAATCCGTTAGACTATAGAATTAGTAAGAATCGCAAAACACCTTAGATCCCTGTGAGACGACCTGTACAGCGCTACAACAATACTGTGCACTTGCAGTAATTTATCACATCAAGTTTTTGGCGCCGTTGCCGGGGATCGACGGTGTTTTTCTTGCTTTTTCTAACGTTTTACGGCTTAACAGTGTGTGTTGAGTGTGTATAGATCTGGAACTTTAGATACATGATATACAAAGTGAAGAAAAGCGTTGTGGAAGTGCACTGCAAAAATCCGAGAGGTAACCTCCCAGATTTGGCCGCTAAATAGCGGTAAATACCGCTATTTAGCAACAATATCTTTCCTTTTCTCCCTCAAATTTTGTGTATTTCTGTATTTATCGTTCTTGATTCTACAAAAAAAATAATAAAAAATTATAAAAATCATATTTCAATTGTTTTTATTTTTTCTTTTCCATCTCTTTCCCTCTCCGCCTTCTTCAAAACAAACAAAAAAAAATTAAAAAAAAAATGTTTCAAAATCAAACTGGTTGCAATCATTGTCGTGATCCATACCATAATTATTATCAGTGTCCATGGATAGGAAGTTCGCTAGGACTAGGTCATAATCAAATTCACAATACATATAATGAACCTACGAGCGCTTCTTATACACAAAATTACAATTATGAATGGATGAATAATTCTAATTTTGCATATAATCAAGAGCCATATCAAGAGAATCCTCCATCTAATCCTTTCTTTATGGGCTACTTATCTTCATGTTCTACATTCAATCATGAACAAGATATTCAATTGAACATGTTAGATGAAAGATTAAAAAGATTAGAAGCGAGATATGTATGTCATGAGAATCTACCTCCAACCACTTCATATCTGTCATCAAATATGTACATGGATCCATCATATCATTCTTCAAATTTCACTCATGATCTCGAGATGCAATCATTTGAGAAAAATAAGGAAAATTACGATCATGAGTCTGAGGAACGAAAATGTAGAATAGAGGAAGATATGGAAGTTTTGCTAAAATCATCATCTCAAAAATCATCCTCTAAAATTGAATCTTGTATGGAAGATCTTCTCAAAGCGATTTCTCAAGCTAAACTTTTTATAGATCAACCATCTAATAGTTTGAACGTATCTGACTCAAACGAGCAATCACTCCAGTCATCTTCTGAAGTAGATATGATTCAAAATGAATTAAATAGTTTTGTGCATGATGAGTCTATAATTCAACATTGTGATCAACCTATTTTAGACTATTGTGGCAATAATTATGAAGAAACCAGTGATAAAGAAAATATTTTGCTTGCTAGTGACACATTATCATTTGATTCTTTTGATGGAAATTGTGAAGAAATTTGTGAAGAAGAATTTTTATCCATTCATAATAACTTTACTAATGATAAGTCTACTAGTATGGCATTTTCTTTTGAGAATTTTGATGACAGGTTTGAAGAAAATTTGCATGACAAGCCCCTAATAATTGAGGAAAGGAAGGAACATCAAAAAGAAAAGATCATGGTACCTGATGACGTAAAAGAGCCCTCCAAAATTGAGCTAATGATTCTACAATACCAAAGTGAGTATGTTATTTCACACGTTGATAAAACCAAAATACTTACAAATATGAAAGATGCTCGTGGATGGAATACGAACGATGGTAAAGGTACGCTTTCCAACCTCAAAATTTTATTATTGAATAAAAAAAAGAAAAGTAGAAAAAAATTGAGAAAAATCAAAAATAAGATGGAGAGATTAAATGCAAAACTGACAAAAAGGCTAAGTTCATCCATATCAAAACATAAAAGGACACATTATGAGAGTGGAAAGCGATCAAGAGGTCGTAACCGTTTGAATTTTCTAATAAGTGTATAATATTTGTTTAATAGTTTTCTTTTTTTTTTTTTATTTTACCACCCTTGGTTTGTGTGTGAGGGCATACACAAGTTTAGGTGTGGGGGAGTAGATTAGGAGATTTTTATTTTTAGGATTTTTAGGATTTTTTTTTTTGTTTTTATGATTTTTTTTTTTTTAGATTTTTTGGGTTTCTTTATTTTACACTTTGGTTAGTTTTTAGGGTAACTAACTGAAAAAAATAAAAAAACTGAAAAAAATTAAAAAAAACTGAAAAGAAAAATAAATTAAAAAAACTTATGTATTTTTATCAATAGATCAAACTACTTACAGATAAAGGAACAAATTTAGATTTGAAATTGGATAGGAGAGTAGATTGGATAATACACTTTGAATTTTATGAAAAAGATCAAAATCTAAAAAATAAATATTGCTAACAGTAGTTTTGAGGCAAATATACATCTATTTTTCACTTCACAATAGTTTATTAGATTAAGGACAAAGATGATAACGAT
Source organism: Dracaena cambodiana (assembly GCA_036321105.1). Classification (NCBI taxonomy): domain Eukaryota; kingdom Viridiplantae; phylum Streptophyta; class Magnoliopsida; order Asparagales; family Asparagaceae; genus Dracaena; species Dracaena cambodiana. The sequence goes on from JAYEPQ010000007.1 coordinate 27,398,501, forward strand.
TGAGTAAGTTTTCTCTCTCTAAACAAAAAAAAAGAGAAAAAAAGAAAAAAAAGAAAAAAAAAGTGAGAATAAAATAATGGGGTGAGCCTAAGGCAATAGCCTCGAGAGTGATAAAATAATGGGGTGCGCCTGGTATTAAGGCAATAGTCTCAAAAGTGAAAAAAGAGTATGATCTGAGTAATCGGGTACTTTGCGCCTAAGTAAGTGTAAATATTCGCATGAAAGGTGAAATATTCTAAAAAAATGAAAAAAAAAAAAAAGAGTATGAACCAAGTAATCGGGTAAGCAAGCGTGAATATTCGCATGAAAGCTGAAATATTCTTAAAAAAAAAAAGAAAAAAAAAGGAAAAAATTTGTTATGAGAGAGGAGATGAATCATGAGTTAGAGTTTGAGTCTAAGGCCGAAATAAACTATCACACGTGCACGTAGTTGAATAGGAGCCAATGAATTATCTGTTAGTAGGTATTGAAAGATAGGATTTAAATTTTTGATTAAAATGATAAGTGTATCTGATATGATGCTCGATTTGAAAATTGATAATCTAAATGCGTTCTTGAGTTTGTATATTAGTGAGATTAATTGATGAAAATATCATAAAAAAAAAGATTTTTCTTTCCTTTGTATAAAATTTCTATTTTTCTTGATTTTCGGTTATCCTTATTTTTCTTTTCTTTATTCCTTAATCTATTTTCTTCTTGAATTTTGTGGGTATATTTACTGCAAACCCTCACGAGACAACACTCGTCCACTAGGGTAACCTAGGGGTTTAAAGGCTTATTGCACGTGCTAAGTGCAATCGCGATTCCTGCGAAAGTGAGTTAGGATTTTTATTTTTCTTTTTAGATTTAGGTTTTGCTCGAGGACTAGCAAAAGATAGGTGTGGGGGTGTGATGAATATCATATATTGTATTTTTCCTCTCATACTTTATCTATTTTTGTATATAAATAAATGCTACTCGGGTATTTTTAGTGCCTTTTTCAGGTAATTCGATTCATACAAGGAGATGGCAAGAAATCAATGTTGGAGTAGGAAATCAGAGTCCGAAAAGTTTCTAAAGTGAGAAAAACTACGAGACTACGATGTTACAGAGATGAAAAGTCAAATACAGTCAAGGAAATATAATGATAAAGACACGAGACGCACGTGGAAGAAATTTCAATTGAGTTACTCGAAATAAAATCGCCATTTAGCGGTTTTAGCCGCGATTTAGCGGTCAACTGTGGGCCCCACATGCTGAATTTTCTTCCCTGGCTTCGATGTAATTTTTTGGCTTTATAGTTCTGCTAGAATTAGGGTTTGATTTGCGAAGCCTATATATTGGCCGTATCCTTGTATTCTAGGTTTTATGCAAAAGTTAATGTAGATTAGGATTTAGTTTGTACTCGTCTTCCATTAATAAAATTAGGGTTTTGCTGAAGGGGTGGCGGCCACAATACCGTGCTCCAGAGGTAAGCCATTATTTTCTAATCTTTATTTGCTTTTTAGATAGATTTAATTGCTTTCTAGTATAGATTTATTTGCTTTCTAGATTAGATTTAATTGCTTTCTAGAATCATGAGTAGCTAATTAGTTTAGCTCTAGGATGTAGATGAAGTTAGGATCCATCATGTAATTGCTCTCTAGTATTTTCTTCTTAAATAAAAATAATAAAGACATGATTCTTCTATAAAAAGTTTAAAATACAAGAACTCGAAGATTAAGACTTTGATAGGTTATACTTGAATTAGGTTTCTTGATAGTCTATACTTAGTTAGGGTTTGGGGTTGTGGATTTTATCTTTTTTATTGAATTATCTAAACATTTAGTTTGTTTTTATGAAAAGTAGTATCTTTGATGAGTTATACTTGCACACCACTTGATAGCTCATACTTAGGGCAGTTTGAATAAAGATTAAACTAAAAAGATCAAATTTTTATGAGAAAAGAAGATAATAGAAGTAAGAACATGGTTGGAAACTAGTGGATTCTAGATCCTAGGCTAATTAGAACAAGCAAACTTCAACCCAAAATTCTTTGTTAATCCGTTAGACTATAGAATTAGTAAGAATCGCAAAACACCTTAGATCCCTGTGAGACGACCTGTACAGCGCTACAACGATACTGTGCACTTGCAGTAATTTATCACATCAGTAATCCAAGCAAAAATCTTGTCCATGAGGGGAACTTGTACGAGGGTGCCCGCGGCTAGTTTCATTTCTCAGCTGGCGGGACCGGAGCTGAATTTGCTCTTCCCCAGAAGTCACCAGAATTGGCCATGACTCGCAGCTTTTGCATAAGGTATCGCATCGCAAATGCTGATGTGCCTCATTTCTCCCTCAACCAAAGCTGTTGCAAGGAGATTGAGGCTTTCTACATTAGCCGCCAGGGTTCTTCAAGAGTAAGAATAAAAGGAATGGAGGAATTCTTTGGCGCCGCGGCTGAACCGTCAGACGTCAGCGAGTCTGATGATGATGATGATAATAATGACGATAATAACCCTGATGTTGGAGGTGCTCCCCAACCTGTCGTCATTCGCCCTTGGAGCCCGACTCTGAAACGCCGCGGTACCCTAAAGAAAGGACCTACTAAAAAGAAGCAGAAGTTGGCTCTGGGAACTCTGGTAGCCCCTCAAGAAGTGGCTATCAAGTTCGCTTCGGATCTGCTGGCTTCAACTCTACCTCCAACGCCGACAGGGGAGAGTGAACCTGCTGGAGCTCCAAGTGTTCCTGAGGATTCGGCTCCTCCGACCGTAGAGCCTGTTGAGCACCCTGCCGCGCAACCGCTGGGTAGCGAGACGGGTACGCTGTTGGAAACGACGGCAGCTCCCCCTTCAAGTCGGACAACTGGACTTGTATCTCCAAGTATGGCTCTTAATATTTTGTCTGTTATTTTTACTTTATAACACCATTTACCTGTTTTCTGATACAGGCGGTCAGCTCCTCTTGCCAATGCACTCAACTACCCAGGTGGAGTCTGATGTTAGGGTGGACTATTCGGGCGGTACTGGCTCAGTGGGTGGTTTGGGTAGCTCTGCCGGCAAGTTTGACGCTGATTATTTCACGCCGACCACATGTCCAGTTTCCTCATCAATTCCTCCCATTGATGAACTTGGGAGTGATGAAAGAACAGAAGTTATTATTGCGGCCGCTGCAAAAGAAGCCACACCGTCTCCCAGCATGCCGTCTCCAATACCACTGGTCTGCTCCACAGAGACCTTCCCAGTGGTCTCTGGTGTACCTTCTGCTCCTCAACCAGCAATATCAACGCCTTTTATCATAATGGCTGTCGAGACACCTGTAACTCTTCCAGCTTCAAGTCTTCCAGCAGGAGATGAGGATAATTTGAAGTTCTCGTTCGAAGCTACTTCCGCAACTGGGGGAGCTTCTGGTGGAAACACTCCCTCCTCTTCTCCTGTCGGTGGTACTGCTCAAGTGATCCACACTAGCATCGCTTCCCCTCAGGTTCCTAACTTTGCCAGATCAGCGTTGGCCTTATTGGCTCCGCATGTTATGAACCTGGTATAGGGACAGGCTTCCTCTTCTTCAACTCCAGTGGGTACCGCTCTTCCATTAGCGACATCTTCTTTAGCGCTGCCTGTTTTGAATACAGGCACCGTGAATCATTTTGAGGAGCTCTTCAACTATAGCGTTAATGACTTCATGCGGTTCCTCAGAAGATGTGTTGAGATGATCTCTAACGGCACGGATTTCTTCAGCCTCGGCAGTCCAATGTTATCCAGCTATTTGGACAATATTGAAAGAATTGGGGGACGAGACCGAGCAGCTCCCTACCGGGCCCGCTTTAATGCTTTAGAGGAGCAAGTGAACACGTTAAACACAATTTGCCAAGCGGATGTGAAAGCAATCACCGCAATAGAGATGGCGCGGCTTCGGATAGAATTGACAGTGCGTCGAGAAGAGATGATACGTCAGGAAGAAGTATGGTCTCAGGAATTGGCAGAGCTTCAAGCTAGTCGGGAGTCCATTCTTAAGAGCTTGGAGGTAGTGGACTCTGAGATTGGGGGAAGTCAGGCCGAAATCCTTAGGGCCCAGGAGACCATTGCTAAAGCTCGGGCGGTCATAGTGGCCAACGAGCTTAAACTAGGGGAATCTGTTAAGAAGCGGGAAGCGCTAATCCTCCAATAGGGGCAAGTTGAGCAGGAGGAGGGACTAAGAAGCCGTGCTATAGAAGACTCTCGTCAACATCTGACTCAGCAACTGGCCATAAATGACGATGTCTTACTTCAGCAGGCTCAACACTCCATAGAAGCAAATCGTCGTCAGGTGATTGACGAGGTGATGAACAAGCTAAAGCTTCTAGGAGATCCATAGTTTTTGTTCTTGTTCTTTTATTCTTCATTCTTTTTGTAATAAGAACTTGTAATAAAAGAAAGAATTTTTGTAACTTTATTCTTTTTTTTTTTTGGAATAAAAATAATCATTTCATTCTTTTATCTTTTGACTACAAAATTTGTTTGCACAACAGATAACTTGTCATCAAAATGATTTGTTTTTTGTATTGTCTAGGTACAATTTTCCGAATCATACTGTCAGAGGTAAGAGTTTAACATGACAGGGTTTATGGGATTTTTAGCAAACTCCCAGCTATCAACGGATTTGATTAGTCTTTACCAACTACCGTTCTTGTTGGGCTAGCCATGTTATTCCCCTCAACATGGTGTGTTGTCGAGGATTTCGTTTGGGCTTAAATGCCAAACTTTTTCTCTTCCCTTTGCCTTATCGGCATTGGGTAATTCAAACTTTTTAACCCCAGCATGAAGGGGTTGGCGAGAAACTAGTTCTCTCCCCATTGTCTAGTCGGCACTGGGTAATTCATACCTTTTAGGTCAGAGGCGCTTAATTGTGCATGCCAAAAAGAAAGATTGAAGGTTGTTCAAGACTCTCTCGCGTAACTTAAACTGGCACACCAAATTTAGGTTAGAGGCTCTCAAACTGCGCATGCCTAAAAAAAGACTGGAGGTGGTTCAAACTTGAAAACCAAACATACCAAGTTTAGGTCAGAGGCGCCAAACTGCGCGTGCCTAAGAAAAGACTGGAGGTGGTTCAAACTTGAGAACCAAACACACCAGGTTTAGGTCAGAGGCGCCAAACGGCGCGTGCCTAAGAAAAGACTGGAGGTGGTTCAAACTTGAGAACCACACACACCAGGTTTAGGTCAGAGGCGCCAAACTGCGCGTGCCTAAGAAAAGACTGGAGGTGGTTCAAACTTGAGAACCAAACACACCAGGTTTAGGTCAGAGGCACCAAACTGCGCATGCCTAAGAAAAGACTGGAGGTGGTTCAAACTTGAGAACCAAACACACCAGATTTAGGTCAGAGGCGCCAAACTGCGCGTGCCTAAGAAAAGACTGGAGGTGGTTCAAACTTGAGAACCAAACACACCAGGTTTAGGTCAGAGGCGCCAAACTGCGCGTGCCTAAGAAAAGACTGGAGGTGGTTCAAACTTGAGAACCAAACACACCAGGTTTAGGTCAGAGGCGCCAAACTGCGCGTGCCTAAGAAAAGACTGGAGGTGGTTCAAACTTGAGAACCAAACACACCAGGTTTAGGTCAGAGGCACCAAACTGCGCATACCTAAGAAAAGACTGGAGGTGGTTCAAACTTGAGAACCAAACACACCAGGTTTAGGTCAGAGGTGCCAAACTGCGCGTGCCTAAGAAAAGACTGGAGGTGGTTCAAACTTGAGAACCAAACACAGAAAAGACTAGAGGTGGTTCAAACTTGAGAACCAAACACACCAGGTTTAGGTCAGAGAGGCCAAACTGTTCTTGCCTAAGAAAAAACTGAAGGTGGTTCAAACTTGAGAACCAAATACACCAGGTTTAGGTCAGAGGCGCCAAACTGCGCGTGCCTAAGAAAAGACTGGAGGTGGTTCAAATTTGAGAACCAAATACACCAGGTTTAGATCTGACGCGCCAAACTACACGTGCCTAAGAAAAGACTGGAGGTGGTTCAAACTTGAGAACCAAACACACCAGGTTTTAGGTCAGAGGCGCCTGCGCATGCCTAAGAAGAAGGAGACTCGTACCTCCAGGGATATTAAGAATAGTATTTCTTCAAAAATTTGCCATTGATCGGCATCATCATCCTGTCGCCATTTTGATTCATTAAGCGATAGGCTCCACTGAAGTATACTGTCTCCACAACAAACGGTCCTTCCCACTTGGGTTCAAATTTACCCTTAGTCTTGTGAGTTAGAACCATTGGCCTTTTAACAGCCAAAACCAAGTCTCCTTGCTTAAAGGTCCTTGGCTTAACGTTTTTATTGAACGTTTGAGAAATTCGGGCTTGATACAACTCAATTTGTTGTTGAGCCCTGATACGCTTTTCATTCAGCGCCACTAATTCTTTCAATCTTTGATGATGTCGTTCTTCTGTCGTCATCTTTGTGTCTAAAGCCACTCTTAATGAAGGAATCTGGACTTCGAGAGGTAAGAAGGTCTCGCTTCCATAGACCAAAGAGAATGGAGTAGCTTTTGTAGGGGTGCGAACAGTAGTGCGATAAGCCCACAGGCACTCTCCTAGTTTTTCATCCCAATCTCGTTTATTAGAAGAGACGAACTTCAGAAGGAGTTTAATAATCGTCTTGTTGAAGGCTTCGGCCAACCCATTAGCTGCGGGGTTATATGGCGTTGAAGCAATATCTTTGATTCTGAACTTATTGCAGAATCTGGAGAATCCCTGACTGATGAATTGTGGACCATTATCATGAATAATCCGTCGGGGGACGCCGAAGCGGTAAATGACATGATGCTTGACGAACTTGATCACATCTGTCATTTTTACCTCTTTCATGGGCACAGCTTCGGCCCATTTTGAAAAATAATCGGTTATTGTAAGAATAAACCGATGTCCTCTGGATGACGGGGGAGTTATAGGCCCCACAATATCCATCCCCATGCTTCAAATGGCCAACTTGAAACAGTATTGTGCAAGTATTCTTGGGTTTAATGAATAAAATTGGCATGTATTTGGCATGCATGGCACCGTTTAGCGTATGCCATTGCTTCCGGGATCATGTTCGGCCAGTAGTATCCTAGCCTTCTTATACGGTCTCCAAGTTTAGGACCGGGCTGATGAGCTCCACATACTCCATCGTGTGTTTCTTTCAGCACTTCATCTGCTTCTGCTCTTGATATACAGCATAGTAGCAGACCATCTCTTGACTTTCTATATAAAGTCTGAAGCTTATGGTCATAATAAAATCTTTAGGCCTTCCTCTTTATCGAGGTGGCTTCCTTAGGATCTTCTGGTAATATCCCATGTAAAGCATAATCCACAAATAGAAATCGCCAATCACGGGGTTCCAAAGTTAGGCCTGCTTGGCATACTTCTTTATTTTGAAGAACAGTATCTGGATGGAGGAGCTCTCTGCTTCCAATAGTGATGCTTTTAGCTTCACCTGGCGGGATCGCCAATGTTGCAGCTAATGCGGCAAGGGCATCTGCATATACATTCTCATTCCGAGGTATATGAGAGATGTAAAATTGCTCAAAGTAGCCTGCCAGTTCAATGGCTAGCTGATAATAGGGGATGAGGGCTTCATGTCTGACTTCATATTCACCCGTCATCTGATTGATGATGAGTTTAGAGTCTCCATATGCCTCTAGATAGTTCACCCCCAGTTGTAGAGCCATTTCCAAGCCGATAATGAGTGCGTTATATTCCGACACATTATTCGTACACGGTTCTGTCAGTGAGTAACCGTTAGGCAATATGTGTTTATGTGGGGAGATTAGCACAACCCCCACTCCAGCAGCAGATCGTCTGGCAGCACTATCAAAGAACATTTGCCATGTTTGTTCCTTACTAACTGTGTTGACCTCTGACGTCTGTTTGGAATTAGACCCGATTGGATGGTCTACAAGAAAATCGGCGATCGCCTGTCCCTTTGTGGCTTTTTGAGGGACGAAATGCATATCATATGGCGACAGTAATAATGCCCATTTCGCTAACCAGCCATTTAAGGATCCCGGTTTTGTCATCAGAATTTTCAAGGGATTAACCCGTGATATGACGTGAATTGTTTGCCCAGAAAGATAGTATCGCATTTTTTGAATAGCGAACACTAGGGCTAAACATTCCTTTTCAATCGGGGTATACCATTGTTCGGCCCCAATCATTGTCCTACTTAGATAATAGAGGGCATATTCATGGCTGTGCTCATTATATTGAGCAAGTAATGCTCCTAAGGTATTATCCATGGCCCTTACATATATAAGGAAGGGCTGCCCATGGACAGGCGCCATAAGAACGGGAGGTTTGGTGAGGTATTCTTTAAGGTCATCAAAGGCCCATTGACATGCCTCATCCCATACAAAAGAAACCCTCTTCTTCATAAGACTAGAGAACGGTTGGCATCGCCCTGATAGGTTGGAAATGAAGCGCCGAATATAGGCAAGCTTCCCTTGTAACCCCCTCAATTTTTTAAGATTGTGGGGAGGCAGCATCTCACTAATTGCTTTTACTTTTTTAGGATCGAGAAAAATTCCTTTTGAAGTTATTATGAACCCAAGGAATTTCCCACTCGAATCCCCCATAAATGACTTAGTGGGATTCATCTTCAAATGATGTTTCCTCATGAGACCGAAGACCATTCTTAAGTTTTGAATATGGTCCTCTTTATTTTTACTTTTGACCGCCAAGTCGTCCACATAACACTCTACCGTTTTGCGCAGGTGTTCTTTGAATATAGTGCTCATCGCACATTGATAAGTAGCACTGGTATTCTTCAGCCCAAATGGCATCACTGTATAGCAGTATACGCCCAGCGGTGTTCTGAAAGTTGTATGCTTTTCATCATCTGGGTGCATTTTGATTTGGTTATATCCTGAGAAGCCATCCATAAAGGACATCCTCTCATAACCTCAAGTATTGTCTATCATCACGTCGGTGATGGGAAGTGGAAACTTATCCTTAGGACATGCAGCGTTGAGATCCCGAAAGTCGATGCATATCCGGATTTTGCCGTTCTTTTTACGAACCGGCACTATGTTGGCAACCCAATCAGGATGTTGTTCTTCACGGATGAATCCGGATTTTATAAGCTTATTGACCTCAGCAACTATTGCCTCCATCAACTCCGGTCGAAAATGCCTCTGTTGTTGTTTAACAGGTTTGGCATCTTCTTTTATATTTAACCGGTGTGTGGCAATTTGAGGGTCAAGCCCAGGCATGTCTTCATAATTCCATGTGAACACGTCTATATACTCTTTGATAAGATATATAAGTTCCTCCTTTTCCAATGGGGTTAGCGTGTCGCTTATGAAGATGGGTTTCGGGTTTTCTTCCGTTCCCATGTTGACTTGTATCAATTTGTCTTTAGTGGGCGGACCACGCTGCTCAAAGCGGACATCCCAGAGAGTGTCCATATGCTTAGCCCAGGAATCATCTTGGACATCAATTGGTTCCTCGTCGCTTTCTGGTGCGGCTGAAACCATATTGGCTGTCAAGAACTGAAACCAGGCGCCGGTACTTATATCCGAGTCATGATTAGTTGAAGATGTATCTTCCTTGGTCGAAGAACTCTCTTCTTGTCCGGAGGGTGATGAGGGAGGAGTAGATACATAGCCCAACCCCCTGCGAGTCTTCTGATAATAATCAGGTCTCTTTCCTCTCGGTCTGAATGAGGGTATAAGATTTCGTCGTCCTTTCCCAAAGTTTAATCCCGGTTTCTGGGTAAAATTATAACCCATCTTCTCCATCATCTACCGGGACTTTTGTTCATACAGGTGAAATTGGGGTGATGTTTGTTCATCACTTTCACTGCTTTGTCTTCGCCGGGGTGACGTAATTTCCCTGCCGAACATAATCGGCTTTTGGGATCCTCCCCGAGGAGGCACTTCGAAGTAGTGACCTTTTTCCTCAGCTATTTTAGACCGGGAGAGGAGGGATGACCTAAGTGGCCAATGATATGCCTCCAGAACTTCAAGTTCGGATAGGCCATCCACTTCAGTGGAAGTACAAGAGGATTCAGACTCAGTAGCTACAGTATGCTCGTAGACTAACTTTATGTCTTCATTAATAGCCCATTCACTCTCTATTACATCCAATATATTATCAAGACTCAAACTAAAATCTAAGTAAGGGTTGATTTTATAATCACCCCCATCATCTTCTCCAGGAAGCTCGTACTCAGTGTCGGCTTCATTGCCACTGTCATCGGGCTTTGGAGGTTCGCTAGGATTGTCATTGGAAACTTCATGGACTGGTTTATACAGTGCAGCATCCGTGAAGTGATTCTCCAACCCTTTGAATGGTTGCTTGTCAGCAATTAGTGTCCGGACCTCTCCTTCCTCATCACAATATTTCATGCATTGGTGGAGAGTTGACGGAACTATCATGTGAGCGTGGATCAAAGGCCGCCCCAATAGAATGTTGTAGGAGGTATCTGCATCAATAACGTAGCATGTAGCCTCCGTCCTTAAATCCCCGATCCGACATCGGAGTCGGATTTTTCCGAGGGGACGGCTATTATTGGCATTAAACCCGTATACCATTGTATTGGTTGGTGTCAGACGATGGAGGGAAATCCCTAACAGCTGCATCAACCTTCTGGGTACGACACTTAGTGCAGAACCCGGATCAATCTGAATTCGGTCCACTTTTGTGGATCCGACATATCCGGTGAAATATAAAGGCCTGTTATGCTTTATATTCCTCACCTGCATGTCTTCTGGAGACAAGATGATTTGTGGAACATGCCTCCTCACTTAGTGACAGCGGGGGCAAGAGTCATGTTCTTCTTCATTGGCCGGCTCGATAATCTGAGTTAGGAATGACTCAGAGTCTGCCAAGGCCTCTCTTAGAGCTTCACGTGTTGATTTTGATAATCTCAACAATTCGTAAAGCGTTACTCGTGCTGGGATATTCGCCAACTGAGCAGTTATGTCAAACTTGAAGGTAGTCTCGCTGGCTCCTTCCTCTCTAATAGGATTCTTCTGGAAGCGAAGTCCTTTCTATTTTGCGGGCTTTGCGAGTTCTGCATAGATGTCTTTCGGATCTACTCTAGTGAGTCCTTAAGATATGTCTTCCCGGATCGAGTACCGGAAGGGCCTGCCCCATCTTGATGAGTGGCCATAGTTTCGGGTTCTTCTTCAAAATCTGTGAAGGCTCCCGAAACTATATATTCTTCCTTTATATCTGCAAAAATGGCATTAACAGACCGCTTCTTCCCTTGACCTCTTGTAATAGTCCATTTCTCATCTTCTAGCAAATCGGATGAACCCACATGACTTCCCCCTTTTGGGTCGTCACAGGAACAAGTCCTTCTTGGGCTTTGTTGTGAGGATCAAGGTTTTTCGTGACCATCTTACCCTTTGGGATTGGGGTCACTCCTGCGGGGAACTCATGGGTTCCAACCACTATGGTTGCCATATTGGCAGTGACCTTCTTCTGCTCTTCCTTAAGCGTCAGAACTCCAGCTTCTATTAGTGCTTGGATTTTGTTCTTAAGGGGAAAACAATCCCTAGTAGGGTGCCCAACATTCCGGTGATAGAGACAGTAGTTAGGATCTTTAGTTTTGCCAGCATGTTCTGGCTTCTTATTTTTCGAAAGTTTTAGCATTCCCTTCTTCTGGAGCAAGTGAAAGAGGATAGGCGTCTGTTCCGCCTTGAAAGTATAATTTCTCTCCTGCTGCTGTCTATTTTGCCTTGAGCCCTGCTGATTTTGGGGCTTCGGCTTCGATGGAGGGCTGGATTTCTGAGGAGCAGTTTCTGATACCATCACTGCTTTTCCTTTATTCTTATTGTTGCTATTTTGGGTATATGACTTACTACCCCCAGCACTTCTTGATCCACGAGATTCTTCAACTCGACGAATCAAGTCCTCAGCTTGCTCTCCCTGTTTGAGCAAATCCCTCCATGTTTTAGACTCTACGACCCCCATTTTTAGGAGCACATTGGTCTTAAAATTGTGTCGACAAGTTTCGACAAGAGTTTCCTGGACCATTCCGTGTTTGCAATGCACGGACTTCTCCCGGAACCTTTCTATAAATTCTTTTACCGTTTCTTGTTCCCCTTGTCTAGTTGCAAGGAGGGAATGAACCGTAATCTCGGTATCATCCTCGAAGAAACGTGAGAGAAATAATTTCTCTACATCTAACCAGGTATTAATAGTACCTGGGGGCAACTGCATGAACCAAGTAAAGGCAGGCCTCGCAAAGTACTTGTGAATATTTTGGTCATGATGGGGTCATTACCCATCAAATGTCCTGCTTGGGACAAAAAGTAATAGATGTGCTGACTGGGCGATCACTTCCCATCATATGGCTCTAATTTGAGCGGTATCGTATCCCATTCAGGAGGATACGGTCTTGAAACCCCTGCCTCTTTCAACTCCTTTTTACGCATCAAACCTTCGAGTTGATTCTGTAATTTTTCAATCTTTTCTCCATGCGGATCATGGAAAGAAAATCTATCCTCGTCCTCGTGCATCGAGTGGGGTTTCTCCTCTTGTTCTTCTTCATTCAGAGTTTCTCTGCCCTTTTTGGCATTATCCTCAACAAATCTCGATAGCATGACTTTAAGGTCTTCAATCATCTTTTGCTGCTCTCGAATCATTCTTTCTTGAGCTTTAAATCTCTGATTGATATCATCAGATTTATCTGCCATGTGAGATGCTGACTTCTGTAGTCGAGACGACGCGGAGGAACGAGGTGAGGCTATGGCTGAATTATCACTGTCCTCATCGTAAGAACCCCTTGCAAGCCTCTTATAATTTCGAGGCGGGACGGCTCCTGATTTTAGTCGAGTAATACGATGAGGTTCTTCATCGCTCGATTCTGAATCATCATCCGTCTCTACAATTTTCTTCCCTTTCCCCACCATATTAGAGGTTACAGCTCTCCAGTGTTTTAGGGAAGCAGTCTTTGGTTTCTTTGTAGGGTTCTTGTCCGACTCGGTTAATCGATCAAACACAGATACCCTACTCTTGTTGCAGCCACAGTTGTCCATTACAGCGGACACCGCTGTCATAAGCTGCTGACAGTGACAAACAGGTTCAGCTTGAAGTTGATCTATGCCTCTCTTTTTGGATAGATATTCCCTGAGATCAGCGCCTTTAACCATGGAATCATGAAGTCCATCTGACTTTTGAGAGGGTCTAGGAGCCCACTGAAGCTTCTTTGACGGATCAACCCTGATTCTGTATTCGGATTGATCCCCGCGGGGCTTAGAAGTAGCCTCGCATTTTATATTGCGGGCCTGAAGAGTAGCTCCGCATTTATCCACGCTAGCCTGAAGAGTAGCTCCGCATTTATCCACGCTAGCCTCGCGTTTTACGCTGGCTTGGCGTGTTTTCAGAAGTTTCTCTTCTGTAGTCTTAGCCTCGCATGGAATAAAATTCCTATACGCTGGCTTACCCTTGTGGTTATCACAAGTCATAACTTCGCGTCTCGCGCGATTTCTACGACTGACAACAATTTGCCAATCATCTTCGCGTTCCTCACGAGTATTAGACATCTTGCGTTTCTCGCAAGCATTACTGGCCTCGCGTTTCTCGCTTAGCTCAGTATCAGCCTCGCGTGGAAAATCACACGCTGGCTTTACAGAATTTTTATACTCGCATCTCTCGCGAGTGTCAGATATTTTGCGACTAGCGCAAATTTCGCTGGCTTCGCATCTCTCGCTAGGCTCAGCAGTAGCCTCGTGCGGAATATCACACGCTAGCTTTACAGAATTTTTATACTCGCGCCTCTCGCGAGTGTCAGATATTTTGCGACTAGCGCAAACTTCGCTGGCTTCGCGTCTCTTGCTAAGCTCAGCGGTAGCCTTGCGCGGAATATCACGCGCTGACTTTTCCTTGCTTTTAAGGCAAGTTGTAACTTCGCATTTAACGCGGTAGAGACTGGTCTCGCGGGTAGCACGAGCCAGTTTGCGAGGGACCATAGCCTCGCGTCCTCTGGTATTAGCTCCGTGTCCAAGGCGGGCTTTGAGGGCTCTACGCTTCGCTCTCCGGTTCCTGTTTCGGAGTTGGGTCCTGGTCAATCAAGTCCCCAGGTCTTCTTCGGCAGTCGGAAGCTCATCCTCGGCTAGGATTTCTTGTGTGAACTCTGGCCCTATAGCCGCAGTCTCCAAGGATCCCCGTCTCTCGGTGGATACCTTTCTACCCGTTGCTCGGGTATTGGAGTATATGCGACGATAGTGTCGTGTCTCATCCAAGTCACCTGATTCAGAAGAGAGGAACTCCTCATACTTCTGCTGGTCGATTTCAACGACCAGCGTGTCTACTTCGGATCCGATCATATCAACGTCCGATTGCGCCACAATCTCTTCATCAGTAAAAGAGATGGCTCCCACTGTGGTCGCCAGTTTGTTCGCCGCAAAAGTTCCTTTGCTTCCTTCCATTGAATTAACTTAAATTACAATAAAAGTGAACAAGATATATATATAAAGAGAACAAACGAGTGGATTTTATACTTCAATCTCTCTCTTTTACAATATAAACGTGGGATCAGTGGCGATGAGATCTATAGTAGTTCCTTTGAACGATCAGTACGTTGAAATCTTCTCTTTTGAAGATATCGACTGACTGTAGACAATCTTCTTGGTCTTTGCTCTTCACGAATCCAAGGCTTTATGCGTAACTTGAATTCTCTAAGAGGAAGATGATCACAAAAAGGCTTCAAGGCTCTCTCGCGTACTTGAATTGCCAAAGGATCACAAAGAAGATTTCAGATGTCAAAAAGAAGACTCTTGCCGAAAAGAGAGCAAAAACCAGCCGAAAAGAGAGAGCCCTAGGGTTTCACCGAGAAGGTATTTATATCCCCAGGATGATTTGAGAGTTTCTATCTAAATAGAATTTACTCTCATCAAGGATTCCAATCAAATATTTAATATTGATTTAAATCTCTTGATTTAGAATTCTGATTGGATTTGATTTGGTATTTGGATAAGCCCAAATCATAATCTCAATCAGTTTGAGATTCTGGTTATCTGCTCACGCAGAGTTTTAATTGCATCAAAACGCGGCGCTAAATAACCAGTGCGCGAAGCTAACGCGGAGCTATCGAACATCTCCGCGTTTACTCAAACGCGAGGCTAAAAATAGCCAAACGCGGAACTATGGATTAGCTCAGCGTTCTTTTGTGGAAAACTCTTTTTATTCAGCAATTTTCACTGCCAACAAATATAAATACATCATAAGGTTACTCATATAGACTCAAGTACACTATCAAAATAGAGAAATATAATTGTTGAATATATACAAAAGTGCTCTAATCCATAAATAGAACTAAAAAATAGGATACATATGCACATACAAGCTAAAATAAAATATACACAAAAAAGATAAAGATCCTATAATAACTGGATAATGGTGCTCGACCTACTCCTAAAAATGTTAATCCTCAAAGAGTGGGTCCTCCTCCTCTACCATCTCTGCCTCGACTAGTAGATCTTGGGTATAATAATCCCAGGGGTTAGAATCCAAAAAAGAATACAATCCCAATCGCGTGCAATTTTATGGAAACCACATAAGGATCTGTATGGAGCATGCTAGTAAGAAACAACATAAAAGAAGTATGCATATGAATCTCATAGTATAATAAATATAAAATAAATGATAACAAACATGATATATAGTATAACATGATCAAGAAATAAGATATGTCAAATATAACAAGAATCATGTGGTAAATGATATGCATAATTTTACATGAATCATGCAGTACAAGGTACATGTAGTATGATGTGATCACGCAAATGGATGCAAATTCTATCATATAGTTTAGAACTGAATAATGAGAGTATTCACGTATTTTAGAGATTACTATACATACCCGATACCATGGCCTTAGGTATCGATTCTTATACAGACCAAATGGCTGTGGCTAGCACAGAATAGGCAAAACAAATAGAACATGCAGAACAAAAACATATTGGATATCCTATGCATCCTCAGGATCACAGACTCGATACCGGCCTCTACATGAACCGGATGGCTGCCGTTAAGCAAACTTAGAACTAATAGTGTCAGTACACAGATCGGCATATGCATCCCAAAAAGAACAGGCAGAGCAGACAGATAGGCAGAACAAATAGAATATACAGAATTGACAGAATAGACAGAACTATAACTCTCACAATACATGTTCAATTCTACTATTTATTTTTCTCATACACACAATGTAGTAAATACTAAATATCAATGTATCCAAATATCATATGAATAAGAGTGCATGTATCAATAGCCGAGAATATAAAATAACACGCACAACGATAGTGGCAAGAAGTAGAGTGGGACTGGCAAGTACAAGAGTTATAGAATATATTTACGTGCGCTAGTTACTTTCCAAGCAAGAATAATATGAGCAAGTAATAATATGCATAAATAAATATGTGTGCATGTATATTATGTTTTGAATCAAGGAGCATATGCATGAACATGGTATGTATGCCTAGACATGAGTTATGGTAGATTTGAATTCTCCATGTACAGATAATAATATTAGTGATTGAATATATGTATATGGATATCATATCACAAATCAAGAGATAATGCACAGACATAGTATGAGTGCCTATGTTGTTGCGAAAAGTGGACATATGAAACATTAGGTCTTGTTTGATTAGAGCAAAATGAAATTAGAGGCTAAGATTTTGTACAAATATAGAGAGTTTAATTTTTTTTTTTAATGACTCTTAAATGAGCTTAATTGGTGTTTTTTAGGGTATTTTTGGTTAAGTAAATGGCTAAATTTGAGTCTGATGTAGTTGAATGAATTGTACTTTAGTGAACTATCTTTCTAATGGTACTAGAATGAGATCTTCTAATAGTACTAGAATGAGGTCAATCGAAATTAAGATACAAAAGTTATGACAGTTCTAAAATAGACTGTTGCTTATATTTGCACAATAACATGTTATGTGTATGTATAATATGCATAGGGTGACACGAGTAATGAACTCAAACTACATACAAATTTGGACATTCAAAATTATTGAATTTAGTTAATAATATATTTGAGATCACATAAAAGAAAATTACATCATGAAATTAAAAATTTGAAGGGCTTAAGAGTGTATTCTTATCTTTTGTCGAACCAAAAACAGATATGAACCGATATTAATGTGATTTCTCCTCAAAAATGGAGAAATTCCCCAATAGTCACACTTAGATCAAGGGCAGAAGCTGAAGAAGATTTCACATTGGTGGAAAAGTTTAGAGTTGATTTGGCTAAACTTAAAAACAAAACTCAATGAGCAATTTAATGGATTTTTAGCCTGGCTGAATATTTGGCAAGTTATTTTAGAAAAATGATGAGGGAGTTAGGGTTATAGATATGAAGTGAAAATGAAGAGAGGAATAAACTTGATTTTTTTTAGATTTTTCTGAATTTATTTTGGGGGGTCAAACAAGTGGTGGAAGACAGATATGCAACCATATTAAAAATACTTAAATTTCATCTTATTTACATATTTGTCTCAATTTCAACTCAAACTCAGTCAATAAAGGCTGAAATACTTTTGGAGATAAATTTAGAGTTGGTGTAAAGGTAAAATTGGAATTCTTGATAATTGATTATTTTTATTGGGTATTTACCTGAAAATCAGTTGATCCGAAATAATTCAAGAAAAATATGAAAAAAAATCCAAAATAAAGAGATAAGAAGTCCCCACTCTATAGAATTTAAAATTAAAGACTAGATTGAAAGATGTAACCTAATTTACTCAGAATCTGGCCGTATCAATATTCGGCTCCCAAACTGATACGGATGATATGGAGTAAACCGATACAAGGAATTAAAGAATAGAGTTGTTACACTTGCTAAAAGGAGAGTATTAATATTCTACTTTTCTTTTCTTTGACATTAAGGATAATATGAAAATTAAGTTTGGGGGAGTAGATATTTGATTATGCTAGTTTGATATAAAAATGCGAGTTAATTGTTGCTCATATCCATGTCTTCCAAACCAGATTTTTATGTGAAAGTTTAGGAGAAATGAACCTAGTTGCATTTGTGTGAAACTTATTTAGGATCAACATTAGACTTATTCTGTTTAAGCATTGAGTTTTTTTTATTTAGAAAAGAGAATATTTTATAAATCAAGAGCAAGCATATTTGTTAGGATTATTGAAGTACATCTTTCCTTGCAAAGCTGTCATGTTAGTTAACCATGAATAAAAGATGAATGTGATGCTTTTCTTATGAAATTTCCCTTTGATTTAGTCCTAAACATGGTTTAAGTAAATTGAGTGATTATGATTTTACCACAAAAAAACAAAAAATTTGTGCAAAGTTCTATCTACTCCAATATTTTGAGTTACTTAGTAACTAGGGATATTCATCACCAATATTTACTATTATGGTAGCTTCAAATATGAGTACGTAAAGCATTTTAAGTATGTGACTTGTTGAGTAGCCAGGAGCATTCATCACAAATGTTTGTATTCATATTAAAAGGCAAGTGACAACGTAAAGAAAAAGAATCGCTACCTTGTTTGTAGTAGTGAGAGGGGTAATTACAGGTTGAGTTGTTACTCGATGCAATTATGTTGGTTATAAGATAAACATGATTAAGCTTGAAATCATGTATGGATATTGGAACAAAAGAATATGAGTATGCTTAGCTTTTCTTTGTTTGCTATTGATGTGTACTATGTCAGAAATTTGATGTTTGCATGATAGGTGCTTTTTGTGTGATGAGTTGACTAAAAATGGCTATTGTAATTTGTTTCTATGGTTTATCTTTTGCTTGAGGACAAGCAAACATTCAAGTTTGGGGGTATTTGATGTGGGAATTTATTTTATTTGATGTGAGAATTTATTTTACACATTTTCTTAGTCTTAATTGTTTTATTTTGGAGTGTTTTCAATGTTCATAGCTCATTTGTCAAGACTTTTTTGGTGTCTTCTACATGTATTTAATTCTTGGAAATTTTGATATTTGCATATTTTAAGTAAAGAAGCAGATCAAACTTTTTCAGAAAGAAAATCAGCAAAAAAACTAAGAAAAGGGGGAGGATAGCAAATTCAAACTCAAAGTCAAAGTCAAAACCCATGTGATAGACTTTGCACGAAGAATACTAGAGAATCACTATTAGCAAGAAAAAAAAGAAAGGATGATGAGCAATAAAGAGTGCAGGTTGACACAATTCAAGTCCATTAATTATTCTAACTAGTAAGCTACTGGGAGAAAGACATCTACACAGCTCAAATAGGAAACTAATACAATGAAGGGTACCAGTGAGGGAACAGATCCGATAAAAGGGTTTTGGACTAAGAATATAGAGGAGGTCACACATTTGTATCAGAGGCTCATCTTAGACTCTTAAAAAATTCTAATTGAATCAGAGAGAGAGAAGATGGAGAAAAGAAAAAGAAAAAAAAAAAAAAAAGAGAAATGTTTGGGCTGAAAATTTCTTGGAGTCTTGGCATTCAAAACATTCAATTTTTTAGCCTACTTTGATTTTCTTTTTCTCAAAAAAGCAGATCATTTTTAGTTCGTATTTGTTGAATTTAATTTTCATCATGAATTATTTTTTTCTTGGAAAACGATGTTACCTAGTCTCAAACAATGTTTTTTTTTATTTGAGGTTATTTTTCATTTCATTTGTTTGATTTATTCTCATGCTTATTGTTTCTAATTAATAGTCCATTAATTAGATTATTTGAATTCTATGATTTACTGTCGATAGAGGGAATTATACGAGGGAATTATATGATTTACTGTGATTATACTGATCGAAAGACTTATAAAAATCTGTATAGCGTTAAAAAAAGAATTTATAAATTCTATTGCATTCTTGTTTTATTGATTTACATATTCTTATTTTAAACCCATTCAAGAATAGTTCCAATTGACTATCAAGACAAGCTATTGGATGATTTAGGAATTCTGCTAACAAACTTGGAGAATTAATTTCACTGATTTAGATAATATCGACATAATGAGAGACTAAGTGAATTCAGTTTCTTAGAAGTTCTTTTCTCCTTAAATTATTTATCATATAAGTCCGTTTAGTTTCCTTGAGTATGTCTTTGAATTGATTTTTAATCCAAGATAAGTAATCTTAGTGACTTCTCTAAATAAAATTGAGATTGATATAAATTCAGTATTTGTCAAGAGTGAATAATCAATTCCTAAGGATGATACTCTTCTCGTCACTTTATTACAAAACTATATAACTGTGCACTTACAATTTTGAGTCAATCAAAGATCGTATATTTCCTCCTTTTCACAGCAAGAAAAATCCAACCTTATTTCCATGCTCACAAATCAAGGTTCTACATGATATTCTTATCCGAAGCATGCTCACCATGATCGAAAGGTTAGGACGAATGCAGAATTCAGGACTGGAGCATACAACAAGTAATGGTTTAGACCCTCCATTAGGTCAATGCATATGTCGACTTTATGGTTGAATGTACTATCTCAACGGAAGATGAATGGAAAGTCAGAATATAGGAAATACTGACATGCAGTAGACTGAACAAATGGTTGGATTGTCTATGTTGATGAATCTTTGTGCAAACTCGCAATGGTCCAGGCGTAGTTCTTAAAGCACCAAAGTGACAAATATCAGACATGCTATCTGATTCACTTTTTGCACCTCCAACAACTAGGCCGAATACGAGGCATCATTGTATGACTAGAGCTCTCCTTGCATGTACGGGCTAGTTGGGTGACCCTTTATAGAGATTCTCAACTAGTTGTTAATCAGATCAACAACGAATATGAGGCTAAAGAAGAACAATTGATCAATTACTTTGGCTTCAGAAGAACAGTTGATCATTCCTTAGGCTTAGCAAGAAGACTCATTAATGGGTTTGATGAGGTCTAACCCCTCGAGAAAGCAAATGGAGTACCAATGCTCTCTCTAAGGTCGCCTGATCAGCAATACCCAAACTTACAAATCAAATCTACGTCGACCTATTGAAGGCAACACCCACTGAAGGCACCACTTACTGATGGCACCAAGTAGATAACATGGCGGTCGTGGTTGTTAATTCAGTTACCGCAACCTGGATGTTATAAATTCAAACAATATTTGAATAACAATGTCCTGCTAAACAACGGGATGTAAGCTCTCAAGGTTCGAGCCAGAGTAAAGAAACATGCACTCTACGATGATTTACTCCTACGGAAATTTTTTGCCAAGATAGACGTTGGACCCTTGCTAGTATGCCAAGCACTTGAGCAAGCAAATCTACTACTACAAGAGATCCATGAAGGCAAGTTCAGCAACCATCTCATAGGGTGAAACCTAGTACTAAAGCTCTTTGGCAAGGCTTTTACTGGCCAGCAATAAAGACCAACACCCAGGACTATATCAAGATATGTGAGAACTGTCGGAAGTTCGCTTGCATTACCCTACCGAGTTGACTCTACTTCTCAATCTAATTCCTTTTTTACAATGTGCCTTGCCATTGGCAACTGGGCAAGAAAATATCTTATTGTATCTATCAACTGTTTCACCAAAAAGATAGAAGCTGAACTTCTTGCCACAATCTCATCTAGTCAGATCATTTTGTTCGTCTGGAAGGCAATAGTATGTAGGTTTGGCTTATGCAGAGCGATCATTATGGATAACAACAACAACAACTAAGCATTTTATCCCACATAGTTGGGATAAGCAACATGAACTAAAAGAGAATTACGCTGAATTGATCATGTTGATAATCATTCTCCATTCGCTCCTATCAAGTAATATCTCCTCTTTTAAATCTCTAAAATCTATATTTTTTTCGTATAACTTTCATTTATATTTTCTTCGATTTTCTTTTCACTCTTTTAACTTATCCTACATTGATAAACTCTCCTCGTCGAACTGGTGCAGTTGTAGGTCTACGTTACATATGACCAAATCATCGTAAGCGATTTTCTCGCATCTTCTCATCGGTGGTGACTACACCTAATTTAGCACGAATTTTTTCATTTCTTAATTTATTTTTTATAATGTGTCGCATATCCAACGAAATATGCGCATTTCTGCTCCATTTATCTTCTGTGAATGACATTTCTTTATATCCTAGCATTCCGTACCATATAATAAAACTAACAGTCCTATGAAGTTTTTCCTTTAGCCCGAACTGAATGTTACATTGCATAAAACTTCCATTTCACTCCTCCGGTTCAACCAGCCTGTTTGTATCTTATGCTTGATATCACTATCGATTTCTCCATCATTTTGAATAATAGAACCTAAATATTTAAATTGACTGCTTATTTGTATCTCTTACTCATCCAGTATTATAACACTATAGTCTAGAGTTCGTCATTTATTAAATTTATACTTCATATATTTTGTTTTAGACCTATTCAATTTAAAATCTCTAGATTCTAATGTGTACTTCAATAACTCTACCTTAGTATTCACCCCTACTTTTATCTCATCAATTAAGACAATATCATTAGCAAATAGCATATACCAAACTATCTCATTCTTAATAGCTCTAGCAAGTTCATCCATCGGATGATAAAAAAAAATTGATTCCTAAGAGTTATGTAGTTTTTGCGAAAATTGGAGGATCAAAATTCATTTCGGCGAGGCCGTCTCTCCCTTAGTGCCATGGTCTCACCAGCTAACAAGTAAATCCTTGACTCTCTAATGAAACGCCTGAAAAAGGCTAAGCATGACTGGGCCGATGAGGTACCTGGTGTTGTCTTACTGCACCAGATGCAAGGTCTCTAGCAACGAAATGCCTTTTAGGTTAGCCATTAGAACTGAAGCAGTATGTCTAAGAGAGGTCGACACTAAGTCACTCATGATCTGTCAGTTCTTGGAGCAAACTAACGGACTAAGGGCAAGTTTGAGCCATGGATGAAATTCGTAACCGAGCCTTGCAAAGCAATTCTTCGCTAGCAAAAGGCCACTCGCTATTATAACTCCGAGGTTAAAACCGATCTTTTTTCACGGCGGCCTGGTGCTGCGGAAATAGAAGTCACTGGAAAGAACTGAGCACACAGGAAACTCTCTACTAATTGCAAGGACCCTACATCGTGACGAAGTTCTCGATATCGCTACTTATCGACTTCAAGAATTGGACCGCCAGATAATATCCATACGTGGAATGTCGGGCACCTCTGCAGGTTCTATCAGTAGTATGCCCCAGGTAATTAGTCTTTCAAATTAGATTTTCGTTTCATTTGTAATAAGTTTTGTTATGGACAAAGTTATGTTACAGTTATTGAAATAAGTTCATATTGAACGATAAAATTTTTATACTGAGCAAAAAGTTGACGTAAAAAAAGCAAGATAAAAGCTATATAATCAAAAGAGAATATATACAATATGGGAGTGTGATAACTCGGACTTACAGCAAAAGTAATATTCATTTAAAGGATGAAATATTTATAAGGTTGGAGTATGATTACTCGATCCTAATAGCAAAGCAAGGGTAAGTACTTATGGACAGCAAGGACGTTTACACTTTGATCTAGGCTATGAGGCTGGCATGTCAACCATGTGGGTCCTGCCCTTGGTGACTGGCTGGTCAGGTGTAGCGATGTCTTCTCCTAGAATCGATGACGAGGCAGGCTCAGACTCTCCAGGCTCCTTGCTCGGACCAAGTTTGTTAAAGCCATAGTGGTTGATACAGAATCTCTACATTTTTCTTATAACCATCTGCATCCTTCCTCGTACGCGTCAGAACGATCATGAAAGAAAACATCTCTCTTCTTGTACATGGGGACAATCTTTTACTCATGTTCAACGGATACGAGTTGGTTGGTCATCTGCATGGCTTCATTGAGCTCTCCTTGGAGGGTGTCAGCGCTCTCGGCCTGGATCTTCTCCAGGAGCAGCTTTGATACTTGATTGAATGCCTTCCTCTACTCCTCTTGCTTGATCGATTTCCTTCTTCGCTGCCTCCACTTCCGCTATCTTCAGTCGTGGTCGTTCTATCTTCGGCTGCCGCATCCCGATTATGACTCAAGTGAACGTACTCGTATACTGAATGAGTGATAGCATTTGCCCGGGCAAGGTAGGCCTCCAGCGCGCTCATCCTCCTCATCACATTAAACTTATTGTGGAACTTGCGATCCCGCAGCATGAAGCCATCCTCCCCAACTCACTGAGTGATCCGATTTGACATGAGCATTGCCTCCGATTCTTTAAAGCGTAAGGAGGAATTAAAATGTTGGACTCAATAGGCTTTCACTTGACCTAAGGCGTGATCTTGCAAATGAAAGCCGGGGTCCTTTATCCTCATTGGCTCCTCCGTCAACAATCTCTCGAGGATACCAATGGCTCCGAAGTAAGAGACTGGACAAGAGAGAATATAATGTCAATGCAAAGTAACTCAAAGAGAAAAACTGCTACAACTTAGAGCTATTCTCACTGGAGACTTCCTGGCAAGGTTACAGCTAGGATGTCCCCTCCAGCTAGGTCCAAAATTCATCGAAAGCCAACTTCTCCTTCCGAAGGTCTCACGACACCTCCCAACGTGGCGACTCTTGGACCTCGACCACTATGTTGTCGCCCTAGACGTCCCCTTCATGGCTTGGGCTAGTAACAATGACCGTCTTCTTCTTTGTTAGTGGCGAGCTACCTTAGGGCTCATCGAGTCTTGCAACTTTGCTAAAGCCCGACTCTTGAAGTGGCTGGTAAAGTGGTTACTTATAACGGGGCCGACATCTCTTGGTTCTCGTCAAAGTTTGCAAAATTAGGAAAAATATAGTGAATATATAAGTCGGCTTTCAAATACCATATTTTACTACACTTACTCGATCCCCTAGTGTTTCTAAGTCTAGCAACATCTAGAGTTTTCTCCTCAATCAAGTACTCTATGTCTCTCTAGTGGGAAAGCAAACTGTGGAGCATCTTGACATGGGTAAACTCCTTAGTCAAATCAGGCATGGTGTTGATATCTGTACGTCTAGCATTCGAATAGAGTGGGACAGTTGAAAACATCAAGATCAGGGATATCAATGAAGATAAACTTTCTGCCACGACTTGTTGGATGGTACTATTTGAAAAGGGCTTCTTGGGGTGAACTAAGATGTAACACCAATAGCTCGCCCCTTCATTGACTTGATATCATAGAAGGAGAAAAATCTTGATAGGAGGGATCATGAAAAGAGCAGAGGACAGTGAAGGATATCATCATGCCCACAGAGTAGGGGGTGTATTGAGATAAGCCAATATGATAGAATGGAAAGAAGTCTATCAAGGGTGGACTGATAAAGAACAAAAGCCCTAGTTTTAGTATACTCCGAAATAATGGCCAAGTGGGTGACAAATTGGATGGTTAGGAGAAGGAACTAGGATGGATGGGCATGGTGGCAAAGGGATCTCATTCTGGAGGGTCTCAAGCTCAAAGGAAATCATGGACGAGAAGGTTTTCTTTATCACCTCGTCACTCTGCTCTAATGGCATCCTTGCAAGTCTTCTAACTCACAGTAGAAACTTACTAACATTCCTATCTCAGGTGACTTCAGGGATACCCTCCTCCTTGAAAAGCTCCATAATGACGTCCACATGCTCAGTTGAACAATAGACTCTACCTAGTAAATTCGAGTATGAGAGATGGTCAGGAATGTAAATAAAACCAAAGATGGGTGGAAGTCTCCGGAGAAGCCCAACTCACGCAAGGCTTAAAGCAGGGATGATTGTAGGGAATATTCCAAAGAAAAACACCAAGAAATTTTTAAAATTTGAAAGAAGAGAGCGGACTAACCTTGAAGTCACAGAAGGGATCAATGCAACCTAAAGGCAACAAAGCCAAAAATCTCTTGAGAGCTTGAAGATTCGGAGCATGTAAAAGTGTCCACTATTGGCTGTAGAGGTATACATAAGCCTCCATCGAGGCCAGGGCTCTAGAAGGTAACAAAACTAAGCTCAAATAGTTACAACAATTCACCATCCAAAGCTCAACTGGACCGTCCAAATCGGTGGGTGGTAGATAGATTTCAAAATTGCATTCATCCTAACCACATGATTGAGTGCATGAATCCAAATACACTGTTCGAGGACACATGCTAGTAATGAAGATCTAGCCGATAGCAGTAATGATGAAACGTCACCATCAAGCCAATGATTGAAGTGACAATTCAATTCCGAGCTAACCTTTTCTTAGATCATTCAATCAACACGACAATTAGGGAAGTAATCTCAACCATCATGAAGGCTAAGCGACCGAGAAATCTTTACCATCCACCCCTTTAAATATAGATCTTGACTCTCGCATCAGATCGCCTCCAAGACAATCAAGCAATAGTTTGGTCCCAAATAATTTATTTCGATAACAAAATTCCCTTAACACTTTGGGCTTAGGGCTCGACCAACTGAGGCCACGAGAGCGGCCAGCTCGTGGCTGTTATTTGAAATCCTTCTTTCTCTCGCTTTATCCTAAATTTAGATAAGCATACGTAAATATATAACCTTTTGCCGCAAGCTTGGAAGGCCCAGGCATAGATGGAAGGCCCGTGCAAGCTCGGTTTCAACCCAACACTCTCGAAGAACACAACAATGGTCCACAACAATGGGTTTAGATTGCTTCAAATGGGCATGGTCCTTAGTGTTGAGGCAATTAAGCCACAAAATCTTTCGCTATTAGCAGTATGCAAAATCATGTGGAATCAGTCTTCATTGTGCAACTGCATTATAATGCATCAATGGTCCATTGCGGAAAATTTACTATTTCAAGCAGGCGAATGCTTATTTTTAAGGGCAGATAAGCCTAACTCTCCTATGACCATAAAAGTTAAGAGCATGTAGTCGCCCCTGAGGTGCATGTCTAATGAGTATTTATTTCGGAAACACTACAGAAAGATGCACAGATGGCCCACCATAATGAACTGACTCACTTCAAGTGGGCAAGAACCTAGCTTAAAGGTTGATAAGTCTAACCCCTTAACAGCCATGAACTTCTGAAGGCAAAATTATTCGAAAATTTAACTTCTTGTCAATGTGTCTACACTCTCATGGCTCGATGGATTGAATTCAGTAGTGGAAAGCTATTGTTTATCATATTTAATATGATATCAGCCCAAGATAAAAGCCCACAGATAAATGCCAGCTCAGGTAAGCCCACAAGTTAGAGAAGTCTCTAGGCCCAGGGTGACCCAGAAGGTAATTGAATCCAGAATAGCTTCAAGGAAAGGGAAAGGGAGATTCTGAGATCTATCATAACTTCAAGGTTCCTGTCCTAAAAATACTCCACACCCTCCAGGAGAAGAGAGACACTTCTTCAGTCATTAGAGGAATCTAACCTTTGTATAGATGAGAGAGAGAGAGAGAGAGAGAGATTATTCTTACGTGTTTGTACTTCTTAATTCTCAAAAAAGTACTGTCCAAGCGACTATTATCCAATGGATATAGAACTGAGATAATCTCAACAGAACCTCATTAATCTTTGTCCTTTTGCTTGACTTTCACTAGCAAATCCACCAAAAAACTTTTAAGGTTTTGTATCAGGTCATGTTAGGGACATCTAGCTTAAAGAATTTTGCAGCAAACACCTATCAAGCAAGATGTGTGCTATGTTCGTATCCACATCATCACTCCATAAACAGTTATGATAAGTAAACATTTGGATAGTCACAAGAACAACATTAGAAATTGAGTAGTTTTATTGATCCAAGTATAATTGTATGGCTGTGGGTAGGCTTGAACTTTGAGACCCATGTTCTCAATAGCTATCTTAGTCATAATATTAACACAAGTACTCTCATTAATTATGACCTTATAATTGTTTCCCTCGTGTGCAATATATGTATAAAATACACTAGACTAATGTCAATCTTCATTCTTACATGCGACATTAAGACATCTAACAATGCTCAATAACTACTTGAAGCACTAATATTGTCACCGGAATCACTAGTGCTTCCTATACTCTTATCTCCTCCACAAACTCATGGTCATCCAAATTACTTGCTCAATTAGATGTTTTCTAGGCGGACACTTTGAAGTGATGTGACTGTAACTTTTTTTATTTTAATGCTATTTTCCTACGCTTGTTTTCTCTCTCGTGTTTTACTTTTTCTGACTTTTTGGAAGAAAAATTCAAAGTAAAACAAAATTAAAAGACAATGGAAGAAGATGAAGATGGAAGTGAAAGTTGAAAAGAAAAAAAGTTGAAAAATGTGGAAAAAAATATTTTTTGGAGAAAACGAAAAAAAGAGAGAAGATGGTGGGTTTCTGATTTAGTGAATAAAATGAAAAAACTCGATCTAAATTAGCTCTGGTACCAATTTTGCCCAAAATAATTATGAATAGAGCAAATCAAAATTGAATTGGAGGTGAAATAAAGTTTAATTTAGATCTCGCACCAAGGTGGTGATCTTTCATCCATACTTAACGAATAAACATAAAAAGAGATTTAGGAGTTCGCAAATCACTAGGCCAAACTACATTTTAATAATTTAAATATCATTGGTCCCTGAAACACAACCACAATTGATATAAGCCAAGTGCATGACATGTGAAACTTATTTAACACTCAAACACTCAAGTGAATAACAAGTCAAACTATGAATAAGATTAATACTCAAATAAAAATATTTTGAACTTTATCTCAGGGCCTCCTATCAATCATTGCCACAATTTAAATATACAACAATACTTTAAAAATAGAACTTTTATTCATTGGATAAATTTGTATTATAATGGATAATAACTGAAAAAAAAAAAAAGATAGAGAAACAACTATGAACGAAGATAACATTTTAAAAGCAGAAACAAATTAAAAAATAATAAGCATAAGATGAAAAGATAGAACGATTACAACTAGCTTTAGCTATTACATAAGATTTTCAATTTGCTCTATCATATTTATCTTAAAATTTGGACATGCACACCTAGGTCGTCAAATCACCACCAATATAGAGATAATTGCAGTATGAAAATAAAAGGAGTAAAATCAACTGAAATAAACATTAATAATAGATATACAAAATGAATTAATTTATTAACTATGCTCTTGATCATGTTTATTTTGATTACAATTATGATCTAGTCGACAAATCAAATATTTCAATCTAAAATGTCATTAATTATTAGAGAATCTAAATAATGTTATATCCATATTTTGATTGTCTCCCATACAAACTTGGAAACATGGTCACATGATTGTCCAGAACTAACATGAATCTACACAATGGCTAAACAGTAATATTCTAATGTGATCTAACAAATCACTATGTACCCATGGTGTGTGCAAAATCAGTTGTATAACTTAATAATACAGCCGAAACACAGTTTTCACATCAATAAGTATCTCCCCAACCCAGTATTATTTACAGTTATCAAGATCGTGTCAAATCCAGTACAATATACTTCCAATCAATATGATTCTAATTTAGTTTAAATTCAAATAATTCAAGTTCATTATAGTTCAGTGATTTTTAGATTGAGGTTTTTTATGGTAATAATTTACCAAAATTTCAAATACTAATTTTAGGAATTTCTAACTGCATATCATAATGACACATAATCATGCAAAAGCTAAGAAGTGGGAGGTTTTCCATACAAGTATATTTTTTAATTAAATAACCACTTTCCTTTTAGAACTACTTTCTAAACACTGTTGTCATATAACATTACAATAGTTATCACCATCAATTAGCATTTCAATTTACTATTTTTTAGTCAATTTATAACATACACTTCATTTGAATAAGTTTGTAAGATAATCAAATTGTCTGTGAGATAATTCCAAGAAATAAGATATAAATTTATTTAAATAGTTCTTGTCAATGTAAACAATAACTTATATTTTGTCATAAATAAACATTTATATATAATTAAAACATAATTTACTCCTATCAAATAAAAATGGTGAATGGAATAGTGAGTTTGAGAATTAACTCATCTTAGCCTGAAAATGCGCTCATCAAATTATATTTATACTCAAGTTTTCTATAAAAAATATCAATAATAAATTATTATAAAATAAACATTAATTTTTTGTGATTTAGAAAAAAAAAATATTTTGAATTATTAAGGCATGTAAGAAGTTCATTTTTTATTATCAAAGGCTGGCAAGTTATGAACAATTAAACAAATAGGAAACTCATCTTATTAGGTTCATAAGATAAATTGTATAGATTTTAATTAAATTCTTATTATGAGGTTATTTACCTAGATCCAATAAGTTAATTAAGACAAGGACATGGATCCTACCTCTTGACAGAGAAGAAAGATAAAAGGAGGTGCTCTGGCGAATAGGCTACGGCAAGAGATGTTCTAACAACGGTGGTTACCGGTAGCACAGTTCTGACGGTGTGGTATTTGTTCAAATAGTAGAGAGTGCTTAGTAGATGGCTCCTTTAGTGGTCGATAGTGATCTAGCAGTCGATGACTTTCCAATAGTCGACGATGCTTCAACGGTCAGCAAATTATTGCTAGTAATGATAGTTGGTGTTGGCGATCGGTGTCGTTCCAACAGTTGGCAGCGTTTCTGCAGTCAATAGTGCTTCAATAATTGATACAGATAGAGAGATGGAGAAAGGAGAGAACTTGATTTGCAGGAAGAAAATAAGATGAATTGATGGGTTAAAATATATTTTAGGATGAGAGTTTTAGGTGAGGGATTAATGAAATTGAAGAGGATTTTTGGAGGAAAGTTTGAAGCCAAGGGCTAATAAATATGATTGACTTAGAAGGTTCTAAAAAAAAATTTAGATGGCCAATTAATGCAATAAATTTAGAATAATTTTAAATATTGATTTAAAATTAGTCAAATAAGTAATAGTTATAGCTGGCTACGAGTTTTTAACTATAATTTTTAAATTTGAATTCAAATTGGTCAAATGACTCATTAGTTTATTTGACTAATGACAGACTATAGAAAATGAATGATGGAGAAAAATAAATAGGGAGGTAGAAATATAAGGTAAAAATTATTTTCTAATTAACTGAAATTAAAAATTGACCTACTTATTGAATGTAATTTATCGGGTTGAATTAATGGCTTAAACCTTATTATTATTATTATTATTATTATTATTATTATTATTATTATTATCATCATCATCATCATCATTTTGAGTTTGAGTCAAGGAATGGGCTTGGGCTCTATTGAGATAATTCAAATACTATTTTCTTAAAAAATAGTTTATATAAATATTTTTTGTCCTCAAAATTATATTTTAGTCAATTTATTTTAAATTTTATTTTATCATAAACATGCAAGAAAAAAATAATAATAAATATAAAAGAATCTTTGAAGGATTCATACCTAATAATTTTCATATCGGTTTTGGATAGTTACATCTTACCCCCTTAAAGAAAATTTTCGCCCTCAAAATTATAATATGCATAAGCTTATGTAACAACCTAATTTTATCATAACTTACATTCTTGATATCAGATTAATTCCAAAATGAATGTATTGTGTTTATCTTATTTTTCTATATTTTTGTGATTTTCTTAAAATTTTTAAGGTAGTCACTTAAAATAATATTATTTTAATCACCGATGGGTCCTACACATATTTTTACTAGTCTCTCTTCTTTTGACTTGTAAAGATGAAGTTTGACTTTATTTGGGTTAGTTTAATTTAAAATTATAGTTTTAAATAAATTTAATAACCTATTATTATTAGTCATTTGTCATATTCTTATTTTGTTTTTATTCACCCATACCTTCTTCACCATACTTGTCCTTTGGCCAAGCATTACAAACCATCATATTACCCCATATCTCTCCTTTATTTATATCTTTTTCTTCCCCTCCTTTCATTTGTTTTCTCTCCTTTATTTTTTTATTCATCTCTTCCTTTTATTTTTTTCTACTCCAGCTAAATAGAAGAAGAAGAAAAAAGAAGAAGAAGAAAAGAGGAGAAAAAAATAAAAAGAGAAGTTCTTTAGCCTCAAGATAGGCTTACCTTCCTTAACCTATCAAGGCAAGTAAAATCACATCCACTCTCATGTTTTTTTTTTCTAACTCCAATTGTTTATGGTTAACTTAGAATCTTGATTTGTTAAAACTTAAAAAGATAATATCTCTATACAAAAAAATCTCTATGATTATTCTAGAAAAATAAAAATATGATTTTTACACTTTACTCTATGTTTATATATCAAATTTATCATTTTATTTAAGGTCTCCTATTCTTAAACTATAAGTTTTATAGCCAAATTTTATAGCCAAATTTTGCTTAAATTGGCTATATCAAATTTTATAGCCAATTTAGAATCTTGATTTGTTAAATTTTAGAAATGTGATATCTTTATACAAAATTCTCTATGATTATTTTAAATATAAAAAAATATGATTCTTACACTCTACTCTATGTTTATGTATTAAATTTATGATTTTATTTAAGGTCTCATATACTTAAACTATAAGTTACAAACTTAAACTATATGTTTTATTTCGAAATTACAAAGAAACCACCTTTATGAATGTTCATCATATAGGATATAAATTTGAAGTTTCCTACGTAAATTCTTGTATAAAAAAAAATGATTTTAAAATCATTTTCCACTTGCCATTAGAAAATATGTATATATATACATTTATTTATTTATTTATTCATTATCATGTTTTAAAGAGAGAGTTTCATATAAGTTTTACATTAAATTTACTAAAATATTTCTTTTATGCAAGTTATTATATTAGGTTATAATTTCTTTATGCTAATTCATGTTTACTTGAAACATATATACATTAGTAAGGTTTAAATAAATTTGCAACTTTCCATACCATGAAATCATTCTAAAATTTGGAAAATTCATTCATTGTTAAAGCAATCGTTATAATAGCGTTAAGCCTATTTATTTTCTATTCTTACAATTTAGTACCCACTTACCTAATACATGTTTATATGCATAATTTTATATATGTGTGGTTTACATACATGATAATTATTTCCATAACACATTCTAGTTTCTATGACTATCATGCTTGCCTTGACATATACATACTAGTCACTTGTACAATTGCCTTGACATATACATACTAATTACTTGTACAAAATACATGAAACTATGCCGGATTTCCCTTGTTAGTACATACGCATGTCTTGATAGTGCCATGGATCCTGACTTGCCTGTTAACTTGATTTTGACATGGACCACATCTTACTTGTTACTAGACATGTATATGTATTAATCTTGACATGATTGGTTCATCATATTCCGGATTGATTTCCATGTAATATAACTTGAAAGCTTGGGTTATGGGAGAACTAAAGGGTGGACAAATATTGTATCGTGAAAGGTTTAGGATAGGTTGCGCAACAGAAATAGGGGCCCATCCGCCAGGGCGCCCGGATGGTACTGAGCCATCATCTCTTGTTTAGTCCATGTTGATGGGACGACCGATTACACAGTAATCGGTATCTGCTTGAGTGCTTAGCGGCACGGCTGGTTCAGCGCCAGCATCTTGGCCGGGTCCCGGGTATGCACGGGTACTTTCACGATACAGGTTTATTTCTTCACCAGTTAGTTCAAATATAAATTAAAATGAAATGTTAACTTAGACTTGATATGCATGTATATCTCTGCTTTATATTGTTACTTGATTGTTTAATGTTTTTCACACATGCGCATACTTTCATATCCATACTCATATCTTACTTATTTATTTATATTATACACTCCCTAGCTTTTATTGTTTTACTTGCCGGGTTTGACCCTGAGTTTTTCCACACGCTCAGGTACTGAGCATGTGAGCGAGGATCCGCCATCGCACGACCCGTACTTTCTGGAGCAGGCCGAGCAGCAGTAGATTCTTAGGCCTCCACTTTTGTATTTTTGGGTTTGGTATGTATACCTCTTTTGAAGGCTTAGTTGGAGTTCCCAACTTCTGTATCAGTACCTAATTATTGCTTTCTGTTTTAGACATGTATATCTTCTCTTTTATATAGCAGTAGACTAACTTCTAAGATCCTGGTTGATGACTAGTATTCAGTTCAATTCATTTTTTTCTTTTACACACTTATAGACCTCGTGCACGTCGACTTATACGTGCCCGCCGGTAACGCACTCCGTTTCCATATCTCTCCGGGAAATGGGGCGTTACAGCTTACATCACGATTAATCCACTTACTCCTTGGATAGTTCTCCACCATCTCATTAATTGAGCTCAAGCTCGATCTACAAACTGGACGAATCATCTTCCAAAGAAAAATAAAGAGATCTGGATGGGATATAAAAAGAATAGGAACAGCTATCAAATTGTAAATATTTAGTTCATATTTGGGAGAGAAATTTCAAGAAACGAAACATCTTTTGGGAACGAAATAAGTGATAAAAATGGATCAAAGGAATGGGACTCAAAGAAATTCAATGAGTATCGTGTATGTATGTAGCAAAATTATTATGGCAGTATCCAAATCAATTCAAATCACTTGAACTAATTTGAGAACCTAGACTCTAATACCACTTGTAATGGTTCACCATCCAGAATGCTGGATAGCCGAGTTATTCCGTAGCGTACTCTTACAAATATGCTAAATCTCAGTACAATATCAATCATTGTCATAATTTAAATATACAATACTTCAAAAATAGGACTTTTATTCAATAGATAAATTTGGAATACAATAGATAATGACTGAAAGAAGAAGATAGAGAAACAACTATGGACGAAGATAATATTTTAAGAGCAGAAGCAACTAAAAAAATAATAAGTATAAGATGAAAAAATAGAACAATTTCCTACTAGCTTCAGCTACTCTATCTGATTTTCAATTTGCTCCATCATATTTATCTTAAAATCTAAACATGCATATCCAAGTCGTCAAAGCATGACTGATATAAAGATAATAACAGTATGAAAAGATAAAGAGTAAAATCTAACTAAATAAATATGAATAATACATATGAATGTAGATATAGAACTTGAATTAATTTATTAATTATGTTCTTGATAATGTTTATATTGATTACAATTATGTTCTAGTCTACAAATTAAATATTTTAATCTAAGGTGTCATATGTTGTGTAATATTCCAAAATTTTGAGCTATCTGTATTGCTTTTTTAAGTCTAGTCGTACCAAATAAGTCCACCGAATTTAATTTTAGATACCAAAATAATTTTTGATAGACGTAATTTAAAATCTATCACTTCAAATGATATTCGGTCTTTACGGTTATTAGTTTTATAATACTTAGGATTTTTAAAAATTTTTCCTTACGAGACCAAAAAATACTCACAAATTTGTTAATTTAATAATAATAATATTATTCTTCTAATTATTTTGAAATTTCAGTTTATTTATTCTAAGCATCAAAATGATAAATAGATAATTTTATATGGTTCCTCTTGTTGAGTACTATGTTCTACATAAAATTGGTAGCATTTAAAAAATATTTACTAGAGTTATAAATAATAAAATAATAATCAATCATATGCTATATGAGGTGTCAGGAAGGTGGCATGGGGGGCCCTAGTAGCCTCTTTAGGAGAACCCTTAAAGTGACATGCAAATATTTATCTCTCCCACTCTTACTCTCTCTACACTCCTTCTCACTCTCATCCTCTCTCTCTCTCCCTTCTGCATCATAGTAACAGTAGAAAGTAAAAAAATAAAGAAGGAGAAAGAAAAAGGGGATTCAAGATATTAAAGAAAGTTAAAGAGAACTCAATATAAATAATATTTCTATACTTTTCTTAAATATTTTATTTAATTTATATTTGTGCAAGTAATTTTTTTGTAAATTTTCTTAGCCCACAATTTGGATTATTTATTGATAATGAGAATTGAACTAGATTATTGGGTTATTATGATATATATATATATATATATATATATATATATATATATATATATATATATATATATATATATATATATATATATATATATATATATATTATTTGCTTATTTTTGGAAAAAGAATAAAAGAGAGAAGAAATAAAGAGAGAAAAAGAAAATTGTATTTGCATGGAAAATTTGTATCTTGCATTTTGCATGGAAAAAAATGCCAAAGAAGAAGGAGAGAAGGAAACAGGCTAAGAAAGAAAAAAGAGGGAGAGAAAAGAGAGAGGAGGGAAAGTGGACTGGGTTGCAAGGTGAGAGGAAAAGAAAATTACACAAAAAAAAATATGATTAGTGGGCTTATTGGGCTGGGCTACAAGGAAAAATGAAAGAAAAACTAGAAAAAAAAAAAGAAGAAGAAGGAGACACTGGGCCTGGCCCAGCGCAGTAAAAGAAAAAAATAAAAATAAAAATCAGTAAACAAAATCAGTGGGTTTAGGCCTGGACCGGATAGAAAAGAAAAAAATAGAAATATATAATGCAGTGGGTTTAGTAGGCTGGGCTGCAAATTATTAAAGAAAAATAAAATAAAAAGAAAAACGTGCACTTGGTTGGGCTTGGGCTAGATAGAAAAAAAGGAAGGAAGAAGAAGAAAAAGTGGGCTTGATGTATTGATTGGACTTGGACTTGGGCTTAGATTTAATTGGAAATAATTAATGAATTGGAAATAAAATAAAGATAATAACAATATTAATAATTAAATAAATAAAAAATTGATGGATTGAGCTTGTATTTTAAATGAAAATTAATCAAAGAATATATATGTATATAATATATAATATATATATATATATATATATATATATATATATATATATATATATATATATATATATATATATATATATATATATATATATGTATATATATGATTGAACCTAGAAATTAAATAAGTCCATATGTCTGGACTTAGAAATAATATAGTATTATTACATGTTATACTTGGACCATAAATTGGACTATTGATTGGTATTGAGTACTGAACCAGATTATTGAGTCAATTTTGATAATAAATATATTGTGATGTAATCGTGCACTAATATTATTAAGATGACATGGATATCTAATTCATCATGCTACAAGTCATGTGGTTTGATATTACAAGTCATGTGCTAGAATGCTACATGTCATGTGTAGTCGTGGAGATGCAAATATGTTAATATGAATTGAAAAATAATTAAAAAAATGAAAAGAAAAATAAACAAACAAATATAAAATAAAATTATCATGTGCATAATGTATTATGAACTCGAAAATGGGAGAAATTATATGATGGATAATATGATACGTGGCGTGTGATAGTTGTTAATGATATAGTGTACTATATTATTCTTGTATGAATGGTACAGTTTATGTGATACATGACAGGTAATTCGTGGTATATATACACTTGAATCCAATACATGACATGTTTGAATTAATTATTTGAATACTTGATACACGATAAGTATGATTATTCATGGGAACATGATAACAAGTTTTTTGTATCTCAATTACATGATATGAAATATTTTTGTGATAGTGTACATATGATCTTGAATCTTAATTCATAAATTCTTATTTCTCGTGATAAGGACATGTACACAGTTTGACTTGAGAAGCTTCCCATTAATTTATATATATCATATATTATTGACATGGGGATTGAGAAAGATACATAATAGATAAGAACTGTATTATATAAGGAACTTCTTGGCTAACTTCTTGATTGAGCCCTGGATTCTTTTACTGTAGTGGCCTGAATGATTATTGGATCACCAATTGATAATTAATACCCCAAGTGGTATGTCCATTACTGTAATACAGTATGAAAATTATATTATTATGCCTAGCGGCATGTCATGGTTCAGCACCATGAATATTGAAGTCGGGTGCCTGGTATGTACAGGCACTTGTACAATATGAAAAACTGCGTACTATCTTATCTATCATTTAGTTCAAATGCTAACAAGGATATGATCTAGACTTGTCATTTTTACATGATATTTACCTGATAATTGCAAATGACATACATAGTCTTGCTGTTTTGTTATTCATTATTCACGTGACACGTTTGATATGAACACAACTTATTCACCTACTCTCTATCTTCAGTATTATGATAGTACATATATATATATATTTTGTTGCTTGCTAGGTTTAATCCTCTGGATTTTAAACCTAGGTTTAGGAGAAGAAGAAGAAGGAAAACTAGCCGCAACTGAAAATTCATACTTCATTAATCAGACCGAGCGATAGTAGGTAGTGAAGTATCTGGATGACCTTGTATATATATTTATTTATATTTTCTTTTGTTTGTATACTGTTTTTCTCTTTTGTGTTCATATTCAGAGCAATGTGTTATCTTATGTATCTAACTCTTTGTATAAATAAAATCTTTTCAGGTTCAGACATGTTATTTATTCATCTGATTATAGCAGTAGTTACGGCTATTCCAAGATTCTGTGACTATTGGGTTGTCTAGTGCAAATATTAAGTAGCGTTCTCTATTTTAGAAAACAACTGAAAAATGGAGGCGTTACAGGATGGTATTAGAGTTTAGATTTAGGTGGAAGACCACATGACTACTGCCACATAAGAACATGTCTGTGACTTATTTATAATAATTGTTCCTTATTTTTTAATATCTACCAGATCTAGTATCGTGCATGTTCTATCGTTTCCTATTTGTTTGCGATATCTATTTTGAACTTCTTTTATTGATTCATATTTGGACCGTCAAGGAATAAAATCGATCCACTCTTCGTCCAATATGTCTCTTAATGATTAATGGTAGAGATTTTATGTCAACTTACTAATTATGAATGGAAGGGGATATGATGTTATCCTAAGTATGGATTGTCATGCGGCGATAAATTGTAATAGAAGAAAAGTAATATTTTACTTTTGTGATTGTCCAGAGCAGATTTTGTTGGTAGAAGTTAATTCTTAGAACCAATAGAATCTAAGATATCTCTAAAGAGAGGAGTTTTAAAAGCTACAGAAGTAGGAGAAGAAAAAAAAGGATTCCGATAGTATCAGAATTTTTAGATATGTTTTCTGAGGAGATATCTGGACTGTCACTGGTAAGAGCAGTAGAATTTACTATTGATATTATTTCTGAAGCTGAACTAGTTTGTAAGCCATCTTATCAAATGAGAATTGCAAAATTAGGAGTTAAGAGATAAGTAGATGAGTTATTAAAGTTGGATTTTTGAGGCCTAATATTTCGCTCTGGGGAGCTCCAGTATTATTAGCAGGAAAGAATGATGGGAGCCAATGATTGTGTGTGGACTATAGGGGTTTGAATGCAGTAACAATTAAGAATAAATATACATTACCAAGAATAGCTAATCTGCTTGATCAACTGGGAGGAACAAGAATATTCTTGAGGATAGATTTTCATTCTGGATTCCATCAAGTAAGAGTCCAAACAGAAGATATTCCAAAAACTGTATTTAAAACTAGACATGGTCATTATGAATTTTGGTGATTACCATTTGGAGTGATTAATGCTTCAGTAGTATTTATGAATTTGATGAACCATGTTTTGCTCATTATATTGATAAATTTGTGGTGGTATTTATCGATTATATATTAATATACTCTAAAAATAGAGAAGAGCATGCTGAGTACTTGAGGATAGTTTTACAAACTCTGAAAGAGCAAAAGTTATATGAAAAGCTGAGTAAATATAAATTTTGGTTGGATAAGATTGTTTTCTTGGGTCATATAGTTTCTGGAGATGGTGTATCAACTGACCCTAAGAATATAGAAGCTGTAATGGATTGGTCTGTACCAAAATTAGGATGGGAGATTTGGAGTTTTCTCGGAATGGCTAGATATTATAGGTGGTTTGTACAAGACTTTGCAAAAGCCGCATCCCCTCTGACTAAATTGACTAAGAAAGGAGTGGAATATGTCGGGATAGAGAAATGTAATAAGGTATTTGAAGAACTAAAACGGAGACTAACAACAGCACCAGTGTTGGAAATTCCAAATAAGTCTGGAGGAATGAAAGTCTATAGTGATATTTCAATCCAGGGATTTGATGTGTATTGATACAAAATAGAAGAGTGGTTGAATTTGGAACTTGCTTTTAAGTTTCCTAAAAAATGAAAAAAATGATGTTATACTTGTATTTTTTTTGAGCATTCGGGGACTAAATATAGGAGATATGGCCGTGAGTATACACTTTTTTTTAAAAAAAAAGAAGAAGGGTCTAGACATAAATATTGATGAATTACAATAATCGATATTGGTAGACTTAGCAGAGTAAATATAGCTGGCGAGATCAAATAGGCAAATGAGTTAGGAGATAAAGGACAACCTGTGAAAGAGCGAATGTAAGGATATAAAGAGATTTTAGAAGACTAATAATTTTGTAGAATTAGTCAAATTGAAAGTAAAGGATAAGAAATTGATAACAATAACAATAACTAAGCCTTTTATCCCAAGTATTTGGGGTAGGCTACATAAACCAAAAAAAGAATCACGCCGGATCGATCACTTTGATAGTCCTTCTCCATTCATTTCTATCAAGTAATATCTCCTCATTTAAACCTCTAAAATTCATATCTTGTCATATCACCTCCATCCATATTTTCTTCGGTCTTTTTTTCGTTCTTTTAACTTGTCCTACATTGATAAACTCCCCTTGTCGAACTGGTGCATTTGTAGGCCTACATTTCACATGACCAAACCATCGTAGACGATTTTTACGCATCTTCTCATCGATGGGAGTTACACCTATCTTAGTACGAATATCTTCATTCCTCACTTTATCTCTCCTAGTGTTGCCGCATATCCAGCGGAGCATGCATATCTCTGCTGCACTTATTTCTGTGAATGACGTTTCTTTATAGCCAACATTCCGTGCTATATAATAAAGCTGGCCTAATAGCAGTCCTATAAAAAATTTTCTTCAGTCTTAACGGAATATTACAGTTGCATAAAACTCCCGTTGCTCTCCTCCATTTCTATCAGCTAGCTTGTATTTTATGATTAACATCATTATCGATCTGTCCATCATTTTGAATAATAGAACCCAAATACCTAAACTGACTGCTCATTTGTATCTCTTTCCCATCCAATTTTACAATATTATAATCTATGATCCGTCGTTTACTAAATTTATAAGAAATTGATAATGAACTACAATTAAAGAAGATAAATTTTATCAAGTCAGAACATGACATTATGTCTTATTACTCATATTAAGTTTATCTTCCCAAATGATCATCTTATTCCATTACTTTTGTTTATCATTACTATTTGATATTTTGTATCTTTCAATTGAATATTATCATAGTATGATTCATATCTTGAGCCTTTTACATCACAAGTCTTATTAAGTCGGCGCGGCAATTGTAGAGATGTGTTCTCTAGCGCCAGCAATTGCAGTCGCTTGATATGATCGTTTTATGAGATTGAATTTTATAATTAGTCATGAATTCATCTCTTGTCTTTATCCTTACCCTTCATAGTCTTGCTACATCGGTCTCATAATAGTTCAAAATTATTTTCTTTTCTAGAGTCCTTTGCAATATGTAATAGGGATTTGGAAATAAACTCTACAAAAATATTTATCACTTACTTAATTAGGATGGCGTGGCACTCTAAATTGGTAGCAGCTATTCCTGATTAAACTTTATATTACTTTTGCATTCCTTCACCCAAATAAAATTTTGAGAATAAATTGGAAATCTTGTCCATTATCATTCCCACTAAATACGGAAATCATTCATGATGTATTTCATATATCATAATTGAGAAAGCACTTAGATAAAAATATAAAGTAGTCAATCTATCAAAAGTAGATTTGCGATCGAGCCTAAAATATGATAAGCAACATGTAAGAACCATTAACCAATGGGAAAAAATCTTAAAGAATCAAGTAATAATATTGGTTTCGTTTCATAGGATGCACTATCACTAAGAGGATCTATTGAGTTCTTGAGAATGACATCAAGATAAACTATCCATACCTTTTCTCATGATTAGATATATCAATTAAATTTATTTTTATATCAGTACATACTCGTATGTATTGTCATGTCATCTATTTTTGAATTTATAAGACGAAATTCTCTTATTAGGTGGGTAGGATATAATATCCCAAAATTTTGAGTTACCTGTATTGCTCTTTTAAGTCTAGTTGTGCCGAATAAGTCCACCGAATTTAATTTTGGATATCGAAATAACTTTCGGTGGATGTACCTTAAAATTCGTTACTCCAAATAACATTCTGTTTTTGCGATTATTAGTTATATAATATTGAGAATTTTTAAAATTTTTTCTTAAGAGGCTAAAAAATACTCCTAAATTTGCTAATTTAATAATAATAAAATTATCCTTCTAATTACTTCAAAATTTTGGTTTATTTACTCAAGACATTGAAATGACAAACGGATATTTTGTAGTGTTCCTCTTATTGAGTATTACGTCCTACATAAAATTGATAGTATTTAAAAAATATTTTATGGAGCCGTAAATAATAAAATAATAATCAATCGTATGCCATATGAGGTGTCATCCTAGCAACGAAGGTGGCATGGGGGCACCTCGTGGCATCTTTAGGAGAACCCTTAAAGTGACATG
This sequence comes from Dracaena cambodiana, assembly GCA_036321105.1. Classification (NCBI taxonomy): domain Eukaryota; kingdom Viridiplantae; phylum Streptophyta; class Magnoliopsida; order Asparagales; family Asparagaceae; genus Dracaena; species Dracaena cambodiana. The sequence continues at coordinate 27,440,737 of JAYEPQ010000007.1, forward strand.
CAAATATTTATCTCTCCCACTCTTACTCTCTCTACACTCCTTCCCACTCTCATCCTCTCTCTCTCGCCTACATCAACAGAACATAAGAAGGTAAAAAAGAAAAAAGGAGAAGGAGAAGGAAAAAGGGGATTCAAGAGATTAAAGAAAGTTAAAGAGAACCCAATGTAAATAACACTTCTATTCTTCGCTCATTTGAATATTTTATTTAATTTATATTTGTACAAGTAATTTTTTTAGCATGGAAAATTATATTTGCATGGAAAATTTGTATCTTGCATTTTGCATGGTAAAAATAATTTGCATGGAAAAAATGCAAGAGAAGGAGAGAAGGAAACATGCTGAAGAAAAGAAGAAAGAAGAAAGAGGGAGAGAAAAGAGAGAGGAGAGAAAGTGGGCTGGGCTGCAAGGAGAGAGGAAAAGAAAATTAGAACAAAAAATATATGATTAGTGGGCTTAGTGGGCTGCGCTGTAGGAAGAAAGGAAAGAAAAACTAGAAAAAAAAGAGGGAGACACTGGGCCTAGCCTAGTCCAGTAAAAGAAAAAAAAAGGGATTTTTTTAATGCAGCGGTCTACGTGATTACTGAATCACTAATTGATAATTGATAACCAGAGTGGTATGTCCGTTACTGTAATACAGTATGAAAATTGGATTATTATGCCTAGCGACATGTCATGATTCAGCATCATGAATATTGAGACCGAATTCCGGATATGTACGGGTACTTATACAATACAGAAAACTGTATGCTATCTTATCTATCAATTAGTTCAAATGCTAACAAGGATATGATCTAAATTTGTCATTTTTACATGATATTTACCTGATAATTGCAAATAACATACATAGTCTTGTTGTTCTATTATTTATTATTCACGTAGCACGTTTGATACGAACACAACTTATTCACATATTCTCTATCTTTTGTACTGTGATAGTACATGTATATTTTTTGTATTACTTATTGGGTTTAATCCCTTGGGTTTTAAACCCAAGTTTAGGAAAAGAAGAAGGAAAATCAGCCCAACTGAAGGCACATACTTCATTGATCAAACCGAATGATATTAGGTAGTGAAGTACTTTCTGGAGGACCTTGTATATATTTGTATATATTTTTTTGTCTTTACACTGCTTTTATCTTTTATGTTCATATTTAGAGCAGTGTGCTATCTTATATACCTAACTCTTTGTATAAATGAAATCTTTTCAGTTTCAAACGTATTATTTATTCATCTGATTATGGCAGTAGTTAAGATTATTCAAAGTTTCTATAACTGTTAGGTTGTCTAATGCAAATATTAAGTAGCGTTCTCTGTTTTGAGAAGTAGCTGAAAAATGGGAGCGTTACATATTATTGGAAAATTTTACTGAATATTATATTAGTGTTTCAATTGTCTCCCGTACAGACTCGAGAAAATTATTATATGATTATTTGGAGCTGACCCGAACCTACAGAATAGTAACAGTAATATTCTTATGTGATCCAACATATCACCATGCACCTATGGTGTGTGTAAAAATTAGTTGTTTAACTTAACAATATGCCAAAATTCAGTTTTCACATCAATAAGTATCTCCCCAAATATAGTATTATTTACAGTTGTCAAGATCGTATCAAGTCCAGTATAATATATTTTCAATTAATATGATCCTAATTCAGTTCAAATTCAAATGTAGTTCATGTTCATTATACATCAATGATTCGTAGATTGAGGTTTTCATTGTAGTCAGTTACCAAAATTTCAACCACTAGTTTTAGGGATTTTTGACTGCATATTATAATGATATACGTTCAGGTAAGAGCAATGAAGTGGGAGATTTTCTATGCAATCACGTTTCTTAATTAAATAACCACTTTTCTTTCAGAGTTTTTTTCTAGAAACCATTGTCATATAACTTTAAAATTATCATCACCATCAACTAGTGTTTCAATTTATTATTTTTTAGTCAATTTATAACATAGCATCATTTGAATACGTTTGTACGATAATCAAATTGCATGTGAGATAATTCTTAGAAATAAGATATAAATTTATTTATACAGTTCATATCGATATAAACAATAACTTGTATCACGATATAAATAAATAATTATATAAAATTGAAAAATAATTCATTCCTGTCAAATAAGTATGGTGCATGGAATAATGAGTTCGAGAGTAAACTCACCTCAGCCTTAAAACGCGCTCGTCAAATCGATTCACACTCAAGTTTTCTGATAAAATATCAATAACAAACTATTATAAAAATAAACATTGAATTTTTGTGATTTAGAAAAATTATCTTGAATTGTTAAGGTATGTAAGAAGTACATTTTTAGTTATCAAAGGCTGGTAAGTTTGGAACAATTAAACGAATAGGAAAATCATCTTATTGGGTTTATAAGATGAATTATGTAGATTTTAATTAAATTCTTATTATGGGATTATCTACCTACATCAAATGAGTTAATTAAGGCAAGGAGCTAGATTTTACCTCTTGACGGAGAGGAAAGAGAAAAGAAGAGGTACTCTAGCGAATAGGCTACAACGACAGATGCTCTGACAGCAGTGGTTGCCAGTAGCATGGCTCTAACGGCATGGTGCTTGTTTGAATAGCAGAAAGTGCTCGCTAGATGGCTCTTTTAGTGGTCGACGGTGATCCAGCAGTCGATGACTCTCCAATAGTCGACGATGCTTCAACGGTCAATGAACTATTGCTGGTGATGATAGTTGGTGTTCACAATTGGTGACGCTCCAATGATTGGCAGCGTTTATGCGGCCAACAATGCTCTAATGGTCGGCAAGAGTGGAGAGAAGGAGAAAGGAGAGAGTCTGTTTGCATGAAGAAAATAAGATAAATGGAGGGGTTTAAATAGGTTAAGGATGAGAATTTTAGGAGAGAGATTAATGGAATTGAAGATGGTTTTTGGAGGATAGTTTAAAGTCAAGGGCTAATAAATATGATTGAGTTAGAAGGTTTTAAAAAAATTCAAATGGTCAATAAATGCAATATATTTAGAATAATTTTAAATAGAAATTTAAAATTAGTTAAATAGCTAATAACTATGTTTGACTACGGAGTTTTAATGATAATTTTTAAATTTGAATTCAAATGAGTCAAGTAACTCATTAATATATTTGACTTATAAGAAATTGTAGAAAATGAATATTGGGGGAAATGAATAAGAGAGTAGAAATAGAATGTAAAAATTATTATCCAAATATCTTAAATTAAAAATTGACATACTTATTGAATGTAATTTATCAGGTATAATTATTGGCTTAAACCTTATTATTATTATTATTATTATTTTATTTTTATGATCATCAGCATTATTTTGAGTTTGGGTCAAGCACTAATGAGATAATTCAAACATTGTTTTTTTAAAAAAAAAATAATATATCAAAATAATTTGTGGCCTGATAATTATATTTAGTTTTATTTATTTTATATTTTATTTTAACATAAACATACGATGAAAAAATTATATTAATAAATATATCATATCAGTTTTGGATAGTTACATATTTAATCACAATGAAACAAATTATGGCTACCAAACCATAATTTACGGATGTGTGATAAGGATTTCTGCACATTTGACTTGAGGACAAATTGCCTAGTTTCATTTGGAAAAGAGCATAGTTCTTAGTTCTATGTTGAACCTCAAACAAATTTGTTGTTTTATTGTGATAAATACTGATTTATATACATGTTGCCTGGGGAAGGGCTTGGCTCTGAGGATGACACTCATGAGCAACGGCTCACTTACATGGTAGGATTTTAAGTATTATATATATATATATATATATATATATATATATATATATATATATATATATGAGTAAACAGGAAATTAAATGGTGAAAGGAGTTTCTTTACTGTCACTTAGGTAGTCTAATAAAATTATTACACGTGATACCACTCAAAAGGTGGTTAAGAAAATTATTTTATTTGTAACTAAAATGACGCTACGTGTAATAATTTTATTGGGTCACTTAAGCGGCGGTGAATTTTCCTTTTTATAGTTATATATATATATATATATATATATATATATATATATATATATATATATATATATATATATATATATATATATATATATATATATATATATATATATATATATATATATATATATATATATATATATATATATATATATATATATATATATATATATATATAGGCATTACTGTAGGTGAACTGCCATCTTAGGGAAAGTTACGTGAGTTAGCGGCAAAATTATAATAATTCAATGATTTTTCTTCCATTTTTTTTAATAATTACCATCTCTATCTCCTTAATTCATTTTGGATTAAATTTCATAAAATTTGGAGTTCATTTACCCTTTCATCAAGTTCATACAAAATATTTTATTAATTGAAAACTATTAATTTTGTATTAATTTGATGGAGGACCAAATGAAAACTAAAATCCAAGAAATTGGTATGAGTGAACCCAAGGGGGTCGAGATCATAATCAAATAGAAATTTTTTAAAAGATATTATTGGAGATAGTGGAAATGAATTGCAGCTCAGGTAAGTTAAATGAGTTGTCAGCTCATTTCTCTTTTTCTTATATATATATACATATATATATATATACATATATACATATATATATATATATATATACATATATATATATATATATATATATATATATATATATATATATATATATATATATATATATATATATATATATATATATATATATATACATATATATATACATATATACATATATATATATATATACATATATACATATATATATATATACATATATATATATATATATATATATATATATATATATATATATGGATTACTATAGGTGAGCCGCCAGCTCAGAAAAAATTACGTGAGCTACCAGCAAAAGTATAATCATCCAATGATTTTTCTTCAATTTTTTTAACAATTACTATCTCTATCTTCTTAATTTCTTTAGGATTAAATTTCATAAATTTTTGAGTTTTTTAACCTTTCATCAAGTGCATACAAAATGTTTTATTCATTGAAAACTGTTAATTTTGTGTTAATTTGATTGCGGACCAAATCAAAACTAAAATCCAAGAAATTGGGTATGAGTGAACCCTAAGGGGTTGAGATCATAATCCAAAAGAAATTTTTTAAAAATGATTATTGGAGATATTGGAAATGAACTGCAGCTCAGGTAACTTGCGTGAGCTGTCAGCTCATTTCCATTTTTCTCATATATATATATATATATATATATATATATATATATATATATATATATATATATATATATATATATATATATATATATATATATATTCTCATTTTTGTGCACAAAGAGATGATCCTTGGGTTGGGCTACAAATCACGAGTAGTCTTCTTTGGGTTGTAACTTAAATGAGGTACAAATACAGGTGCTTTTCTATTATCGAAGGCTTAGTTTTCCTCTCGCATTTTCTCATTTGGATATTTTTCAATGCTCCATTTGTGCCTTGTCTAGTTGTCTTTCAGTGTTCGATTTTGGAGCTTTTTTTTTTCTCTCTCGATCGATGTAAACTTCCAATAAAATATACCAAACAATCGATCATGATCAACTGGTGAGTATTAAATAGCAGTCTTGTTTCTTTCCAGTGGCTTTGTATTAAGTTCCATAGTTTTAATAGTGATTCCTTCAGCCGAATGGTTTTCTCCAAGCTTTGATGCTCACAAGAAGCAAAGATTTCATGCATCTCTGGTTTGTGCCTATTAGAATATCTCACTAATTTATGATATCTTTCTAAATTAATATATTTGACAAATTCTCTAATTTATTAGCATATCTTAGATATATTTGTCAAATATCTCTAATTAGACTGATTATATACTGATTTTGAATTATATGCAATTAGAATCAAATTATATATTCTTTTGTCTTTATTTTTTACATTCTTCTCCTTCATCTATAAAAAGATAGTCATTGTAACGTTTCATAAATACACCTCAGAATACAAAATTATTCTTCGTTCTCTCTGTCAGTTCTTAATTTTATCAAGGTATCAGAGCTAGGCTGAGATGTGATGGCGCTTGTATTGCTCATTGGTGCCGGCGTTGCCTCCTCCACTGGCACAGCTCTTGCTCTGCCCCCTGCATGCCAACTCTACCGCCTCGCCGTTATCGACTGCAACTTCTATGTCCATGGTGGGTCCTTTTCCGCCATCACTGTCATCTTCAAGCGTTACATTTGCCATCTCCGTCTCGTGCTTTGATGACTCCATCTGCTACTCTGTCGCTGAAATCTCGTGTGTCGTCTTCGACTCCTCCTCCGTCGTCACCACCATATTCAAAGGTGCAACTTTTGTCATCTCTGTCTCCTCTTTAAGTGACACTGTCTGTTACTTTGTTACTGCCTCTTATAATAGATATCATGTTTGCTACTCTGTCGACAAAATCTAGTGTGGGCTTCTACTCCGTCGCCACTGTCATCTTCAAAGATGCAACAGTGACTTTGTCTGTTACTCCGTCGCCGTCTCCTATATTAGAGATCATGTCTGCTACTCATTCACCTTATCGTCATCATAATCTAGTTTTCAAACTCAAGTTGGCGCCTTCCAAATCATCTTGAGTTTGTGCTGGGATATTAAAATATCTCACTAATTTATGATATATTTAGAATATTGACAAATCCTCTAATTTATTAGCATATCTTAGTATATCTTCCTAAATTAGTATATTTGTCAAATATCTCTAATTAGGCTGATTAAACTAATTTAGAATTATATACAAATATGATCAAATTATATATTATCTTGTTTTTACTTTTTACATACGCCTCCTTTATTTATAAAAGAATGACCATTGTAACGTTTTATAAACACACCTCAGAGTACTAAGTTATTCTTCATTCTCTCTGTCAGTTCTTAGTTTCATCAGTGTCTAGTAGCTAGCTTGGTAATCAGTGGATTTGAGAAGTCTCTCAACACAGCAATACTCATGATGTACGTAGTTGATGATGTTTTTGTTGAATTCATTCACTAATTTGAACCTTAAATTGAGCCAATTCACTAGTTCAAATTAAATGAATTAAGTGAATTGAAATTGGCTTCAAAAGATGAGTACATAGCAAAGGAACAAAAAAGGGAAGATAAAAAGATAGTCCCACATTGGATAGAGAATTGTAAGGATGTGGGTTTAAATATGGTAGCTTGCTCATTTACTTTGCTTATGTAAGAAGAGGAAAACCTTGAGCACCACGGGTGGTGCTACGCACCGCTCGCACGCGCACGCGCGTGTGCGTTTAGGGTGCATTGGAGGCGCACTTTGCACTTTGCACTTTGCACGTACGCAACGTCGCGAGGAGCTGAGGAGCCTTTGATTTTTGGTCCTATTAGATTCGGGTTGCCTCTATTGGGTTCAGAATTGAATGGATTCGACCTGCACCCGCCCCGTCAGTCAAGAGTCGTTGAAGTCCAACGGTCGGCGGTCCAACAGTCACCGGCCGCCGTCAACGGTTGCCGTTAAACGGTCACAACTGTTGAAACGGCCAACTGTTGCGACTGTTGAAAACCCAACCGTTGGGACTGTTGAAAATCTATAAATAGGGTCTGGATTCAGAGTTTCATTCATACGTTTTTTCTTTTATGTTTCATTTCTTCTTCTGCAGACAGAAGTTCCAGAATTTCTGTCTACAGAAAACCTCTGTTTAATTCCATTCAATAAGTCTCCAGTCCTGCATTACATAAACCAGAGAGAACCTTTATCAGATTCGCCAAAGCAGAGGGATTGCGGCTTCCTTCCCTCTGCAGATCGATCGTTGTATCCTGGGAGATCGACGTCCAAGAAATCCAGAAGCAAACAGTGGAGGACGAATCGATTTTAAGGAGATAGTGTCCAACACTAGCCTCGATCTTCATCCGATCTACTTCCTGTCATCTTCCAGTGGTCTTCCAGTCTTCCTGCAAGTATCTGAAACAGGTTTTTCATAATCCAGTTTTTTCTTTATTCACTTTAGGATAAGTAAACTAGATAAAGAAGGAAAAATTAGATAGTTTTCTCTGTAAACAGTCTTCTTCTAATTTAAAACGGAAATATAGAGATTAAATAATTCATAATTCTTCTTCTCCAAATTTATTTCTGTTTTGAGTATAGAATACAGAAACCTAATTACAGAATTCATTTCCTGCAAGATAACAGTAGTAATTCTGTATAGTAAATCTATTAACTACAATTCTGCCCTCTTGTATTAATCTACAACAATTCTGTATGCTTCAATCTGCAACCAGAGAATTGTAACCTCCACATATAAACCAACAATCTTAAAATCGATTTTCATACTTGTTTTAGATTAATTTTTAAGAATAAAGTTTAAACATTTTTGTTTAGAACCTACATTCTTAAAACTGATTTTTTGAATTCTGTCAAAATACCATCAATTAGAGTACTGTTATCAATTAGAATTCTGTTATAATAGTATTTAATCTTTAAACTGATATTTCGTTTTAGATTAAAATACTGTCATCAATCACTAGTAATCTAGATTGCTTCTGGAAAATTTCTATTTGGTGATTTGGAGACTAGTAATCTTAATTGCTTCTGGAAAAAGAATAGTTAATTTCTGTTTTGTGATTTGGAGTGTTGAATTGTTTTTCAGTTTTATTAGAAAGTTAAAATATATTACAAGACATTAAGATAGATAAATTTAATATTTGTAGATGACCACTACATCTGATATGTCCACTGTGATAACTCCTGTCATGGTTACTCCAACTGTGCCTTCAAGCCAGTATGAGAAACCAGAAAAGTTCAGTGGTTCAGACTTTAAGAGATGGCAACAGAAAATATTGTTCTATCTCACTACACTGAATCTGGCCAAGTACTTGAAGGAGATTGTGCCTACTCTTGTTGAAGATTATCAACAATCTGTGAAGGCGGTTGAAGCATGGAAACATGCGGACTTTTTGAGTAAGAACTATATTCTCAATGGTTTGGACAATATACTGTATAATGTATATAGTTCAGCTGTTACTGCTAAGAAACTCTGGGAGTCCTTAGACAAGAAATATAATACAGAAGATGCCGCCTCTAAGAAATATGTAGTCGGTAAGTTTCTGGATTATAAAATGGTTGATTCTAAAAATGTAATCAACCAAGTACAAGATTTTCAAGTGATCATTCATGAAATTCATGCTGAAGGTATGACTATTAGTGAATCTTTTCAAGTGGCTGCAATAATTGAAAAATTGCCACCATCTTGGAAAGAATTTAGATATTACCTAAAGCATAAACGAAAAGAAATGACACTTGAAGATCTAATTGTACGATTGAGGATTGAAGAAGATAACCGCCTTTCTGAAAAGAAAATTGGAAACCATACAATGTTTCTAAAGCTAATGTTATGGAAAATTCCAATAAGTCTAATGACAGGAAGAGAAAGCACAGTGGTGAAGACTCTAAGAGTGGTAACTCGAAGAGATTCAATGGCAAGTGCTACAACTGTGACAAGCCTAGACATCGTGCAAAGGACTGCCGTGTGCGAAAGGCACCAGATTCTTCGAAGAAGAATAAGAAGCATCCTAATGCACATTTGGCCGAAGAAGAAAATCTTTGTGCAAATGTAGATGTCAACTGTACATCTGTTGTCTCAGAGGTAAACCTAGTTGGTGGCAATTCTAAGGAATGGTGGGTGGATACTGGGGCCACTCGCCACATCTGCGCCAACAAGTGGATGTTCTCGACATATGAACATGTGGAAGGAGAACTACTCTACGTGGGTAACTTTGCAACCTCTAAGCTTGAAGGACGAGGAAACATTGTACTAAACATGATTTCGGGAAAAGAACTTACTCTTACTGATGTACTTCATGTACCAGATATCCTCAAGAATCTGGTTTCAGGGTCAGTCTTGAGTAAGAAAGGGTTTAGGCTTGTGTTTGAGTCTGATAAGTTTATACTCACAAAGAATGGTGTATATGTAGGTAAGGGGTATATGACCAATGGTCTGTTTAAAATAAATGTAATGACCATTGCCCCTAAGGTTATCAATAAAATTAATTCTTCTGTTTATATTACTGAGTCACCTTTTATTTGGCATGGTAGATTAGGACATGTTAATTATTATACTTTACAAAGATTAATAAATTTGAAATTGTTGCCTAATTTCAATATAAACTTTGAAAATAAATGTGAAACATGTGTTGAATCAAAAATGACTAAGCTTCCATTTCACTCTATAGAACGTAGTACTGAAACTTTAGAATTAATTCATATAGATGTATGTGATTTAAAATCTATTCAAACTAGAGGTGGAAAGAAGTACTTTATTACGTTTAAACATGATTGTACTAGATATTGTTATGTATATCTACTTAGAATAAAAGATGAGGCAATTGAAATGTTTATACAATACAAAAATGAAGTTGAGAATCAACTTAGCAAAAAGATAAAAATGCTAAGAAGTGATAGAGGTGGTGAATATGAGTCACCATTTGCACAAATTTGTGCAGAACATGGTATTATACATCAAACAACTGCTCCTTACACTCCACAACAAAATGGAATTGCTGAGCGTAAGAACAGAACTTTAAAAGAAATGATGAATGCCATGTTAATAAGTTCTGGTTTACCCCAGAACATGTGGGGGGAAGCTCTGCTTTCTGCCAATTATATTCTCAACAAAATACCCCAAAAGAAACTTGATAAAATACCTTATGAATTATGGACAGGTCGAGCACCTAGTTATAAATTCTTAAGAGTGTGGGGGTGTCTAGCTAAGATTGCAATTCCTACTCCGAAAAGGACTAAAATTGGACCTAAAACTATTGATTGTATATTCATTGGATATGCGCATAATAGCAGTGCTTATCGTTTCTTTGTCTTTAACTCTGATCATCCAGAGATACATAAGTACTCTATTATTGAATCTAGGAATGCTGTATTCTTTGAGAATGTATTTCCTAGTAAAGAACATAAATCAAGTTCTCCGAAAAGGACTTGTGATGAAATTCTAAGAGATACAGAATCTGATTCTGTAAATAAAACTAATGAGGATGAATGTAGACGAAGCAAAAGGCCAGAGTTACTAAAACATTTGGTCCTGATTTTCTAACATATATATTAGAAAAAGAACCTCAAACTTATAAAGAGGCTATGTCTATTCCTGAATCTCCTTTTTGGAAAGAACCTGTAAATAGTGAAATTGAATCAATTATTCAAAATCACACCTGGAAACTTGTAGATCTTCCTCCAGGAAGTAAACCATTAGGATATAAATGAATCTTTAAGAGAAAGATAAAACCTGATGGGTCTATAGATAAATACAAAGCTAGACTTGTAATAAAAGGCTATAGACAAAAGGAAGGTATTGACTATTTTGATACATATTCACCTGTAACAAGAATAACATCCATAAGATTAATAATTACTTTTGCTGCATTATATAATCTTGAGCTTCATCAAATGGATGTAAAAACAACATTTTTAAATGGTGAATTAGATGAAGAAATCTACATGGAACAAGCTGAAGGGTTTGTAGTTCCAGGTGAAGAAAGAAGGTGTGTAGACTTGTTAAGTCTCTTTATAGACTTAAACAAGCACCTAAACAATGGCATGAGAAGTTTGACCAAGTTATGTTGTCAAATGGATTTCGCTATAATGAATGCGATAAATGTGTATATATAAAAGGGGATATGCACAACTATGTCATTGTATGTTTATATGTGGATGACATGATTATCACCGGTAGCACGATGACTCTAATTAAAGAGGTAAAAATTATGTTAACACGAAAATTTGATATGAAAGACTTAGGTATTGCGGATATTATTCTTGGTGTTAAAATCTCCAAGACATCTGATGGATATACCTTATCACAATCACATTATGTCAAGAAAATACTCGAAAAAATTTGATAAGGGAAATACTGATATAGCTAAGACACCTGTAGATATGAGTCTACATCTTACAAAGAATATAGGTGCTAGTGTATCACAGTTAGAATATTCTCAGATCATTGGCAGTCTTATGTATTTAATGAACTGCACAAGACCTGATATAGCATACTCAGTAAGCAAACTGAGTAGGTTTACAAGTAATCCAGAGGAAAACCACTGGAAAGTAATAGTTAGAGTACTCAAATATTTGAGGTACACTACTAACTATGGGTTGCACTATACTAGATATCCAGCAGTGATAGAAGGATACACTGATGCTAACTGGATTACCGATTCAAAAGACATTAAATCCACAAGTGGATATATCTTTATTGTTGGAGGTGCAGCCATCTCTTGGAAATCTTCTAAACAAACATGTATAGCCAGATCCACTATGAAATCTGAGTTTATAACTTTAGATAAAGCTGGAGAAGAAGCAGAATGGCTTCGAAACTTTTTAGAAGATATTCCAATGTGGCCTAAACCTGTGTCAGCAATATGCTTCCATTGCGATAATCAATCAGTAATTGGAAGGGCACAAAATATATTATATAATGGAAAGTTACGACATATACGTCGTAGGCATGAAACTGTAAGACAGCTGCTTACAAACGGAATAATATCTCTTGATTATATAAAATCAAAAGATAATATTGCAGATCCATTAACAAAAGGCTTGACTAGAGATCAAGTGTATAAGTTATTGAGGGGAATGGGATTACAACCTACTAAAGAGTAACTTCATAATGGCAACCCAACCTAACTGACTGGAGATCCCAAGATCTAGGTTCAAAGGGATAACCGAATTGTAGGGGAACTCGAAAGAATCACTGAGGAAAATATTTCCTATCTCATTTCTATGGTAAAATAGTGATTACCTGCAATGTGTTAGGATAAGCTAAGATTTTAATGATCCTTATATCTTAGAAATCTAAGTGGAGTATGGCAGGATACTCTTTATAAGAGATCACCTATGTGAGTGAGAAGGGGCCGCTTCTATGAGAATGAGAAAGGCTAAGTTCTCTAAGAGCACTCACAGAATTACCAGGTTGTCCAAGGCCAAAATGGACACAACATAGAATCTGATAAAGTTGAAAGAAGTCGTGTGAATATTATTGTTTTAGTTTACATAAAAAACTGAACAGTTCAAAAACATCGTATTCACTGGTTAGCAAGTAAACTCGATAATATTTCACTAGAGAAGGTTCAAAGCCAAAAGCCACCTCTCCCGATGCGGTAACTTTCTATTACACTCTCTGGTTATTTGCATTAGAGTCTAAGCCATTTCATTCATGTTGGGGATTGTTGAATTCATTCACTAATTTGAACCTTAAATTGAGCCAATTCACTAGTTCAAATTAAATGAATTAAGTGAATTGAAATTGGCTTCAAAAGATGAGTACATAGCAAAGGAATAAAAAAGAGAAGATAAAAAGATAGTCCCACATTGGATAGAGAATTGTAAAGATGTGGGTTTAAATATGGTAACTTGCTCCTTTACTTTGCTTATGTAAGAAGAGAAAAACCTTGAGCACCACGGGTGGTGCTACACACCGCCCGCACGCGCACGCGCGTGTGCGTTTAGGGCGCATTGGAGGCGCACTTTGCACTTTGCACTTTGCACGTACGCAACGTCGCGAGGAGCTGAGGAGCCTTTGATTTTTGGTCCTATTGGATTCGGGTTGCCTCTATTGGGTTCAGAATTGAATGGATTCGACCTGCACCTGCCCCGTCAGTCAAGAGTCGTTGAAGTCCAACGGTCGGCGGTCCAACAGTCACCGGCCGCCGTCAACGGTTGCCGTTAAACGGTCACAACTGTTGAAACGGCCAACTGTTGCGACTGTTGAAAACCCAACCGTTGTGACTGTTGAAAATCTATAAATAGGGTCTGGGTTCAGAGTTTCATTCATACGTTTTTTCTTTTATGTTTCATTTCTTCTTCTGCAGACAGAAGTTCCAGAATTTCTGTCTACAGAAAACCTCTGTTCAATTCCATTCAATAAGTCTCCAGTCCTGCATTACATAAACCAGAGAGAACCTTTATCAGATTCGCCAGAGCAGAGGGATTGCGGCTTCCTTCTCTCTGCAGATCGATCGTTGTATCCTGGGAGATTGACATCCAAGAAATCCAGAAGCAAACAGTGGAGGACGAATCTATTTTAAGGAGATAGTGTCCAACACTAGCCTCGATCTTCATCCGATCTACTTCCTGTTATCTTCCAGTGGTTTTCCAGTCTTCCTGCAAGTATCTGAAATAGGTTTTTCATAATCCAGTTTCTTCTTTATTCACTTTAGGATAAGTAAACTAGATAAAGAAGGAACAATTAGATAGTTTTCTCTGTAAACAGTCTTCTTCTAATTTAAAACGAAAATATAGAGATTAAATAATCCATAATTCTTCTTCTCTAAATTTATTTCTGTTTTGAGTACAGAATACAGAAACCTAATTACAGAATTCATTTTCTGCAAGATAAAAGTAGTAATTCTGTGTAGTAAATCTATTAACTACAATTCTGTCATCTTGTATTAATCTATAACAATTTTGTATGCTTCAATCTGCAACCAGAGAATTAGTAACCTCCACTATAAACCAACAGTTTTCTGCTCATAATATAGCTGACTGAATCAGTCAATTGGCTATTGAGTTGCTGTTGTTGTTTTGGAGATAACTTCGTTGTATGCAAATCGCTGCATGTGGTAAACCAAACACCTAAATCTGTAGTCTTTTGTTGTGCCAACTTCATCGAACCAAGAACAAAGCACTCCATTAGCGAAGTAAAAAGATGAGGAAGAACGAAGCACTTCTCACAGTGGAGTAAAAAGATGAGTAAGACCGAAGCACTCGCACTTGTCGTTTCTTGTTAGTAGTTCCATCTACTTTGAGACATGAACTTGATCATATCAAACCTCATTGTCTTACCACCTCAGCATACTTCATAGAACAAGTTGTCCTGGCACTGTCTTGTGGAAGCGGGTTGCGAATTCAAATCACTCAGTTGTCATTGCATGTAGAAGAAGCTTTTAGAATTAAATTTACAGGGTTCACCAAGGAGGCATGTGTTTGCATATACAGTAGTTTAAGATCACAGACATGATCGAATGGAGGCTATGAGCCCTTATCAGTTTGTGAATATGGATTTATAATATGTATAGAAGCTGCACATAAATGCAAAAAACGCTTCACGATGTTTCATTTTTTGATTCAGCACAATAAATTTTATAGGACTGCTATTATGCTAGTTTTATTATATGGCATGGAATATTGGGTTATAAAGAAACATCATTCACAGGAGATAATTGTAGCATAGATGCATATGCTCTGCTGGATATGCTGCAACACCAAGAGAAATAAAGTGAGAAATGAACATATTCGTGCTAAGATAGGTGTTGTTTCCATCAATGAGAAGATGCGAGAAAATCGCTTACGATGGTTTGGTCATGTGCAACGTAGGCCTACAAATGCACCAGTTCGACGATGGGAGTTTATCAATGTAGGACAAGTTAAAGAACGAAGAGAAGACCGAAAAAAAATGCATGGAGGTGATACGAAAAGATATAAATTCTAGAGATTTAAATGAGGAGATATTATTTAATAGAAATGAATAGAGAAGGACTATCAAAGTGATCGATTCAGCGTAATTCTCTTTTTTGGTTCATGTAGCCTACCCCAAATATTTGGGATAAAAGGCTTAGTTGTTGTTATTGTTCTTTTCTCTCTTCCAAGTTTTTCTACTGTAATGAGATTTATTTTTTCACGTACCAGAAGTATTTGAAAAAAAATAAGATTTTAATTCTTGCTTAATAGTGCGATTTTGTGATAAGGTGAAAGAACAAGAAAAGACTGAACATTTCGAAAAGCATGAAATAATCTACATGGATTTCTTGATATTCAGTCCAAAAAATTCTAGTCAATTAGATTGCTTAAGACTTCCCTAGTTCTTCTATTCAAATTTTCTGTTATTGACATTGTTTGCTTAAAGTCTCAAGTTACCACCACATTTAAAGTGCACAGTCTCCCTCTTTCATGAACCGTCAAAGCCCAATAGAGTCAAATTGATCAAGTTGGTGTGCAAATGGATAATAGAGACTTTGAATTAATTTCTATTAGCCCCAGCTTAACTTTGACCATAAACCCTATATATAACTGAGACTACTGTTCCAAACAAGTTGGATGTGAATCCTAGATCCACACTCAATCTAAAAATTGCACCCAACCAACAAGCATAAGATCCAAAAAGCGCCTCCCCAACGTTATCACCATCAACATCATGTGCCCAACTTGCTTTGCAATATCTTAATCCCTTATCTCAAAGCCGACTCCAAAAGTCATGATCATGGTCAAGTGGACCATGAACCTGATTAAATTGGGAAGTTGTTAATTTTGTACCTACCCACAACTTTCTCCTGCAATAGATTACATCACTTTCTTAAAATAGATGAAAAGGGAGGAGAAAGAGTCAGACTGAAACCCGTTTAAATCTTATACCTGAACAAATTCAAGAGATAAAAAATAATCTCACAAACTAGACTCCGTCTCTTAGTTTTGGTGATGGATAAGATATATAAAATTTCTCCACTCACATTGTTTGTACCTAAAGTTAATACTAATTAACATCACCTCAACTAAGTGCCATGATCCGAAAAATGAGAACCTTTCAAATTACATGGTCCGATACTGGGGCCCATTTGAAAAAAAACAGAAGAGGGAAATGAGAGAAGGCGACGCACTTAATTAAGGGGAAGAAGCAACATGAGTTTGACTTATCCTTCTCTTGATTATGAATAGGTGATGGGATTTACGTATTGAGATATGCATAAAAAAAAAAAAAAGTTGAAAGAAAGAAATTGAGGGTAGGCTTCTTGATAAGGTTGAATGCGGAGCTTTGTTAGTAGGCCCAAGTCATCTCTTTTGTCACTCATCACCAAACTTTATATATTATGATACCAACTCTCTCACGTTAAATAGCTTTTCCTTAACGGTACCTACCTACTATCATCAGCCTTTTGCGCTTCTCTCCTCCAGCACCGCCCAAGTCCTAATTAATTAGCATCCAACTCCTATGCAGAGAGGGAAATCTTTTTCTTTTGTTTACGTAGTTAATATGCAAATACAATATAAATACCCAATTAAAACTGAATAGGCGGTTACTGGTTTGTAGGCTACGAAAAATGTTCCAAGTACTATATATTAAGAAACAATACTTGAATAATGATATCTGTTATTCAGTAAAACCTTATAGAATTAGTTCAGACAACGTTTTCTAAGAGAACGCATGCAAATGGCGTGCAAATTCTCATAAATGTGAATATAAGTTAGGCCAGTCCGATAAAATCTTAAGCAAACTAGAATCTGTGACTTGGACAAATTAATCATAATTTGGGCTTCCTCAAAACAATTCAAGGACCAAAAAACACGTATGGCGCCGATTACGTATGCTTGTGTAACATAAAGGCCAAAATAGTGATAGCACGGCAGTTGGGAAACTAGACCTAGTATCCGGTAGGAGCCCAACGCTCTGGCACAGAATGGCCAAATTAAAAATGTGTTGATCATCCACTTGCTTGTCATTTCTCTGATCTTTTCTTAATTAATCGTGTAGCTCCAACTGAAAAGAATAAAATTTAACATTCATGGCTTACTCCAATTGTTTAATTCATGCTAAATCATTCGCAGTGGCCGAATTAATTTAAAGCGTTTATATGTTTATCCTAAGATCAACGGTACGTAGACTTCGAAATTGATTAGAACAGATCTTTGTTTATTTGTAACAGGACGAAAGACAGAATTAAAGTACAAGAAAATCTTGCACATTTCCAAGATACTTTCCAATTGTGCTTCCATGGCAACTATATTGGGCTTTGAGTGAGTAGGATGATGCCTAATAGCAGCAGAGTACGTGCCTCCCACCTTTGGAGGGTTTTGATGACTTTAGTTTTTACGTTAGGAATATTCGCCCATATCAAACTGTCCAATATTATTATGCAAATAATGACTACTATAGAGTTCAAATCTAAGAATAGTTTCATTTTAACCATAGAAACAACAATTGCATCATTTTCAGATATTGATAGTTTTTTTTAATCTTTTTGTATTTCTTCTGAATATAAATTCGCACAATAACTCCACGAGGCAAAACAAAAAAAAGAAGAAGAAGAAGGAGATAGTGTTTAATTGTCGAAGCAGACTTTTTCATTTTTGAATTTTTGACGAAGGATCATATGAATTTAACTTATTCAATTAATTAATCTCTTGAATTAATGCTGTAATATTGTTTATTATCCTCGCACCGAAATTGTAGCAGCTAAATAATGCATGCAGACATAATTTATTGGAGTTTACAAAGGAGCACACCACTTTTCCTAGCGAGCCCACTATCTAATTATATTTTTGGTCCCGACAATCCTTAAAAAGCGGGCTCACTAGAAAAAATGGTGTGCCCCCTTTGGAAACTCCGTATTTATGTACATGGGAGAAGATTGAGGGTGACAGCCCATCAGCGCCAAGTGATGAGACAAGTAGTTGGCAGAGGAGAACGTAGTTGCACAACTGCACCCTTTTAACTCTCTTCTATTTTCTGATTGATTGAGATTGAGAAAGTTTTCATATCTACTACTATACAAATTATCTAAGCTGCATTTCATTTTCACTCTCTCCCATAAATTCTTTTAAAACTTTTCTTTTAGATATGACCTTGATCTTTCAGAGTTTCACACATACCCAATTTTTCGGATCTTAGTTTTGACTTAGCCCTCTATCAAGTTGTCACAAATTAACGGTTTTCAATGAATAAAATATTTTATATTAACTAAATGAAAGGGTAAATGAATTTTAAATTTATCAAATTTGAACTTAAAGAATTTAAGGAGAGAGAAATTCTAATTCTAATAAAAATTTGAAGAAAAACTATTGGATCAATAAACTTTTGCTG
Organism: Dracaena cambodiana; assembly: GCA_036321105.1. Lineage (NCBI taxonomy): Eukaryota > Viridiplantae > Streptophyta > Magnoliopsida > Asparagales > Asparagaceae > Dracaena > Dracaena cambodiana. Next base: position 27,459,539 of record JAYEPQ010000007.1, read on the forward strand.
TCAGCTCATGTAAGTTTTCTTGAGCTAGTGACTCATTTAAGATAATCATATATATATATATATATATATATATATATATATATATATATATATATATATATATATATATATATATATATATATATAAAGAGAGAGAGAGAGAGAGAGATGGACATGAGCCGTTGCCTCACGTAAGTCACTTTGACTGCAGTTCTGTTCTGCTATCTCTAGTAATTTTTTATAAAAAATCCCTTAGATTATAATCTCGATCCTCTTGGGTTCACTTATACCCAATTTTTCAATTTCTTAGGTTTTAGTTTTGATTTAGTCTTCCATCAAATAACCATAAAATTAACGGTTTTTGATGAGTACAACCTTTTGATTTCACTTGATGGAAACACAAATGATCTTCAAAGTTTATAAAACTTGATCTTAAAATAGCTAAGGAGGTGGAGATTATGATCCAGAAAAGAATTCAAAAAATAATAATGAGGTCGTTAGTTTTTCACCCTTAACTCATATAACTTATCTAAACTGTCGATTCAAATACAATAATTATATATATATATATATATATATATATATATATATATATATATATATATATATATATATATATATATATATATATATATATATATATATATATTGATGAGTATCATATATTGTATTTTTCCTCTCATACTTTATCTATTTTTATATATAAATAAATACTACTCGGGTATTTTTAGTGTCTTTTTCATGTAATCCGATTCATACAAGGAGATAGTATGAAATCAGAGTTGGAGTAGGAAATCAAAGTCCGAAAAGTTTCCAAAGTGAGCAAAACTATGAGACTACGATGTTGTAAAGAGCCAAAGTGCAATACAGTCATCACAATAAACTCAAAAGGAGAAAATACTTGAGGGGAAGAAATTACATAAATTAACTAATTAATTTAGCCGATAATTGGCGGTTTTTGCCGCCAAATAGCGGCCCAACAAGTTTTCTCCCGTGGCTTCGTTGTAATCTTGTAGTTTCCTAATTGTATTAGAATTGAGTTTGATTTTTCGAAGCCTATATATTGGCCGTATCCTTGTATTCTAGAGAGAATCTGGTAAGTTTTGTACTCATTTTAAATTAATAAAATTAGGATTTTGCTGAAGGGGTTGCGACCACAATACCGTGTTCCAGAGGTAAGCCATTGTTTTTTGATCTTTATTTGCTTTCTAGATAGTGTTAATTGCTTTCTAGTTTAGGTTTTATTGCTTTCTGCTTAGATTTATTTGCTTTCATGAATAAAAATAGGATTTTGCTTACTAGAATTATGAGTAGCTAATTTTCTTTAGCCATAGAATGTAGATGAAGTTTGTTTAATAGATTTAATATGGATTTATCTCATCTTCTTTCTAAAAAGAAATAAAGTTATAATTTTTTTATAAATAAATAAAAGATAGAGTTCTCAAATCATAATTCTTTGATAGATTATACTTAATTAATATTTTGATAATTTATGCTTAGATGAAATTTGGAATTCTTATTCTTTGTTTATTTTTAAAATTATCAATAAAGATTTTCTATAAATAAATTGAGTTGAATAAACTTGTAAATCTAAATTCTTTGATAAATTATACTTAAATTCGGTCTTTTGATAGCCTATGCTCATATTAGGATTTGAAGTTAACTTCTTTTCTTTTGTTTATGAGATTTTCTACTTGATATGATTTGTTTTTAAGAAATGTGATGGTCTATACTTGCACATCACTTGATAGGTCATACTTAAGAGGCACTTGATTAAAATCAAATTAAAAAGATCACTTTTTTAATATGTTACTTAACCGTGCATAATTAAAAAGTTAGGAAGAAAGAGATAATTCACTCTTAGGCTATTATTCTAATGGATTCGAAATCCTAGGCTAATCTCTAGAACTTAGAACCAATCTTCCCTCAATATAGAAACTCTTAGTTAATCCACTAGAACTAAAGAAATAGTAAGAATCGTAAAACACCTGAGATCTCTGTGGGACGACCTGTAAAGCGCTACAACCGACACTGTACGCTTGCAGTAATTTATCACATCAAGTTTTTGATGCCGTTGCCAGAGATCGATGGTATTTTTCATCTTTTTCTAACGTTTTATGGGTTAATAGTATGTGTTGAGTGTACAGGGAATAGTAATTGCAGATACAGGAAGATAAAAAGGATCAGAAGAGCCTCTGGACTAAGCAGCAGAAATCAGAGAGTCAAACTCTCTGGTTGAGCTGCTATTTAGCGGCCAAAACCGCCAATTGGCGGCAAGTAAAAGTGATTATGAACCCAAATTTCCTCCTATTCTGTGATTTGGTTCCCTGGTTCTGTAAAAAAATAAAAAAAATAATCTTTTTTATTTCTTTTCCATCTCTCTCCCTCTTCACTTTTTTTTAAAAACAAATTAAAACAAATGTATAAAAATCAAATTGGTTGCTATCATTGTCGTGATCCATATCATAATTATTATAAGTATCCATGGATAGAAAATTCGCTAGGACTAGGTCATAATCAAATTCACAACACATATAATGAACCTACGAGCGCTTCTTATACACAAAATTACAAGTATGAATGAATGAATAATTCTAATTTTGCATATAATCAAGAGGCATACCAAGAGAGTTCTCCATCTAATCCTTTTTTTATAGGCTATTCATCTTCATATTTTACATTCAATCATGAACAAGATATTCAATTGAACCTGTTAGATGAAAGATTAAAAATATTAGAAGCAAACTATGCATGTCATGAGAATCTACCTTCAACCACTTCATATCTGTCATCAAATATGTATACAGAACTATCATATCCACTATCAAATTTAACTCATGATCTCGAGATACAATCATTTGAAGAAAATAAGGAAACTATAATCATGAGTCTGAGGAATGAAAATGTAGAATTGAGGAAGGTATAAAAGGTTTGCTAAAATCATCATCTCAAAATTCATCCTTTAAAACTGCAGCTTGTATGAAAGATCTTCTCAAAGTCTAAACTTTTTGGAGACCAACCATCTAATAGTTTGAATATATTTGACTCCAATGAGCAACCACTTCAATTATTTTTTGAAGTAGATATGATTCAAAATGAGTTAAATAATTTTGTGCATGATGAGTCTATAATTCAACATTGTGATCAACCTATTTTAGACCATTGTGAAAATAATTATGATAAAACTCGGATTAAGAAAATATTTTGCTTGGTGATTTGCCTCATGATGAGCTTTGCTAGTGACACATTATCATTTTATTCTTTTGATGGAAATTATGAAGAAATTTGTAAAGAAGAATTTTTATCCCTTCATAACAACTTGACTAATAATAAGTTCACTAGTATAGCATTTTCTTTGATTTTTGATGATAGGATAGTAGAAAATTTGCATGACAAACTTATAATACTTGAAGATTGAAAGGAACTACAAAAGGAAGAGATTATGCTATCTAATGATTTAGAAGGACGATCCAAAATCGAGCTCATGATTCCGCTACATAAAAGTGATTATATTATTTCACAAGTTAATAAAACCAAATTATTTACTGCTATGAAATATGCTCGTGGGTCAAATATCGACGATAAAGGTACGATTTTCAACTTTAAAATTTTATTATTGAATAAAAAAAAGAAAAGTGAAAATAAATTGAGAAAAATAAAAAACAAGATGGAGAGATTAAATGCAAAATTGATAAAAAAAAAAGCTAAGTTTATCCATATCAAAATATAAAAGGACACTATGAGAGTGGAAAGCGATCATGAGATCGTAACCGGTTTGAATTTTCTAGTAAATGTATAATATTTATATAATAATTTTCTTATTTATTTTACCACCCTTGGTTTGCGTATGAGAGTATACATGAGTTTAGGTGTGGGGGAGTGGGTTAGGATATGTTTTTATAAGATTTTAGTTTTTTTTTAGAGTTTTTATTTTATTTTTAGATGATTTTGGGGTTTCTTTATTTTACACTTTGGGTATTTTTTTGTGTTTTTCTAAGATTTTAGTTTTTTTAGAGTTTTTATTTTATTTTTAGATGATTTTTGGGTTTCTTTATTTTTCACTTTGGGTAGTTTTCATGGTAACTAACTAAATTTTATTTTAAAAAAACTAAAAAGAACTGAAAAAATAAATAAAAAAAATTTAACAATAAATTTATGTATTTTTATCAATAGATCAACCTAATTACATATAAAAGAACAAATTTAGATTTGAAATGGATAGGAGAGTAGATTGGATGATGCACTTTGAATTTTATAAAAAAGATTAAAATCTGAAAAATAAATATCGTTAACAGTAGTTTTGCGGCAAGTATACATCTATTTTTCCACTTCACAATATTTTATTAGGTTAAGGAAAAAAATGATAACGAATGAATAAGTCTTCTCTCTCTAAACAAAAAAAAAGAGTGAGAATAAAATAATGGGGTGCTCCTGATATTAAGGCATGTCTCGAGAGTGATAAAATAATGGGGTGCGCTTAATATTAAGGCAAAAGTCTCAAAAGTGAAAAAAAGAGTATGATCCAAGTAATCGGGTACTTTGCGCCTAAATAAACGTGAATATTCGCATGAAAAGTGAAATATTCTAAAAAAAAGAGTATGAACCAAGTAATTGGGTACTTTGCGTCTAAGAAAGCGTGAATATTCACATGAAAGGTGAAATATTCTTTAAAAAATGAAAAAAAGAAAAAAATTGTTATGAGAGAGGAGTTGAATCATAAATTAGAGTTGGAGTCCAAAATCGAAGTAGACTATTACACGTTTACGTTGATGTATAGGAGCCAATGAATTATCTGTTAGTGGGTATTGAAAGATAAGATTTAAATTTTTTATTAAAATGATAAGTGTATTTGATATGACACTCGATTTGAAAATTAATAATCTAAATGCGTTCTTGAGTTTGTATATTAGTGAGATTAATTGATGAAAATATCATTAAATTTTTTTTCTTTCTTTTGTATAAAATTTCTATTTTTCTTGATTTTCCGTTATCCATATTTTTCTTTTCTTTATTTCTTAATCTATTTTCTTCACGAATTTTGTGCGTATATTCACTACAAACCCTACCCTCACGAGACACAACTCGTCCATTAGGGTAAGCTAGGGGTTTAAAGACTTGTTGCACATGCTAAGTGCAATCACAATTCCTGCGAAAGTGAGTTAGAATTTTTTTTCTTTTAAGGTTTAGTTTTTGCTCGAGAACTAGGAAAAGATAGGTGTGGGGGTCTGATGAGTATCATATATTGTATTTTTCCTAGCATACTTTATCTATTTTTGTATATAAATAAATGCTACTCGGATATTTTTAGTGTCTTTTTCAGATAATCCAATTCATACAAGGAGATAGCATGAAATCAGAGTTGGAGTAGGAAATCAAAGTCCGAAAAGTTTTCAAAGTGAGCAAAACTACGAGACTACGATGTTGTAAAGAGCTAAAGTGCAATACAATCATCAAAATAAACTCAAAGGAAGAAAATGCTCGAGGGGAAGAAATTACATAAATTAACTAATTAATTTGGATGCTAATTGGCAGGTTTTGCCGCTGAATAGCGGTCCAAAGTGGGCCCCACGCTCCAAATTTTCTCCCGTAGTTTCGTTGTAATCTTGTAGTTTCACAATTGTATTAGAATTGGGTTTGGTTTTCCGAAGCCTATATATTGGCCGTATCCTTATATTCTAGAGAGAATCCGGTAAGTTTTGTACTCATTTTAAATTAATAATATTAGGGTTTTGCTGAATGGGTGACGGCCACAATACTCTGCTCCAGAGGTAAGCCATTATTTTTAGATCTTTACTTGCTTTCTAGATAGAGTTAATTGCTTTCTAGTTTAGGTTTTATTGCTTTCTAGATTAGATTTATTTGTTTTCATGAATAAAAATAGGATTTTGCTTAATAGAATTATGAGTAGCTAATTTTCTTTAGTCATAAGATGTAGATGAAGTTAATTTAATAGATCTAATATGGATTTATCTCATCTTCTTTCTAAAAAGAAATAAAGTTATGATTTTTCTATAAATAAATAAAAGATAGAGTTCTCAAATCATAATTCTTTGATAGATTATACTTAATTAATATTTTGATAATTTATGCTTAGATGAAATTTGAAATTCTTATTCTTTGTTTATTTTTAGAATTATCAATAAAGATTTTCTTATAAATAAATTGAGTTGAATAAACTTGTAAATCTAAATTCTTTGATAGGTTATACTTAATTTCGGTTTTTTGATAGCCTATACTTATATTAGGGTTTGAAGTTTACTTCTTTTCTTTTGTTTATGAGATTTTCTACTTGATATGATTTGTTTTTAAGAAAGATGTTATCTTTGATGGTCTATACTTGCACATCACTTGATATGTCATACTTAAGAGGCACTTGATTAAAATCAAATTAAAAAGATCACCTTTTTAATATGTTACTTAACCGCGCATAATTAAAACGTTAGGAAGAAAGAGATAATTCACTCTTAGGCTATTATTCTAATGGATTCGAAATCCTAGGCTAATCTCTAGAACTTAGAACCAATCTTCTCTCAATATAGAAACTCTTAGTTAATCCACTAGAATTAAAAAAATAGTAAGAATCGCAAAATCTCTGTGGGATGACCTGTAAAGCGCTACAACCGTCACTGTACGCTTGCAGTAATTTATCACATCATATATATATTTTTACACACACACACACACATATATAAAGAGAGAGAGAGAGAGAGAGAGAGAGAGAGAGAGAGAGAGAGAGGTGACCCGCAAGCTTAAGAAGAAATATGTGAGCTAGCAGTAAAAATATAATAATCAAATTATTTTTCTTTAATTCTTTTCTTTATAATTAGGATCTCTATTTCGTTTACTTTAATGAAATCAAATTCCATGAATTTTGGAGTTTCATCTCACAAATCATCTCATACACACTTCGACAACAACCATTTTGTGATCCCGACCCAATCATCGGTTTTGTCTGCTTTCCAGGTGAGTCACCTCATGATCCTGACCCAATCATTACTTTTGTCTGCTTTCCAGACGAATCTCCCCTAGACATGCCAACCATACCTCTGTCTATGGTTTTGTGATTCTGATTTGATCATCGGCTCTATCTACTTTCTAGACGAGTCACTCTATGATCCTGACCCAATCATTGATTATGTCTGCTTTCCAAACGAATCACTCCATAGACATATTAGTCATACCTATGTCTACAGTTTTGTGATCCTGACCTGATCACTAGCTATGCATGTTTATGTCTGCTTTCCAGACAAATTATTCTATAGGCATATTAGCCATGCCCCTGTCTATGATGTCTATGATTTTGTGATCTGATCCGGTCACCAGCTCTGTTTGTTTTCCAAGCGAGTCACCCTATGATACTGATCCGATCATTGTTTCTGTCTGCTTTCAAGGCGAATCACCATGTAGGCATGTCAGTCATAGTTTTGTCTATGGTCTTCTGATCCTGACTCTATCACTAGCTCTGTCTGCTTTTCAGGCGAGTCACCTATGATCTTAACCTGACCATTAATTATGTCTGTTATCAAGGTCAATAATCTGGTAGGCATGTCAGCCATACCTATGTCTACGATTTTGTGATCTTAATCCAATCACCAGCTTTGTATACTTTTCAGGCGAGTCACTCTCCTAATGCAACTCAATTCTGTCTGTTATCCAGGCAAATCACCCTGACTTTGTCTATTATCCAGGTGAGTTACTCTCATAATAAACATTGAAACTAAAGTTGTTATGGTCACACCAAACACATAGCAAGTTTCATCTTCTGCAACTTTACCCTTCAAAAATTCACAAATCTATGATTCAAATTCTTACATCGATTCTGTCTATTATCTAGGCAAATCATACAGGCTCTGTCTGTTATTCAGGCGAGTTAATCCCATAACAATCATAAAAAACTAACCTTTCTATGCAAATAACATATTCATAGCAAGTTCCATATACCACAAATCCTATTTTTTTCAAATCAGCCACAAACCCCCATCAATGTCAGTCCTTATGAATATCATCTAAACATTCATTAAAAGAACACAAGCACATCACACGGAAATTTTCAAAACAAGAAAATATATTGAAACTAATTGGGATATTTATTTTGTTTGTAGGACAAAGGAGGAAAAGCAAGAAAGTGAAAGAAAAAAAACAGTCATATTCATCAAAACAAACAAAAATAAAAGAAACAAGAGGGGGAAATAGATGAAATGAGGCTTAAGGATTCCCCAGAGCCTATAAACTCACCTCCGTCTATTCGATGGCCCCCCGACGAGTTTCCTCTACTGATACTAGCACTTGGCGACAAAACTCGTTTTCTTTAATGGCTAGCTACTGGGAGCCTGCACCCTAGCCTCCTCAATAGCCTTGTTCCACATATTGACCGCTTTGTTGAAGTTGTCCATGATGTAGAATAAATTTTCTTGCTTTCTATGCACCTCATCTTACTTTGCTTGGGTGGCCTCCTATTGGCTTGAGCCTTGGCAATAGTCTGGTGAGCACAATCTATCGTAGCTTAATTGGTGTTGAGCTCAAATCTCACCTTCTCTATTTCTTCATTGATAGCCTATTAATTTGCCGAGAGGTTACCAACTTCAGCGAACCAGGTTTCTTCTTAGCATTGAAACTCCTCTTGAAGCGCAATCATATCAGGCCTCTGACGAGTAATCTCGATCTTTACTATAGCAATTATGTTGGTCCGTTAGAGAGTATCTAATGCTTGGATTTGTTCATCCAAGGCGGCCAAGTAGGCCCAGTAAGGAGCGGCTCGTTCAGGACCACCAATGTTTTCGATGTTATCTAAATAATTCAATAACATTGGGCGTCCAAGCTCTATGGAATGACGACCTTCTAAGAACCTGGACAAACACAACTACAACAAGCGCAAGAAGTCTATGATACTATGCTAGAAAAATTCTTCGAGTGGATTGTCGTCAGGAACAACATGAGTAGAAACTAGTACCACTAATGAAGTAGGCCTTGGATGAGGCATCACAAGCAGTGGTGTCGTGACAGTGGGTGGAGTCTAACCACTTATCACCGTTGAGATATGTGGTGCCAGCAGTTGCAGCAATGAGCTGGTCAAAGTCAGAATTCTTGGCGGAGGTCCTCCTGAAGTTACTATCCGAAGGAGGATTATCTTCTAAACTGTTCCTGGTGCTAGATCCTACCCCTTTGAAAGAGAACATCAATAAAACTTCAAAAGTAAGTGGCTCCCTAGCCGAAGGTCCTGCACCAGGATCAGTAGACGAAGAGATGGCGATGACCTCTATGCTTACTGCTGTAGGTGGAGCCATGGTTGCAAGAGCAACACTTGGCAAACTAACTGGCTGAACGTCGACATCTACGAGATGAACATAACGAAGAAGCACTTAACAAACATGACAGGAGATGAGTACTCAATGATGGTTATACAAAGGATAATACCTGTAGGACTGATTGCTACAGCCAGAGAAGAAACACTCTCATAAATAACTGTCTCCAAGTCCTTGGGACGGAGATAACTGTGCTTACTCATATCTGGAGCAGGAGTAAAATAATTCTCTTCATAAGCATCTATGTCAGATGCAGCACCACTATCATCACTAGCGTGACCACTTGTACCTGAGTAATCGACATGCTCAGATGAGAGCAGCCGATCAGACGCAAAATGAGGTCGCGGGGTGCGAACACCTAAAATATAATTCATCATGAAGACAAAGACAAAGACACTAAAAGTTGAAAAGAGATAAAGTGTTCACACTTATGAGAGGATACTAATTCAGTTGTAGGACTATGGGGAGGAGTTGTCATCCCTGGCACCATGACCGGTGGTAAAGAAATAGTGCTAGTACTCTCGCCAGTCACAGTGGCAACTGCTGGCTCAGAAGCAGCTGGAGCAACTTCAGGAGCAGCCTCCTAAGTAGTGATGATAGGCTCAAAAGCATCCATGGCCACTCCCGCGGCTACCAAAGCTCCTTAAGGAGATGGTAACTCTCTGGCCAACTCGGTCATAAGAGAACGATGAGGGTTCTTCGCTAGACGAACAGAACCACAAGCACTGGCTGATCTTGTGCGCTTTGCCACAGCTTCATAATCTTCCCGAGTGGGTGCATCTCTTTGAACAATCAGCTCGAAGTGACACATCAGTTTGTGCAGGCACATCAACCTGTATAGGCACGTAGCCTGAACTGGCCCAGTAGTCTGAACTAGCATAGTAGCGTGAGCTGACACATCCGCCTGAGCTGGCACATCTCCTTGAATGGGACAGTCCCAATAACATCATCATTGTCATCATCATTAATAGAAAGAAACTCATCCATACCTTGCACACGAGCAACCTTGGTGCCTTTCTTTGAGAATAGAATGCCTCAATCTCCTTCATACATGAATGATTGATCGAAAAGGAGGTAGCTATAATGTTGACACTATGGTACCAAGAGCAAAACCTAAAAGACATACAAATATTGGGAGTCTTCTGGGGAAAAGAAAATGGACTCCTGTGTAGCTGGCAGAGAAGTGACAGTACCCTCTGGCGCCCTTGAACAGATTACCCCGAAACTTCAGCTGAGTGCTGGGATTACCAACGTAGAGTTGCAAATATCCAAACTGACGTACAAGCCTACTGGGGAAATACAGTTTGAGGAAGCAGACTGATCCTTGACGATACAATTAATGCCTTGCCTGATGTTGATCAACCACCAAATCTAGCTAGAAGAAAGGGTGATGTAGCCGTTACGACCAATACTATCCCTAAATTCTTCTCTATAAGTGCTTTCAGAGAAATCAGAAAAATATTGGTTGATGTGATAGTTTTGATGATTGCACACAGTCTTACGAACTGCGCGTATAAAATGGTTTCTCTAATCACATCCTTCATGCCTTTGAATGAATAAATACCCACTACTATTTTCTGGGGGCGAGGTCATCAGGCTCGGGTAATGCATCACGAGCCATGCCATGAGATATGTGTAAAGTAACTCCACTCTAGGATTAGGAGTTGACACCTCAACCTCAAATTCAATGCATTTACTATTCTTCTTTTTGCCTCCTAGACAAAATTCCGTTCTGAGTTCCCAAAGACTGTTCTACAACCTGCAAACCATACTAGGCAGAAGTCTGATGGGTCTTCCATATGCAAGAAGAACGGCTAGGTAAACTACCACAATAGTTATGGAATCCTGAGGCACAGATGGGACAACACATCGTTTCAACAAGAACATAAGAAAGCCCGCTATCAACCTATATCGAAAATAGGCATTTGAGCCTGATAGTGGAAGTTCTGGAAACTTATGTCTGCTTTGAATCTATTTTCATCTAACTCTGCTACATATGAAGTGACTCCCAGTTTAGCTATCCATGTCAGTAGCAACTTGGTTAAGAGGGTCCAACTTCGTTACAGCAACTTTGGGATGATTTACGTCTTGAAAAATATAGTTAGCCCATAGTTTTGGGCTAACACTTTGGTTCCTTGTGCATGAAACTTCCTGGCAAATGCAGAAGTGGCACATCACCTCCTAGTATGTTTCATATACTTGAGGATCCTAGTTCTTCATATGTCGCAGCTCCTCCATGGTCGGGACTATTTCCTTGTATGTCAGCTCCCCCATTGATGTAGAGAGACTTCAAATATCTCGTGGAGAGCGAACTGAAGTTCAACGACAGGAGTAAAGAATATCCCAGACTTAGAGTTGTACATCTCTAGAATACTGAACAACAAAACCTAAGAAATTGGTTATAAGTGAGCCCTAAAAGGTCAAGATTATAATCTAAAAGATTTTTTTTTTAAATATTAGAGATAGTGGAAATAAACTGCAGCTGAGATAACAAGTGTGAGCGGTAAGTTTATTTTTATTTTTCTCATATATATATATATATATATATATATAGTAGTTTTTTTTTATTTTTTTCACATAAAAATACATATTAATTTTCTTAAAGAATGGGCATTGTGCCTTTTGACAATGATTGCCCTCTTTTGAACAATGATAGGACATGTACAGGGAGAGAGTATTATGCTACCAGTTAAAAGCCTACACGCACATACATACACATATACATACGCGCGTGCGCACACAAGGGATCCCAATTGTAAAAAAAATTGAAGAAAAATCATTGGATTATTATATTTTTATCACTAACTCACGTAATTTTTTTTTCTAAACTAGCGGCTCACCCATAGTAATCCATATATATATATATATATATATATATATATATATATATATATATATATAGACACACACACATATGTCTGTGCGTGGGAGGAGGGTTGGAAAGTTATAATTACTTTTTTTATGCTAATATATTTTAATTATTGTTTAATATTATGGATTAAATGGTGGAGTTTACTTCAATTAACAACAACAATAACAACAAGTCTTTTATCCCAAGTATTTGGGGGTAGGCTCTATAAACCAAAAGAGAATTGTGCTGGATCTAGCACACAAATGATCATTTTCCATTCATTTCTATTGAGCAATATTTCTTCATTTTAACATTTAACAACTTTATCTTTTCATATCACCTTCATCCATATTTTTTATTGGTCTTCCCTTCTTTCTTTAAACTTGTCCTACGTTGATATGATTCTTTCATCAAACTTATACATTTATAAGTCTATATCATACATGACCAAACTATAATTAGCAATTTTTTCACGTCTTCTCTTAGATGAGTATTATGTCTATCTTAGAGCGAATATACTTATTTCTCACTTTATCTCTCCTAACTAGTATTACTGCATATCCAATAGTATATGTGCATTTCAACGACACTTATATTTTGCGAATGATATTTCTTTATATCCTAAGATTTTGTGTTATATAATAAAGTTGGCCAAATAGTAGTTGTATAAAAAAAAATTCCTTCAGCCTTAACGAATATTATCTATAAAACTCTCATTACATTCATCCATTTAAATCAACTAGTTTGGATCTTATGGTTGATATCACTATCGATCTTTTCATTGATTTGAATAATAGAACACAAGTAGCTAAACCGATTGCTAACTTGTATCTCATACTCTTTTAGAATCACAGCAATGGAGTTTAATTTGAACCGTTATACATAATAATAAGTGATTATAAACAAGACTTTAATCTTTAATGCATATCTTCAACTATATAAAGTGGAGCTTACTGAATATTTGAGCTGAAAAAAGGAATGATAAAAAAGAAATAATTAGTTTCTCTCTTTCCAAAGAGCCATTTTCTTACTCCAAATAAAATTCTTTTTCTATTCTCTATCCCTGTCAAAATTGGATATTTCGGAGCTTATATCTCAGGTCAACTCCCTTGAAGCTCGTACTTTATAAGACATAGCTAGAAATGTACCACTACTAGACATATTTGCCTTGGCTGACCGAGCGAGCTCGGCATATGTTCGTTAGAGCAGTGAATACATGCCTTCCCCAAGTCTAGTAATATCTTTCCAGTTGTGTTACTTTGTTTAATATTTTGTAAATCTTATTTTATGAAATCTTTAGGAGAAATTCTAACATTTTAAAGGATATATACATACTATCATATTTTAAAGTTTTGATTACTTAATGTAAATATATGTAACAACCACTTTTTTTTATTATGCATTTATTTTTTTTACCTTCTTCTAAAAATAATATTTGGTTAAAAGAAATTTTTTTTATATGATTCAAATTCTAATGGGATGAGGATTTTGGAAAAAAGTGGCTGAATCTAAACCAAATTCTTAGATTTACCCTTATCGGGGAGTTAGTTAATTAAATCCCCAACTAAAAAGATCCTAGAGATCTCAGGTGTTATGTGATTCTTACTATTCATATTATTCTATCGGGCTAACCAAAGATTTTAAGTTTAAATTGATATTATCTAATTAGCCTATGATCTAGAATCTACTAGCAAGTCTAATAAGACAGTTTCTGAAGACCTTCTGTAGAGTAATTACAAATAATAATAATAATAATAGTAATATAAATTATGAAATACTAATAACTTAGTTTAATAACTAGAAGATAAGTTGGTAATTATAAGAGTTCTTGAAGAGATAACCACAGGAACTACTGCATAATACTATTACATAATGGGTAAAAAAATCACAAATTTGTTCCTAAAATTCAGTTCTTTACAAAATCAATATAATATAAATTTAACAAATTTAAATTAAAGAATAATTACATTTAACTGTCGGAAGCGGTTGAGCGAGATCAAGTAACATGTGCATGGCTTGGCAGTGCAGCGTACGGGACACCAGGAGGTTGTGAGGCTGCAAGGCTGCAGAACAGGGAGTGGGACTATGGGGCTGCGGGTCTGTGGGACAGGGGTATAGGGACAGTGCGGCTGATGGGGGCTACAAGGACAGTGCGGGTTCAAGCAAAAATCAGGGAGGTATAGAGATCTCAAAGATAGTGGAACTCATGTTTGAGGCTGGAGCAGCGAGCAAAAAACTTTTCGTTGTCATTTGCGGATTTGGTGGAGCAGCAAGCGACCGAACGTGGGAAGGGGTGTGGATCCGTTGGAGCAACAGGCGGCCGAACATGGGAAGGGGTGCAGATCTTGTGGAGCAGCAGGCGGCCGAACTTAGGAAGGGGTGAGGCTCTGCGAAATTTAACTGTAAATTGTTGCGGCTAGGAGTTAGGTTTTATATCTGTATAATAATTATAATAGATTAAGGAGTTATTTTATCATAGGATCTGGATAGACGGCCGAAATGAAATTTAGGTTAAATATATACATTAAGTTAAAAATTATAATTCTATTTATATTATAACTACAATAGATCAAGAAATTATTTTATCATATAGGATATGGATAGATGGCCGAGATAATGTTTAGATTATATATATAGAGAGAGAGAGAGAGAAATGGAAATAAGCTAACAGCTCATGCAAGTTATCTGAGCTGCAGCTCATTTCCACTATCTCTAATAATATTTTTAAAAAAAATTCTTTTTAATTATGATCTCGATCTCCAAGGATTCACTCATACCCAATTTCTTGGGTTTTAGTTTTGATTTGGTCCTCCATCAAGTTAGTACAAAATTAACGTTTTTCAATGAATAAAATATTTTATATGCAATTGATGAAAGGGTAAATGAACACCAAAATTTATGAAATTTAATCCGGAAGAAGTTAGGGAGGTAGAGATAGTAATGGTTAAAAAAAATTGAAGAAAAAATATTGGATCATTATAGTTTTGCCGCTAGCTCACGTAACCTTTCCAGAGCTAGCGGCTCACCTATAGTAATCCCATATATATATATATATATATATATATATATATATATATATATATATATATATAAGGTTGAATATGGTAATTCTATTTTCATTATAATTATAATAGATCAAGGAGTTATTGTATCATATGATCTAAATAGATACCGAGATAAGGTGTAAAAAAACTAATTTTATATAATACGTATGATGAAAATTTGAAGGCTCACTGTTATTGTAAGTTGATAATTTTATGAAGTAATTAAAAATTAAAATAAATTTTGTGATAATATAAACCCTCAAGAAAAATTGTATGTGACAATTAAAAATAGTTGTAATTGATTTCCATGTGTTAGTGGCAACTTTTTTTTTGTTGTAACTGAGAAATTTGTGTATTAGTTACAATATTTAATTTTTGTCACTGAAAATTAAATTTTAGTGACAAGTTTATTAGTTTCTACTAAAATATTTTATATTTTAATGACGATATTTAGATTTTATCACTTAACATTCTGTTTTAGTAACAAGTTTTTTAGTTGTCACAAAAATAATTTATGGTTTAGTGATGATATTTAGTTTTCTTCACTAAACACTTAGTTTTAGTGATGATTATTTTATTTGTCACAGAAAAAAATTACGTTTTAGTGTCGATATATAGTTTTCGTTACTGAATACTGAGTTTTAGTGACACGTTTTTTAGTTGTCACAGAAAAAATTATGTTTTAGTGATGATATATAGTTTTTGTTACTGAATACTCAGTTTTAGTGACAATCTTTTTAGTTGTCACAGAAAAAATTTAGTCATGATTTATAGCCCTCAATACTGAAAATTATATTTAGTGACAATTTTTCTTAGTTGTCAATGAAATATTTATATTTTTGTAACAAGTTTTAATTAGCATCGTTGAAAACTACATTTTAGTGACATATTTTTGTTCTCATCACTAGAAAATTTATATTTTAGTAGCGATATTTAGTTCTCATCACTGAAAACTATATTTTTGTGACAAGTTTTTTCTGTTGTCATGGAAATTAAGTTTTTGTGACAATTATTTATCTCTGTCATTGAAAATAGAATATTTGTAACAACCTTTAATTTTTTTCACAAATACTCATTTTCAGTGACAATTTTAACACTTGTCACTGAGAAATATTCATTATTTATACAAATTCTTATAGTGAGACAAACACACGATGATTCAGTATAATAATCTAAAGACGACAATTCCAAAGAATCTACTTCCATAACTCACAAGCCACCTATATCGTTTCCTCAATATTTGAAAGCTAAAAATATTAATGTATCTTATGATGGTATTTTAGAATTTTCAAACAGATACAGATCAATATCTCTCTGCTTGAAGCAATTAAACAAATCCCCTCATGCGCAAAATTCTTAAATGACTTGTATACAATCAAAATATATCATAATATACAAAAGAAAATTTTCTCACTGAGTAGGTAAGTGCATTATTTAGCTCTAAAATGCCTCTAAATATAAGGATCATGGATGTCCAACTATTTCATGTGTAATAAGTCAACATAATACTGAAAAGCTCCAAAAGAGTTGGGAGCTAGTGTAAATATTTTACCATATATATTTAGTTTACAAGCAACTAGGCTTAGGAGAACTTAAACCTACTTCTGTCATACTACAATTGGCTGATACGTCAAAAAAGTATCCTAAAGGTGACGTGGAAGATGTTTTAGTAAAAATTTTAACTTTCCTGTAGACTTCATAATTATCGACACTGCACCTGTGAAGAGTTCTCTTCATATTCCTATTATCTTCGGATGTGCATTTTTAACCATGGCTAATGCGGCTATCAAATATAGGAACGGTGTGGTAAAACTATCATTTGGTAACATAACCCTTGAGCTCAATGTTTTTAATGTCTGCAAGCAACCAAATATAAACATTAACGAATTGTAGAACATTAATTATATTGAAGAAATTTGTGAAGAATGAGACATTATATCATTGCGTATTTCTGATCCATTGGAGCTTGCATTGACAATGGGTGATGGTTTCCTTGAGTGGCTCAACTCCAAACATACTATTAACATCATAAAATGTTTAACTAATACTCATTATTCAAATGTCACAGGATGGATTCCAAAAACGGAAGTACATAAAGAGTTACCTTAAAGTATAAATAAATTAATATCATCTAATATCCAAGTACCAATACTTGAGCTAAAATCGCTACCTTAGGATCTCAATATGCATTGTTGGGACCTAAGAAAACCTTTTCGGTGGTCATCTCAACGCATCGTGATGAGAATCAGGAAGAGTGACTTCTCTCGACATTGCAAAACTATAAGGGAGCTCTTGGCTGGAACATGGTGAATATTAAAGGTATGGACCTCCTTATTAGTACACATCATATCACTTTGGATGATGGAGACAAACCAATAAGGTAAATGCAATAAGGCTTAATCCTAGTATAAAGGAAGTAACTAAAGGTGAGGTGTTGAAACTTCTTAATGCTGGCATCATCCATCCAATTGCTGATTGTAAGTGGATAAGTCCAACCCAAATTGTTCCAAAGAAAAGTGGAGTAACAGTTGCTAAAACTAAGAATGGAGAGATGATACCCAATCATACAACTATGATTTAGCGTATGTGCATTGATTACAAAAAATTAAACTAGATAACATGAAAAGATCACTTTACCTTACCATTTCTTGATCAAGTACTGAGAGAGTTGTTGCACATGAGTTTTATTGCTTTTTCAATAGTTATCCAGGTTATTATCAAATTAAAATTGTTTTAAAGGATTAGGAAAAACCTACTTTTACTAGCTTTTTTGGTACATTTGCATTTAGAAGAATGTCATTTAGATTATGCAATACACCCGCAATATTTTAAAGGTGTATGATTAGTATCTTCAGCAACATGGTTGAAAACTATCTAGAGGTATTCATGCATAATTTTTTTTTTATATTTGAAGATAACTTTGAATCACGTTTGACTCATCTTGAAGCTATACTTGATAGATGCCAACAAAAGAATTTGCTCCTAAATTGAAAAAATCTCACTTTATTGTTACAAAACATATTGTATTAGGCATATAATTTCATTTAAATGGATGGAAGTAAATAAAACTAAAGTTGAGTCTATTTCTAAAATACCAATACCTAAAACTGTAAAAGATATAGATTTGTTCTTAGGACATGCAGTGTGACGCCACAAATCACACAGGTAGGACCGAGTGTGTGTTCCAATAATGAGTAGAATATCATTGGCGAGCACTATCAATATTGGAGTGTACGTGACTATTTTTTTTTCTTTTTTATACAAATATAGGCAAGAGATATGGAAGCATGCACCTATGAAATATATATCACAGGTCCAAATCTATCTGCCACAATATTTAAGCATAAATATAGTAATATTCAAAAACAGCTATATGGAAAGGATAAGAAATATGTACATCAAAACATTGCTCATGTAGAATTAAATACAGTATCAAAATAGAGCAACATAAGTACTGAATATATACAAGGATACTACGGACAGAAGTAGGATGCAGGATAGTTATGTACATACAAATCAAAATGATGTATGTACAAAAAGGATGAAGATCCTGCGAGAGGCAGGCTATCGGTGCTAAGTCTGTTCTTGGAAGCAGGGATTCTCGAGAGGTGGGTCATCCTCTTCAGGCGCCATGGGCATAGCTGTTGGGCCTAGAATGTGATAACCACAGGAGTCAGAACCCATGTAAGAATATAAAGGCAAGCTCGTGCAATACAATAGAACCATATAAAAATGTGTATGGGGCATACTAATAGGAAACAATGCAGAAGATCTATGCGTATGAATCTTAAAGTATACTAAATATAACATGAATCATGACTGACATACATGGTATATGTAGTATAATGTGATCAAGTAATAAGGTATGCAAAATATAATAAGAATCAT
Organism: Dracaena cambodiana; assembly: GCA_036321105.1. NCBI lineage: Eukaryota > Viridiplantae > Streptophyta > Magnoliopsida > Asparagales > Asparagaceae > Dracaena > Dracaena cambodiana. The sequence continues at coordinate 27,478,603 of JAYEPQ010000007.1, forward strand.
GTACTAAATGATATGCATGATATAATATGATCACAAATGGTTGCACTTTCTAATCTATTATTTGGAGCTGAATGGTGAGAGCATTTACGTGTTCTAAAAGTATAATGTGCATACCCGATACTATGGTCTCAGGTACCAGTCCTTATATAGACCAGATGGTTGCCGCTAACCACAAAGCAGTCTGAACATATAAAACATGCAGAACAGACAAAACAGACATAACTAAAATAGATACTGGATATTTTGTGCATACCCGGAATCACGGCTTCATATATCAATCTCTACATGAGCCAGATGGCTACCGCTAAGCAAATTTAGAACCAACAGTGCGAATACACAAATCGGCAGATGCATCCTTGACAAAACAGACAAAACATATTGTGCTAAAACTTTCACAATACATATTTCATTCCACTATTCATTTTCTCCATACCCACAATCTAGTAAATACTAAGTATAAATGTATTAGAGTGTCATATATAATCATGGTGCATGTATCAATAACTAGGTAAAGATGAAATGACATGCGCAACAATACTAGCAAGTGTAAGAGTAATACTAGTAGATACAATAGTTACAAAATATGTTCACATGAGTGAGCTATCGTTTCCAAACAAGAATAACTTGTACAAATAATAACATACTTAATTAAATATGTGTACATGTATATCATATCTTGTATCAAGTGGTATATACACGAATATATATGCCAAGACATGAGTTATGACAGGTCTGAAATCAACATGTACATATAATAAAAAGAGTGATTGAACATATATGAGCACGTGTGTATCATATCATTAATCAAGCAGTATATGCACAGACAAGATATATGTGTTTATATTGCTACAATACAGTGCACATGTTAGACTTCTAGATCTTTTTTTACTAATGCAAAATGGAACTAGCAGTTAAGATTTTGCACAATTATATAAAATTCAATTATCTTCTTAATGAATCATAAATGGGCTTAATTGGAATTCTAGAACAAAAGTAATGGTTATTTTACTACGGACATGCTGCTACTGATATTAGAACAAAAATTATGGTTGTTTTACTATGAACATACTGCTACTGATATTGACCTAGTATAGCTGAGTCTACCATATTATTTTTTACCAAGATAGAACTAAATCTAGAGCCTAATATTTTTATCAGTTTTAGATAATTTAATTTTCCTAATGAAACTTGAATGGCTCAATTGAAATTCTAGAGTAAAAGTTATAATTATTTTAAAATTCTTTCTACTGCAGAGTTATTGATCTAGGATAACAGTAAGTAATGATTCTCCATGCTATTTTTGGTTAGAGAAATAGTTAAATTAGAATCCCTTATAGTTGAAAAAATTGTTGCTTAATAAATTATTTTTCTAATGACACTAAAATATGGTTAATTAGAGTTAAAATGCAAAACTTATGATAGTTCTCAAATGGACTACTGCATAAGTATATGATTTGTGCACATATAACATGCATAGTGTGACACGTGCAATGAAACTCAAGTTAAATGTAAATTTAAGCATATATAATCTTTAAAAATGTTTGATATAAATAAATGTGAAAATTAATAAAATGGTAACATTGTGATAGTACAACAATCTAAATCTTGGAAAGGGAGTGAAATATAGATTAAATTATATTTGTCTTGACGAGAATAATTATTCAACCAGTAGTAGTAGAAACATATCTTGAATTGTACCAAAATGTAACATGGTGTTATAGAGTTATATGAAACAGTAAAATCATGAGAGTATAAAAAAAAATCTAAATCTTGAAAATGGTATAAAATGTGGATTAAATTACTCGTGTCTTTGAGATCAATTCAACCAATAATAGTAGAAACATGTCTTATATAATACTAGAATATAACATGATAATATAGAGTTATATTTACACGTAAGTCAAATTGTATTAAATTATTATCTTCATGCATTAAATGGAGCTAACAGAAGAAAATGTGTCACATGCTTTATGAGTATCATATGCATATTCAAGATCATGGTCATGAATCCTAGTACTGCCTCAGAACATACCGCGAGATACTTAGAAGAAATACAAATGAGTATAAAACTCCAAATGCAGGACCCTTAACTGTTGATGACCCAATAGTCATCCAAGACCTCTTCGTTAGGTCCCTATCGGTTGCAACTACCTGATAGTGCAACTTCCAAAATATGTATATAGATTCTTCTTTTAGTTCCCCCATGAACTCCATAAATTTTCTTAGGTTTTTTGTGTATAAAGAAATCAATGCAACATCGGATCAAACTATGTAACTAAAACATAAAAACAAGATTTAAAATCATGAAATCTTTAAGAATTCATATTGATTAATTTTGCTACGTAATAGCTATAAAACATTTCTTTAAATCACTAAAGCATTAAAGCACCGGTTCAAGATCATCATGCAATGTTCAGTAGATAACTTCTCATTAGTTAACAGTACATAAATCTTAACAAGACTAAACTAGATAAATTTATAGTGTTGGAGAATACCATTTAAAATTGTAAGTTATTAAATTTTGTTTGAAGTGTGAGAATTATTTCATCCAATTTCATTTGTAGATATAATTGACAAGAAAAAAAAAGGAGGTTGAATATCTTGATAATTTTATATGCCTGTTGCACGACAATCTAGTTATAATAGCCCAACCCCAAGAAATTCATTTACTAATTGATTAATTCGGATTGTTTGCAAAATTAAATAAAAGGATAAAGTATTGAGAAGTGCAAAAACTAATGTGTTTTTCTAAAACATTTATGCTATTTTTATTAGAGTAGAAGTCTTGGGAATAACATAACTAAAGAAACTAATTGATTCATATAATAAAAATAAACTAATATCTAAAGACATGAGTTCTGCTAAAACAAGTTTTAAAATTACATGATAATTAACCTACTAACAATAAAACGTGAAGGTTGCATAAATGAAAGTAAATTAAAAAAAAATGCATTTACTCAAAAATATACAACAATAAATGCTCAAAAAGAGAAAATTTTGACTTCTAAGGAAATTAGAATTTACCAAGACGTTGAAAATATTGACTATTTAAGCTACATGCATACACTAACAAAAAAAACCTTTAAGTTTGACCTGAAACAGTAAGCTAAATATAATACAACTTCTTTTTAGGCAAAAGCACTCAAAACAAATAAAAAAGCAGACATATAATATTTGCAAAATCAAGATTCTCTTCTCTTGAACAAGCAATGTGGAAATTTATTGTATAATAATCGAAGACATTAAATCTCACAAAATGGAGCTCTTAAAAATATTATCATTTAAAGTAACATCTTAAATGTAAGGAAAAAGTCACATAATTTCTTGAGTTAGAATAATAGAAGAGAATATAAATTAAACAACACTAGCGTCTGTTTTAAGATTATTAAGAAATAAAAATAAACAAAACCCAAAATAAAGTGCAATCAAAAGCCAAACTAAAACTTAAGTGGAGTTTTAAAAAGAATTGAAGGCTCGAAAATTTATTACTCAACTATGTTTGTACCTTCACGGCAACAAAATCAAATTCCTAGGCATTCTTAGAAATAAAAAATTAGAGAGTTTACTAGATATATTCACATCTACATGCTTTACAAATAATGTGTCATCATGAATGGCATTAAAAGGAAAAAAAATAAAAATAAGAAAATTATTTTTTTAATTGGACCTCAAAGAGATTTGCATCTAGCTAGGGGTCAAATAGAAAAGAACAAGAGGGATTTACAATGAAAAAAATTTGTATTGAACCAATAAAAATTATGCAATCAAATTATGGTTGAAATATAGTTTCTGTGCTACTCCTAATATTTTGATAATAATATGAAGGTTTTTTTTTTTTTTTGAAAGTAATAATTCCTCTTCTTAATCGATTAAAATGTAAATGAAATGAAAATAAACACAACATTAGCCATTTTCAAATTTCAATTCCATTCTCTAGGTCCACCAAAGATGGCAGCCTGCACGGATGGGTGTGCATTGTTTTTCCAACAAGCCCCTCTTTCTCTCTTTGAGAACTAGAATTTGCTCCCGGAGAAAGCGCAATGAGTGAACAAGCGCACGAAGGAATGTTTATGCAAACAGTAGAAAGATACCGTATTCGATACTCATCTAGATGGACAATCAGTCAATCTCGATTCTCTTAGCACCAGCATTGTGCATTGTGAAAATGAAAGAAGGAGCTCCTATACCTAATGGCAAAAGTACTAAAGCCTAATTTCCCTCTTCAAAAACTTCTCCTTTCTCAATTAAACTTTGACTAAAATACATTCAACAAGTTGATCATAATAAATTTTTTAATCAAATATATTGATTATTAGTTTAAAATCATGCAATAGTAAATGAACATAATTAATTATTTGAGTGCAGTAAATTTATATTTAAAAAATTACATATTCCACATAAACTTAAATAAAACAATCATAATGTTCAGCTAACTAAAACTAAACCACACGTTGACATATCATTCAGATTCATAACTTATATGATATGGAGTCATAGTCATGAAATCATGTGTATAGCTGCATTTGCTTTTTCTTTTTAAAATAAACTACAAAATTGATCATGGTAAAGGAACAAAAAAGAAGATGAAAAAGTACTTATTTCTATTCATACTTAAGAATTAATGTACATGAAAATTATTCAAGAAGAGTTGGATTTGTACTTTCTTCTACTTGTAATCAAAGTTTAATATACATGAAAATTATTTGAGAGAAAGGAGTTAGGTTATTACTTGCCTCTTTTTTAATTTTCCTGAGTTTGAGACAAATAGTTTCTAGATTTTCTTTCCATTTTTAGATCCTCAATTTTACAACTTTGATCCTTTCAAATTTTCATTTTGGGAGTATGAAAATTGTGACTATAAAAGATAATAGCTTAATAATTGTTTGAAAATTTGGTGGAATAATATATCTTTTATTCTATTTTCAACTCCAAAAAATAATAACAACTCAATATTTATTGATTGTTGATCTTCTTTGAAATTCACACCCCTACATGCATGATGTGAGTGGCCACACACCTGTTTTATTTTATCTCATTATTCTTGGATTGTCAAGAATTAATAGAAAGAAATATATACTTTAGATTATATTATTATATTTATATAACATATGTATTAAAAATGAAACAGATATTTATATTAGTATTGTGACACCATTAATTTGCACAAAAGTTTTAATACAAAAATATGATAATTTTTTTTGCACTCCCAAGTAACTAAACCCCCAGTTCAAATGTTTGAATCTACTCCTGAGAGGAAGAGTCCCGATACGAGTAGCTAGCAATGGAGATACGAGTAACTATCGAGGAACCTCAATTTGATCAAACACCAGACATGCCTAAAGGTAAGCCGGCGAATAGATATATCAAGGAGCCTCAATTTGATCAAACACTAGACATGCCTACAGGTAAGCCGCAATTCACCGACAGGTATAATTTAATAAAAAAAAAAATCATTAAATTAGATGAAACTTCATTTCATTTCTATTAGCAGCTTAACAACAGAACAATTACAATCAGCTGACGTAAAAGATACCGTCCCACTGCTAGGTTCAGGTAACTAAAACTCAAGTAAACTCGGCATAGAGACCCCCACAAACCAAACGAAGCAAACAAAAGAAGACTGCAATAAATTAGTGAACCTGTCCGTCCACCTGAAGCGCACAGCCATTCAAAGACAGACCTGAAGAGTATAAACCTTCGCTCAATACCCCACATGCAACAGAGTTGTAACTCTGACAAGAATGCCTAGGCACCCCACTTTATATTACAATTATTTATGTTAAGGTTTCATGGACATCTCACCAAGCTAACAAACCACAGCCTCACTATAGTTAAAGCCTGTTTAGAGTCGAATAAAGGATAAAGAAATACAAACCCGTACAAAGAAAACACAGTTTCCAAATAAAAAAAAATTACCCTTGACATCTAAATGAAGAATAAGACATTGTCAGAAGACATTTCATGCTGCAACAAAGTTACAGAGATCACCAACAAAAGGCTTGAAACAAGACAAATTCACACTGATGCCTCGACACAGAATTGCTAGTGCAGTCAATTTTGAACTATACACCAAGGCCTAAACTCCTTTAGTTAAGCGAGGGACTAAGAAAAGGAGGGCCGGCTGGTGGGTCATGGTTTCGTGCATTTTTGGTGTTTTGCAATCACAAGATGGAGCAACTCTTCTGTGCCTTCTTCTTCTTCTTCTTCTGCTTGGGTGGCTGGAGAACCACTTTGATGGCCGCATCGAAGACTGCTTTCACATTCTGCATAGCATTCAACTTTTTACATCAACACAGAAGATGGCAGTAACTGCTAGTTAGTGAGCAGCACTGGTTTGGTCCTGGGGTTAACCCACCAAAGTGCTAAAAGGCACAAGAAGTTAGGACCCAACATGACAGCAAAACAACTTAAACTGATCCTGAGATGTATATATAAATCGATATTGTAAACCATAACCAATATGCATGTTTTTCCCCCTATTTTTCATATAAAATTACACCCTAACCATTATATGACATCATAACTTGAAGGCCCTTATTTGCTATTGCACTTGAGAATGAAAGGAATCTATATAGAAGAATCACAAAATCCTCAAAGAACTAGATAATGACATGGAAGGAATATAAGCATGTATAATTTATGTAACATTACAAGCATAAATGACCATCTAACACTTCTAACGAGTTTGCCTGAGCTTTTAGCATCTGTATTTTCAAATAAATAATGGCCTTTGTTTATATAAATTACGCACTCATTCATAAGGAACAATTAATGATGTAAAGTTTATTTTGAAAAATTCAGAATCATTAAAAAGCAAGATAACCATTCCTTGCCCAACCCAACTTACTACACTGATGAGAAACTGCTGATCAAACTTAAGCCAATTAGATCCATCTAACAAAGACATCCTGCCATTTAACACCTCGTACAATCTTGCACTCAATTTTAGTTATCACTGACGATGTCAAAACCCTGTTGTGTGAATGCCTATCTGACATGGGTGACTACGTACCTAGATTAAAGACATTAGCTCAATACCGATTTACTGCTAAATAAAAATATCATCATTAATCTGCTCTCAGGGAAAAAGTTCCAGTTAAACTTATGGGAAAAAAGTTCCTTTGAACTTAAGGGCGAGGTTAGATTAGGTAAGAAGATACAAATGATTTAAAATTTGATTTAATATTTTGAGTCAACCCCAACCTGGTCCAATTAACTGGTTGTGGTCTTGCAGCACTACATATAGAAAGAACAAGGGAAGATCATCTTACTTGTTGTGTCTTTGAACTGCATTCAACATAGGCAGGGGCACCAATTGTCTTCTTCAGCTCTTCTCCCTGCAACATCACAAAATTAATCCTAACAATCAACACATCGTAAACTGAAATTTGCAGGAAAGAAGATGGTACTGAACAAATGCTGCTGTCACATCCTTACCTGAGCAGTAGTGATGGGGACGGCCCCAGGATGGTCTATAAAGAATTGCTTATCATCCCGCAAATCTGAGAACAAGCATGCAAATTAATAATCCATAATAAGGCCAGAGAGAACATGACAGCAGAATATTTTAGATAATGCCAGCAAATAGATAACACATGATAAGTGCTAAGACTAATCCCCCAAGAGCAAGACTTCAAACTAAAATCGCAATACGCAAAATGCAAATAATGTCTAGAATCATAATACACAAACTGCACATAATGCGTAACAGTAGTTAGATGACTACGAAAATTTTTGAAAGCATGCTGTCTGTTAAAAAATAAATACCCACGAAATGGAATAAAATTTTTATTCCAGTTCTAAGAAAATAAAGATAAGACATCTATAACAAGTAAAAAAAAATACAATTAAAATTTTATATCTGAGTGCTTAAAGCAAGCGTGCGTGTGGGGAAAAGGATTCAAAGAGAGACACAGAATAAAAATATGATTTAGGTTTAACTATAAGCCATTATGACTAAAAGCTATATGATAGTGATGATGATTGAGAGCAACCAATGCAAATGTATATATTAACCCAATGAGCATTGACGGGTGATAACAAATAATATATGTATTAGTTAAAAGATTAATAGGAAATCACAAGCTCACTTTTTGGTAAAGTTATCACAATCCAAATCAACAGCATCACATTAAAACAAAAAGGGGAATTCTGCCAGGAGGTTTGCAGGCATAAGAATGAACTGAACTCTGCACTGAGTTTCTTCAAACAGCACTAAGAGAAACAACAAGAACAATAAGGAAGCCTTACATATTTTTGGTAATGGCTACACGAAATCCAATTTCGTTCAGCTATGTTCAGGATCACCTCTTCAATTAAATTAGCTATGTTGACGGTCATCTATTCAACTAAATTAGCAACTACCATATCCTTATTCAGTTCCTCATACCAGGTATAACTTGTAATTTTGGTGGACACATAACCTTAGTCGCTACTTCAACAATTATCCTAGCACTCCTACTAACTGGAACCCTAGTCAGTAGTCATGAAGTACCATAAACGAACACTCTTATGATAAAAACTGACAAGAAAAAGACAGCTATTTAAAGGACATAACACCAAGATGAGTTTTAAACACAAGGGACATATCATATTGAATGTTATTCACACTATAATATTGGAAAAAGATTGTAATACAAATTTAGACAGAAGCTGACGTTGAATTTAGAAGGAAAACCTGAAGAAGATAAAAGAGAATATTTTATATGACAACCCCATACTGACAAAACAAAACATTCAAATTTCCTGAGTTTCTGTATATCGTATGTTGTTACATTCTAAAGGGAGGACATGACAGCTTTGTGAACAGACACAGTGAGAAACATGGAGTATCTAAATTAACTGTACAGGTAGAGGGGAAGAGTTATTTAATTTTTGACAAATGCTTCAAATCCACAGTAGCACATGATCCAGAAGGCGCTAAATACAAAGAGACCATTAGCAGTGTGTTACCACAGAGACTTAGCAAGGAGATGAAGAACAACTCATTATAACTCATGGTATGGTGACTAACTGCAAGAGTATGCAACTATCTTTCTGTATGCACTCTCCCATATTCATTTCAAGGCACACATAACCACCAGTAAAAGAACATATTTCCCTCTCGAGATGCAAATTTTATCTATTTCTGTGACCACATTACCCCCTAACCACCACCACCACCCCCCCCCCCCCCCCCCGGGGGCAAAAAAAACCCGTGCCACAAAAAAAAAAAAAAAAAGACACCTTCTCAAAAAGAAAAAGAACACGCACCAAAACCCACCAACCCACGCAAAAACAAACAGAAAAAAAAAGAGGAGAAAAAAAAGGAAAAGAAAAGTAAAAACATACAACACAATGCAAAAGGGAAAAAATTGGCACAATAGGGTGGAGCGCACATAATGGCATGGCCAAACAATCAATCCTCCAAAATTTCTCAAAACACCTCACCTTAAACTTACTATTATCACCCAATCCAGAAAGGGGAGTCAAGGAAGCTCGACTTCATCTATACCACTTTGTGCACACAGATTCTCTGATCAAAAATTAAAACATCTGACTTTTTTCTAGAACATTGTCAAGGCCTTTAAATTCAATGAATCTGGGATGATTTATAACTAGCAATTTATATTCCACCAAGTTAATATTCAGCACAAGTTATTGCATCCATGATGCAGAGGAACTCGTTTGAAGAGGGAAAAGAAGATATAAAATGGACATAAACTGATAAACATGGACTGCCTCATAGCCCTAAAAGGAACATAATGTGAGCAACACAATGCATGACAGATAAAAATCAATGGAGGCAACAGATTTCAGTTCATCGGCCCCACAGTAAACATGAAGGTGATTTGAAATATACAAAACCACTTTCGATTCCCATTAGATTAAGGGAACACAAACAGGGTGGCGTCCGCTACATTTGAATCTATCAAAATATAATTAGTTATTGTTTTGAAGGTTAAGGGAACATACATAAGGTAATACAGATATTGCATTAGCTTCCCAATTTCATTTGGGTATGTGAGGTTTATGTAAATGGAACAAACATGAACTTCAATTTTCTGGATGAGAAAATGAACCCAGCAACATGCTTCCCATCTAACCTGGAATACTTATACTATAAATTTATCATGGTTTACTACAGATAGGCATTCTGACAGACCTAGATCAGTCAAGACCTCCACATGATTGTATATTTTCAGCCTCTAATTATAAATTTAAAAGAAATTGCATTTTCTAAAAAAGTTCCCAACATTCCATTACTTCACATTGAAGGTTAAACCCCTTACCATTCTTCTAATTGGTAAGGAAATTATTTGATGATAGCTGCAATCATACAGAACCAACATTACTCTATCACATCCCTTGTAGATTATTCAAGGTATTTATGTCCAATTAAACGATGAGGAGCTTCTTTGATGAATTTTATATCTTCCAGCATACATGAGTAGGCCATTTTAACTTCATTTATAAATACTGAAATGTAAAAATATGAGTCTTCAAAGTTAGCAACCCAGTTGTATATGTTTTTCGTGGCGTCAGCATTCATCGCTACAAAAAGCCGCTTCGGCAAGTTACGTTAGGCTATCCTCACATCTCGAAATCAATATGCTAGGATATCCGCATTTCAATATTAATAGGCGAGGCTATCCTCATGTTTCAATTACCAATACATGCGGCTATCCTCACCTTTCATTTATTGATACGTAAGGATACTCGCGTGTCTGAGTATTTGTTTGTATGAGGATTAGCCTCGCATTTGAGGACTTGGTCTCTTCTGGAGCTAAGTCTATAAATGCTTATTCTTTTCTGAGGCACTGAACATTCTTCTTTCAGCCTTGCAGTGAATTATTATGCAGATTTGCTAACCAAGAAACAACATTTCGAATAGAAAGAATACCCTAATATAGTGATTCAGCTCCGTATTAGAGGTGAGATCTTGATGGTCAATGCTAGAAGTGACGATGGCCACAAAAATCGAATCATCAACTGCAACCAATGCACAACGTGTCGTGCGAGGACCAGAACAGGCAACGGATGTAGAATCCCGACTTTCTGTTCAATGAGTCTATAGTGGTGATTCTTTAGTAGAGGCAGACAATCGTCAAAGGATAGGGAGTACAAGTAGCTCCATAGAATTGGTGATTGACGCTTCTTCCTCAGGGAGATGAGTAAAAGTGTCTCGCTATCTTGTCTACAAGGTTCTCAGTCCCAAAAAAATTATGAATTGGAGAATCATCATGGCCAAGTGGAGTAGCTATCGGGAAGTTCGGTAACCAGGGCCCATATCAAGATGGACCACGGTGATATTTTCTTGGACTCTTACCAAGCCTCATGAAGGATTTTCTCATGGGCAAGACTCCCAACCATGCGAACACCTTTGTAAATCACTACTCTAAAATCGGTGTTAGAAACAGGTGGTAAATACCCTAGTACAAACGTCAGAGACATAGGATGACTACACTCGACCGAAAGAATGTGGTGGATCAAATGGTGAGTTTTATGCCCTCGCGCTTCTCTGAGGCATTAACCAGACTTGGCTTGTACTGTGCAGTCTACAATGTCAAGTATAGGATCGCGCAGAGCAACTTCTACATTTTCAGTATACTGGATCTCTACAACTCGGGCACATGCGCGTTCATCACTTCCATTGGAGAGTTGGATTTCGATCCCCACGATATGTTAGAAGTTTCAGCCCTCTATGAGTGAGGTACCCTACGAGGAGTATGTCCTAGCATCGAGGAGTTACACCTCCTGAAGGCCCACAATGAGCAAGCATTCAACACCTAATGGGAGGTGATGTTCCACTACCATATTTGTACCGATCTGACTAGAATGAGGGGTTGTGATTTCCGTTAGACGATAGATGCAGACTATCTTTTCAGTGGCTTGAATGACAATGACACCATAGTTGAATGCCAAGCTTTCAACACCAAGGAAAAGTCAAAAGAAGGATTGTCAAAATTGGGAGAACCTGTTCCGTGGAGCCCGATAAAAACTTCTTTCAAGTGGGCATCGAGTTAACTTTCACTATCCGCAGCGATGTCAATGTCTAACAGGGCCTTCTTGGCAGGGTTTCCCATGTTTTGGCTCAAGAAGTGTCATGTCTTTGCCCTTAATAGAAGTTATTCTTGTAGATATTGTTTACCCAGTTGTTCTACTGGCTCACAAACGACCGCTCAACCTGTTGCCTATTATATTTTGTTGCTTGCAGCTTGGTCTATGCATATGTTCCACCCAATTCTGTAAAGGAAATAACTAACAAAGGAGTTACGAGTTGCAAGACTCCCAACTGTCACATCGAAATGCCATACCTAACTGATAGCATGGTATGTGTTGCACTGTCCCAACTGATGTCGACTCCAAATTTCTCCATTTCAGTAAACATTCCGTACATGGAATGGTATAAGCGCTCTATATGGAATAATTATTACAAGACAAGGATCAGGAAGATTATCAACAACCATCAGAACTACCATATTTTTCTAAGTTCTCCCACATTACCCAATAGAGTTGTGAGGAGTTCAAAGACACAATGGGTCTAGATAACTTCACCACCCTACCCTCGGGAAGCTTCTGGCAGCTAATCACCATGTAGCACGAGCATTTGGTATATCGTCAGGAAAGTGCTTACTACCTCGAATACTATCTTTCTAGTTGTTTCGCTCAACAAATTGGCAATGAAACATCTATTATTGACTTCTCCAAAACAGTGAATTACTTTAAGAAACATAGATTGACCATCAGTCACTATCATAAAATTGATAATTGGTCTTCTTTAAGAGTCATTCCAACCATCACTAACAATCGGTAGTCTTTTCCAATCATGTGCCTCTTATCAGTTACAACAATCTTTCAATATTCGTCCTTTCTTTTTGAATCAATAAAGTTCTTACTGCCTTTTATCGGTTGAAGCAATTTTTCAACATTAGTCCTTTCCTTTTGAAGCAATGAATTTCTTAGTGCATTCTAGCCTATTGGTAAGAAACCTGACAGTTTATTACTAGCAACCATTATAGAAGCTTTAACATATTGCAAATTCCTTGCAAAGTGAAATGGCAATCCTCCTATGTAAAACATTCTAGCAATTTTACTCTGAGTTCCTCTCGAGCACCGAGATTAAAAGCTTTCATTATAGCACTTCTAATTGCCTCACCGGTTTTTCTCCTTTTTTATTGAAAGGGCATTTGTGCTTCATTGTATGTCTGTAACTAAGACCAACAAAAGATGTTGTAGAGGGCGGTAAAGGAATATTTTTCGGTTGTACACTCCGTTCTTGTATCTCTGCTTCTTTCTCTACTCCTAAAAATTTAATAATATAAGACTGACTTTTTGCACATTCTTATCCCCAATTTTTTTATTTTAAAACTATGCCTCAACTCTTATACAAGAACAAGTGTAAATTGTTGGAAAATAGTTACACTGGAACTTATAATTTCTTCCTTTTCCAATTTTCTCCAATTTAGTAACAACCCTCCAGAAAGGTTTTTCATCATCTATATCACCCATTGCCATGGTGGTCGAACCTGTAGCACTGCCACTACCAATACCGCTTAAAGACATTCTAGTAAATTTTGATTAGAATTTCATACAAATACAATCAAAGCATATGTACAAATCTATTAGAGAAAAATTATATAATATTAAAATAATTTTCAAATATCACTAATTATTTATGGATTTTGTTTTTAGGCAAGAGGCTACTCAAGAGTGTACCAACCAGCTAAACACAAAGGAGTGCAATAACCAGAATCCGAAACCAGAAATGATGATTAGTGATTACTTATTAGTATTTGAGAGAAAGAATTTGTATAAAAAATATTATAGCAGAGACATTATATCAACTACCACAACAGATATTTTTTATATTCATATAAAGAGATATGTTATTAATATCCATATAGTTTTTGTACGAGAATAATGGAAATGTTCCGTCATCTCACACAAGGTACCTGAACTGCAATTTATTTATACGATCTCTAATTTTTTTTTAAGAAGATTTCTCTTGGATTATGATCTCAACTCCTAAGATTCACTCATACCAAATTTCTTAGATTTTAATTTTGATTTGATCTTCTATCAAGTAGACACAAAATTAACGGTTTTTAAGAATACAACATTTTGTATCCTCTTGATGAAAGGATAAATAAACTTCAAAATTCACAGAATTTAATTCTAAGGAGGCTAAAAATGTAGAGATCATGATACTAAAGAAAATTTGAAAAAAGAATAATAGAATTATTACTTTTCATTATCGACTCAACTGTCGACTCATATATAGTAATTCCTTTTTGAAATCAAGTTTATTGATCTTTATGTTATTTCCTAGTTCCTACACTGATACATCATAATTCAATAGAGAGATAAAAGAAAAATATTTCCTAGTTTATACCCCCCCCCCCCCCCCCCATGCATCAACAATCAGCAAAAATACAAAAGTAAAAATTTTAAATTCATAACTATAATTTTAATTTTTATCATAACCTAATTTCCGACGTTTTTCCTAGTTCCTAACAAAATTCAAGATCAAAACACCCATACATCATTTTTTTCTAGTTCATATCTATCTATTATTAATTATCTATAATGGAAACAATTTCAAAAATAACAAGTTCAAAGATAACAACTAGAGTTTTAAATACCGACTGGTATATCGGCAATACCGCCTAATATATCGATTTCTTTTGCAAACGAGACGGTAAGTTATTTTTTTTCCCGTTTCTCATTTTGGACTGGTATGGAATGATATATTGGCCACATGGCAATATATCGCCCAATAACCTGTATGAAAATACTTGACGGTATTTGTGTTTCTCTACTTTTTTTTTGAGTTTTTCTGGATGTGGGTAAAACCGATTAACCCAAACCAATCGAAAACTTATATACCCTAACCTCCCTAGCTGTCCTAAATCCCAAACTTTCGCTCCCATGCCCTAATCGCAAATCCCATCCACCCCGCTCGTCTGGAGTCCCCGATCTTCTCTCCTCTCTGTTCGCCCCTGATCCCCTGAGCGAAGCTTACCCCCGACCCCCCTCTTCATCTTCCAAGAGAACGTCGACCTGATACCCTCAGTAAACCCAGCACCGACAGCTCTCT
Source organism: Dracaena cambodiana (assembly GCA_036321105.1). Lineage (NCBI taxonomy): Eukaryota > Viridiplantae > Streptophyta > Magnoliopsida > Asparagales > Asparagaceae > Dracaena > Dracaena cambodiana. The sequence continues at coordinate 27,493,682 of JAYEPQ010000007.1, forward strand.
TCCTCCTCTAATATACTCCCGACCCCAATCCCCTCACCTACCCTACCCTCGACCACCTCCTCTTTGGCTCTTCTTCTTCTCAGATCTCTGCAATCCCAGTCCTCAATCACCTCTCGCCGCCCACAGCTCCACTCGAATCGACCCGATCCCCTCATCAAATCCTATCCCGACGGCTGACAACATCTCCGGTCCTCCTCCAACAAGCCCAATAGGCATGCAGAGCACTCACTCAGCACCCAGCAACTCGCCAGTTCCTATAAGTTCATTTATATTAAGTATATTTTTTTTTAAATTTGCAACTTAGATATCTCAATAATTCATCAATTTGTTTGTATGGGAAAGTATCTATATTGTGCACATAACTGTTTAGTGTAGATGAACACTAAACAGCAAACTTTGCAGGTAAAATATTTTTGATGATGATGATGATGAATTGATGATGATGCCCTTGTGGTCCTACAACTCTGGCCTGCAATGTTTGCTTAATTTTTATAAAAAAAAATATTTTAAGGATTTTGGATTTGATTTCAAAAATACTATTAAGGATTTCATAAAAAAAATTAATGATGATGATGATACTGATGATGACCTTGTGAGTTTTATTTATTTGACTCATGGAGTGGTAGAGGTTTCCTCTATTTGTTGGGTTGTGATCATGTCTCTTGATGTATTTAAGAAGTTTCTATAACGGTTAGATTTTCGTAAATACAATGCAAATTGGCCAAGATAAATACTCTAAACTTGTTTTAAGTATTTTAATATGTTTTATATATGCAATGATATATTGAATGTATGACACCGATATGACACTCCGATATTTAGTATCATATCGCGATATATCGCTCAGTATCCAATATCCAGTATGTAATTTTACCGACCGGTATATCAACAGTATCCGATATTTAAAACATTGATAACAACCACAGTGACAACAATAAAAATTGATAATAGAAACAAATTTAAACATCATAAAATTGAAGATTGAGAATCTGAGATCAAGATCAATACACCTATAGTAAAAGAGGAGTGAGGCAGAGATAGACGGCGTAGAGGCTCAAGCCACTGCGGCTGCAGCAAAAGATGAGCAAGAGAACCCATATGTTGAGCTTATGGTTACTATGGCAAAGAAGGAGATAGAGACGGTTGAGAGAGAGGGCGGCAAAGTCGAGCGGTTGCCAGTGAGGGAGGCGGGACAAGCTAGGGCGTTGAGGAAGTCGAGGTCAAGCGGTTGCAGTTGAGGAAGGGCGCCTGGACAAGTGGGGTGTCGAGAGAGGCAGGATCGAGTGCTAGAGGTTGAGAGAAAGGGAGGCGAGACAAGCGAGGGTGTCAAGGGAGGCAGGGTTGAGCGGTTGCGATTTGAGGGAGATGGAGGTGGGATGGGCGATTGCAGTTGAGGGAGTCAATATCATGGAGGTTGCGGTTGAGAGAGGGAGTCGAGATCAGAGAGGGAGTCGGGATCAAGCGACATTAGGCCGAACCAAAGTTCTAAATATAAGATATCAGAATCGTATCAAATGTACAATTTTTATATCGAATAGTGAGGCATCAGATGATATATCGAGGAAATAAGCCAGTATCAAGCTAGAGACGGTTGAGAGAGAGGGCGGCAAAGTCGAGCAGTTGCCAGTGAGGGAGGCGGGACAAACTAGGGCGTTGAGGAAGTCAAGATCAAGCGGTTGCAGTTGAGGGAGGGCACCTGGACAAGTGGGGTGTCGAGGAAGGCAGGATCGAGTGCTAGAGGTTGAGAGAAAGGGAGGCGAGACAAGCGAGGGTGTCAAGGGAGGTAGGGTTGAGCGGTTGCGATTTGTGGGAGATGGAGGTGGGAAGGGCGATTGCAGTTGAGGGAGTCAATATCACGGAGGTTGCGGTTGAGAGAAAGGGAGTCGAGATCAGAGAGGGAGTCGGGATCAAGCGACATTAGGTCGAACCAAAGTTCTAAATATAAGATATCATAATCGTATCAAATGGACAATTTTTATTTCGAATAGTGAGACATCAGATGATATATCGAGGAAATAAGCCAGTATCGAGCTTTTATATCGTATTGATTGACCCTCAAAAATGACATATCGGATGATATATTGTTTATCGCGGCCTATATTTAGAACAATGGGTTGAATTAAGGAGGCAGTGCGTTGCAGGACGGACCCAATGAGCAAAGACAAGAAAGAAGAAAGGGATCGTAGCAGAAATTGGGTTTTAGAGCTTCTTTGATTCCCTTATTAAAAAATTATAAGTTTGCCACTAATATGTTCCAAATACATCCTACACGTGTACTCGTCGTGTCAAATCAAATATTTAATACCTTTTTTAATGGATTGGATTCAGCCTCCACAGCATGTCTGTCTGACGCACGTCAGGCATGGACTCGCCATCTCCCACGCGTGTTTGTGCTTCCTAGCCATCGACACCATTGTGCCAGGATATACTTTGAACCAGTCTTACCTGAAGAGTGTTGAGGTGTTATATGCATGGAAGAAGAGTTCCACACGAACATGGAGAAGGGGCTTGGACGAATAGATAGCTTATAGTAGTGACCCCAGTCACCTCCAAGTAGATGCTTCTGCTAGCGCGAGAGCGGAGAATGAACCCGCCGTAGTGGCACAAAAAGAAGCTAGGCCTACCCATATGTCTAAGTGCATCTCAGCAATCTCATTTTTTTAGATGTTTTGTCTTCTATAATGCAATGACATATAAGGGACAGCATGAAACTAACCAGGATGCAATAACTCATGTGATTTTAGATTTTACATATTCAACGAAACAGCATGAAAAACTAGAAAAATTAAGTAAAGAAGAGGATTCAACGAGAGAACTAACAAAAAATAAGATTAGAAAATTTACCAAGCTTTGTTCCAACAAGAATAATTGGGACACCGGGTGCATAGTGCCTCAATTCAGGAATCCACTGAAAGAGCATAAAGACAATAGCTAATCAGCATCCAGCATTCAAACAGAAATAATGGAGTGAAACCAGAAAGAATGCAAGTAAAGTTAAATAAGTCACCTTCTTAGCAACATTTTCATAGCTCGCCTTACTGATGAGGGAGAACGCCAAAATGAAAACATCAGCTCCACGATAGCTCAAAGGTCTCAATCTGTTATAATCTTCCTGTCCTGTTCCACAAATCCACAATGGAAGAGTCAGTGTGTATTGGATTTTAAGCATGAACAGAAATCACAAACAGAATGACAGAAAAAGAAACAGAGAGTGTAGAACAGAAGCAGGCTCAGAAAAGAAGGCAAAATTTACCTGCAGTGTCCCATAATCCTAGGTTAACAGTGTTCCCATCAACCACAACATTCGCACTGAAATTGTCAAAAACAGTTGGGACATAATCCTGTAATGACAAAGGTACATAATTATAAAGTTTAAGATTAGTCAAGCTAAGAAAATTTCAATTGTCCATAAAAAGAAAGAGAATTATATTATTAACCAATAGACCCAGACATGCACCAGTAGGAAGACATGATAAGCTAACAAAATAGATCACATGAACAAAAATCTTCACATTAGAAAAGATATCCAAGAGTTCTAAATTTTTTTAACTTGAGAAGGTTTAACACAAGATTTATATATTCGCCAAATATCAATAAAGTTCCTGGGGAAAAGGAAAATGCTATTTTTACTACTTTCTGTGATCTACATTTCTAGCGAAGAGAGCAACAAAAGTGGTGAGTCCCCTTACTTTTACATGGGACCTCTAGTATGGAAGTGCCCCCACCACCCCCCCCCCCCCCCCCCCCCGCCCCCCCCCCACCCCCCCGGCGTCATGCTAATAGTAGTATAAGATTAGTACACAACTTGTAGTACAATTAGCATGACTCTCAAATTGTTCTGTAACATTCCAAGGAAAATGAAATTAACAAATAGGTACCACATTTTAACACTTCTAACTGTTAAATGAATTAAAAAAATAATAAGAAAATAATAAAAGAAAATAATAAAAAAGTGCCAGCACAAACACCAAACCAAAAAAGACATAATCTCATAAACTCTGTAGTTTCCTTCAGCAATTGTTAAAAGAGAATCAGTAAAAACATATTGCTCACACCAAATAGCTGGACATCACAGAACATATATTTAAGAGGAGTCAAAACATAAAGACATCTTTCGTTGCAGCACATAAAACATAAATTTCAGTGAGCCATACGCTATTGTTAGTGACACAGACACAAGTGTTATTCTCTAACAAGGACAGGGTGCCAACCACTGCATTTGTCGAAACATTGACATGACGATATCGCTACTTCAAACAATCAGTTTGTGTCAAAGGGCACACCATAGTCAATCTTATAAATAATTCTTACAGTGACAGTTTACAAGTTTGGAAGTGTAGGAAATGGATGAACAAGTCATGTCTATATATGTTGACCATGCCGATTGTTTGTTGGGAGGAGTGTTAATGGGAATCCTATAAGAGAGGATTTATTGTGCTTATTGTGACTCTTGGTTGTTTATTTGACTCTTGATTTTCTAGTGATTTTGGGTTTATTTTTGTTATATATAACCTTGTAAGAAACTCTCGGAAATGACAATGAATATGATAAATAATTTCTCTTGAAACTTTGGCACGCTAATCAAATCTTTTCTTGAGTTATTCGTGAGAGATAGGCCGGTGATTGCTTGGGTGTGAAGCCCGAATTTTATCCTATGCATGTTGTAATTATGTTTTTCCACAAATCTCCATCAAATCCCAAAAAATCCTCCCGTTCTGCATCAAATTCGGCATAGGGCTCAAAATAGTCCTTCTTCTTCTTCTTTCTACATTTTTGTTTTGCATTTTATTTGTTAAAAAATCAAAAAGAAAGGAAAAAAAAGGAAAAAATCAGTGAAAAATAGAAAGAAATTTTTTTTTAAAAATAGTGAGGAAAAATTTAAAAAAAAAAAAAGCACAGCAAATCTCAATAGCAACATCAAGCATCAATCAAGTTCTGCAATCCACATCTTCACAGCATCGCATTTCAACATCCTAATCAACAACAACAACATCAACAACATCAACCACATTAACCACAGCTGCAACATCATCATTCCAAACAGCATTATCATTGAATGCAGTCGAGCCGCCGTCGATTCGACTCGAACTTCTCCATCGCCTCCCCCAATATGGCTGGAATTGAATATGCTGATCAACTTCAGACCTCATCAAGCCTCCTCGCCCCTCAACCAACCAGCCCCAGAGTCTCTCGATGCCTCTAACCAACTCACTGACCAAAGCAAAAGTCATCTTCACCTCCTACTTGTCTTTGTCATCATCCCCTTCAAAACCCTAAGCAACGCGCTCCTTGTCACTTTCATATTGGACTAACTACCAACCAATTTGTCTTCCAAAGTACACTGATGAGCCTTCAATTATCACTAGATCCATCGAGCTCTTAATTTCATCGATCAGTTCATCCTCTAACAAGAGCGACAACATCGTCGCCGTCTTCATCTCAAACCACCGTCATCGTTGATCACATTCCCAACTTCACAGTTCGTTATAGTCATCATTTTTGGAGTTCCTTCCATACTCAGTGTTTTAAATATTGGATACCGTCGATATATCAGCCAGCAAAATTACATATCAGATATCAGATACCGGACAATATATCATGATATGACACTAAATATCAAAGTGTCATATCAATATCATACCGGTTTAAAAAATAAACATATCATTGCAAATATAAAATGCATCAAAATACTTATAACAAGTTTAGAGTACTTAACCAATTTGCATTGTATTTACGTAAAACTAACCATTCTAGAACCTTCTCAAATGCATCAAGAGACATAATCACAACCTAACAAATAGAGGAAACCTCCACTGCTGCACATCAGTCAAATAAATAAAACTCACAGGTCATCCGCATCATCATCATTAAAAAAAAATTTATGAAATCCTTAAACGTACTTTTGAAATCAAACCCAAAATCCTTAAAATAATTGTTTTAAAAAAAAATTAAGTAAACGCTGCGAACCAGAGTTGTAGGACCACAAAGGCATCATCATCAATTCATCATCATCATCAAAAATATTTTGCCCACAAAGTTCACTCTTCAGTATTTAGTGTTCATCCACACTAAACAGTGATATACATACAAACAGATACTTTCCCATACATACGAATTGATGAATTATTGAGATATCTAAATTACACTTTTTAAAAAAAAAAAAGTATACTTTATAAATGAACTTACAGGAACTAGCGAGATGTTGAGTGCTGAGTGAGTGCTTTGCTAGCCTACCAAGCTTGTGAGAGGAGGACCGGGGATGTTGTCAGCCATCGGGGTAGGGTTCAGTGAGGTGATTGGGTTGATTCGAGTGGAGTTGAGGGCAACGAGAGGTGATTGAGGACTAGGATTGGAGAGATTCAAGAAGAAGAAGAGTCGAAGATGAGGTGGTCGGAGGTAGGGCTAGGTAGTGTTCTAAATATCGAATACCGGTGATATACCAATCGGCCAAATTACATGCCGAATACCGGATACCGGGCGGAATATCGCAATATGACTATAAATACCGGCGTGTCATATTAGTGTCATACCGGTTAAAGAATGAATATATAATTGCCTATATAGAACATATTAAAGTACATAAAACAAATTTAGGGTACATACATTGACCTATTTGCATTCTACTTACGAAAAACCAACCGTTTAGAACATCCGCAAACGCACCAAGCAACATATGATTTATTAAACACCAAGCAACATATACTTAACCACCATTTTTTTAAAAACACAATTCACACATACACAATTATTAATTTATTTCCCACATACACAATTCACATGCATACACAATTCACATGCATACACAATTAACAATTCAACATACAATTCACTCATGAGTAAATTGATAACTTCCCACACGCATACCCAACCAATTCACATGTTCACAATTCACACCCAAATATGCACATAATAAATGATGAGTGAATTCAAATCATTCACAAATACACAAATCATATATCATAATATATGGATCATTCACAAAATTATTTCCCACACAATTCCCACACACACATTCACCACTCTTAAGTGTTAACTCATTCATATACCTTCAACTTCAACACAAAAGCATGAAATTGTTTATTAACTACAGTCTGCATCACTGAATCAGTGCTCGATCCACTGATTCACTAAATCAGTGCTAGTGCTAGATTCACTTATTACTTCAGTGTTCGATTCACTGATTCAGTGAATCAGTGAATCGAGCACTGATTCTGTGAATCAGTGATTCCTAGCTCATAAATTTTACACTCAAACAAGAATTTTAAAAAAATAGAATAAATAAAACCTAATAATTTTTGTCCAAAAATTGAAATTTAAAGATTGGGAAAGGGGGAGATTGACTTACCAAACGGAGTGGCCGGAAGCTGATCACAAGGCTGGGAAGGGCCACGAGAGGAGACGAAGGCCGGAAGACGGCCAGCAAAGCTTCGAAGAACCCTCTTTTGCTCGGCGAAGATTCAGAGGTGGGCAATGACGGCTGGGGTGACTCGGGTGAGTTGAGGAAAGGACAACAATGCTGTTTGGGCTCGTAGCAAACGAAACCGACGACGAAGGGAGTGAGGGATGTCGGTGGTCGGAGATGGAGACTTGGAGTCGAGAGATCGGTGAGGAAGATGAGATAAAAAAATGGTAAGGTTTTTTTTATACTGATCAGGTTTGGGGTCGAGTTTATTTTTTTTCTATCAGGTTGAGTCTAGCGAGTTAACGAGTTTAAACCACAACCAATAACCCATTAACAGAACAATCAATATTTATAAATATCGGCCAGTATTATCCATACCGAATATCAGCCAATATATCAACCCATACCGGTCCAAAACAATAACCGTTAAAAAAATGGACATCCTGTCTCGTTTCTTCTTCAAAAACGATATACTGGCCGGTGTACCCGTCGGTATTTAACAATGGGGTTAGGTGAGCAAATCGAAGTCGAGAGTATATTAGAGAAGGAAGAGAGCTATCGGAGATTGGGTTTGCTGAGGGTATCAAGTCGATGTTCTCTTGAAAGATGAAGAGGGGGGTTAGGGGTAAGCTTCGATGAGGGGATCAGGGACGAAGATCGGGAACTCCAGACGAATGGGGGTGGTCGGGGTTTGTGATTAGAGCACGGGAGCGAAAGTTTGGGATTTAGGACAGCTGGGAAGTTTAGGGTTTGGGTATATAAGTTTTCGATTGGGTTGGGTTAATGAGTTTTACCCGCATCCAGAAAAACCCAAAAAAAGCCGAGAAACACATACAAGTTATCGAGCGATATATTGTCACATGGCTAATATATCACCCCATACTGGTCCAAAATGAGAAACGGGGAAAAAATAACTTACTGTCTCGTTTGCACAAGATAACTAATATACCAACTGGTAATACCAATATACCAAGCAGTATTTAAAACACTACCCATTAAGGCTTCCACTCCGTCGTCCATGATAGTGATCCACGACCGCTTGAGTTCGATGCTTTCAACTCTAGAGAATCATCTCAGATCCAGTACTTATTGGATTCATATCCAACCAAATTCATTTAGTACAACAACCGGGACTAAGGCAACTAGATCCAACCCAATGGTAGCTTCCAGACACATCAAGGGATTTAAGTGCAATATCAAACCTGTTTACAGCCAAATTAGTATGATTAGAGTCAGATTCGCGATACTATAATTCTGAATTAATTTTTGAGCTCCTTTCATGGATTTTATGCTCTAGGATTCGCATAAGGACCTCAAAACTTTATACGGCTTTTGTGATAGAGTTTGAACTACTCTACTTCATCAAGATAAATCCTAATTTGACTAACATAGTTGCTTTTGCATTCTATTCTTATTATTTGCACCGATTTAGACGTGTTCATCGTTTCATATATTTGTCAACTGATTTCTTTTTGTGTTGCATTCCAATGCATAACTAATTTCCCTAAAAACTCGGCCATTAGGATGTTTTATCTTGTTCAAAAGCAATTAGTCTTGGTATTTAGAACTCATATTTATCTGTGTCTGATTGAAAATGCATTTGCATATAGTGCTTGTTTTGTAATGGCAAGAACTCTAAGGCCATCCACAAGTGTCAAATAGGCTAGGATGTAGTTAATTAGAAGTTTAAGGCATGCTTAGATACCCTCGGGACACAAGTTATTAAAGAATGACCCAGTGAAAATCATGAGAATGAGGACAGACCTAGTAGAAATCACGATCTTGAAAGAGGTAATAATAATTATGCCAAAGATAATGAGGCTGAGCATCGATAAAATGACATCACACAAAAAGTCAATGATACAATGATGTCACACAAAAAGTCAAGATATACATCTCTGCTTTTGATGGCACATATGATTCCACTGCTTCTATGATTAGTTAGAAGAAATGGATCACTTTTTTTTATTGGCACAGACATTTGACACCCATAGGATCTATTTCACTAAGATAAAGCTGTAAGAATCAGCCAAGATTTATTAGTTATATGTAAAGAGATGGCTAGAGAGAGACAAACCAATAGACATGGGACGAGATAAAAGAAGAGTTTAGAAATAAGTACCTTACTTTTATGAGCCGAATTCTGGATCAACTATCCAAATTAAGGCAATGAAGCATGACTATGACTAAATACATGTGCAAATTTGATAAGATAATAGTGTGATGTGATATCCAGGAGGATAGTCATTGGGTTTTGCACAGAACTGAGATTTGAACTCCAACACCAACTGATATCACACTGTGGATTGTGTTGAGGCGTATGAGTTGGTCATAGGCTTTGAGGCATATTTGCGGACGTTTTCATATAGAAGTATATATGAGAATCTAGGGTGCAACCTAAGCTCCAACCTGAAAATGATATGTGGTGTGGTATCTGATAGAAGTTGCTCAAATCCTTTTAGGTAAGCTATAGTTGTATGATCTAAATATGAAGAAGTTTGGAAAGTCAAACTGTTACATGTTTATATAGTATATAAAGAGTAATATTGACCTCCTCACCACCCAAAGATCAATTTGAAAATTAAAAAAATTGGTTGGTAACACATAAGAAATGTAAGAATCCCCTCGAATTTGTGCATATGACCTATGTTATAGATCTGATAGAGTAATGTAGAATCTAGAACCAAGGGACTTATAAATTTATTCCTATTGCCGTAGGAAACAAGCCTAACCTACCTATAGGCTTATTTGCACACCACCTACATAAATTGCACAAGAAAATATGTCGACAGATTATAATTACGATGAACTTATAGATCAATAGAAGATACATATTATGGAATATAGGAATTTTCAGTTAGAGATGCGGTAATGATTAGGGTTCATCCCGAGAGGTTTCCTTTCGAAACTGTAGATATTATTCATACTCGATGCACATATTCTTCCAGTGTTCAAAGGAAGATTTGAGTGAACATCTACAAGTTTGTTATCCTACGTGAGCTTAGCAGCCCATCATTTGATGGTGCAAACTTTATTCAGTATTATACTCCGTCGACTCCCTAGTCACCACTCCAAACCTGTCATCCTTTGTAATAACAGTTGTACAACTCTTCCTAGTTCATCTACCACCAACATCATAGAGGTATCAAATAAAGGACATGTGGTTGAAGGCTTGCTCCATTCATAAGTACTTGGTTCACTTAAAAGGATGGCCAAGCTCAAGGGAGAAGGAAAAATTTCAATCAAACTTGCTTGTTTATCACTCACCATCATTCACTATTGGTGAATCTTTCCATACCAGAGAAAATTGATGGAAGTCCTATAAGAGAATTTATTGTGACTTGGTTATTTATTTGATTCTTGATTTTCTAGTGACTTTTGGTTTATTTTTGTTATATATAAACTTGTAAAAGAACTCCTGAAAAGAGAATGACGATTATGAAAAATAGTTTCTTTTGAAACTTTGGCATGCCATGTGCTAACTTTCATTGAGTGATTTGTGAAAGTGGAAGTATGATTCGCCTTCATGTGAGGCCCATACTCTATCCAGCATAATTTTCTATAATGTTCTTCACCAAATCTCCATCAAATCCCTAAAAATCCTTCTATTCTATGTCAAGCATCCTACGTATTGTCGGTTATAAGATAAAACATCATTAACTTGCAGCACATAGACACATTTGAATAGAGCTATGTTGCATGGGTATTTCTATATGGAGACATACAAGTATATGATATATATGATACTTGGAAACTGGGATGCTTGATGGATATCTGCCACATTAATATACACTATATATCAGAAAATTTATGATGTACCCCAAACATCTCAAAGATGCATTAAAGATATATCAACAAAAAAAGAAATAAAATATACTGCTTGAGTGATAAGTTCCCAATTTTATTTGACTTGTACATGCACTTGCATATAATTTTTCCGCTTACTTAACAAGGAAATCTTCTATATTAGCCAAGTTAACTATATTTTTTATAACCTTTATATCCTTAGAAATCCACAAATTACTTATATGTTTCGATATCCACCACATATCAGTTTCCTAGATTCTCATAATCGGCTTTATTTGTATTCAGGATCATATCATATATGTATCTCGTATCCATTATGGTACAACCTAGGAATGGAGTTATTGGATAAAGATATCTTTCTTGGTCATTATACAGCATCAAAGGGTCTTTTAAATGAATTCCTTGAAATTCATTGAAATTAGAATTCCAAGATGTATCAAAGAACAAATTTGAAAGATAAAACAACTGATCTTCGAAATTCACGTATATTTAACATATTTCTCACCCTTTCCAACCATTATTGGAGAACCGAACGCTTATTAATTAGATCACATAACCAAAAAGGTCTTCACTACGACATACATGAACAAAAGATTATACTCTTTCAAGTGGTTGTTCCTAGAAATTTTTCTGAACATGTTCGAGATTTTACAAGGTGCTACAATTTAAAAATTCTAATCTCCAAGCAGCAAAAGTTATGAGCTTTCTTGATTAATAGTGAGCTGTCTTGATCACTAGTTCCCTAAGTTGACATGCAATATTCTGAGACTCCTCATATTATCTCATCATTGACAACACACAAACAATTAACCCAGTTACTAAGTGGATCTATTTGACAAATTTAGTAAGTAATACGACATGGAAAAAATTAGCAGATCAATCAACATCTATAAGGTTACAAGAGAAATTGAATAACAGTAAAAAATAAAAGAGACACCCAATTGGCTAATTAGAATTATCTTATACATTATGTATTAAAGAAAAAAGAATCTATGCTCCAAGAGCAAATTAAATATGCAAGCTCATAAAGCATAGTCAGAAACCATAGATTTCGAGCTACGTTTCGCAGCAACCATACAAAATGAGAAGGCATAAACTTTAGAACCCGAATGAATTCCCTTCTTTAAGGAAGACAATCACAACAGAACCCATACATTAAATGACCTAAATGATTAAAAGCTAATTGTACTTCACAACGGTAATCTTATATGTGGTAATTAAAAATGTGCCTGTTTGTTACAGAATATAAATTCCGAAAGAAAACCAGTGATTTCCTTAAACAAAATCAAGAACGATCATAAAACAGAATAACTTCAAAAAACTTCTGTTAGTTGATCTTGGTAAATACAGTCAAATTACTCCTGAAAAATTCACCAATTTGAGAAAAACAATGCCAACCCACATGGATTATGGAAATAATATGAGCTTCCTGGTAACACTAATTTCAGGATCACAATCCTAGCATACTGACCAGACTGCAGAACTGAAATAATTAAGGCCCCATTTATATAGAAAACTAGAATTTTAAATAATCCAATTGATCTTATCACAAACACATAAAATACGTAAAGAAAAAGAAAGCTTTCTCCCAAAATTCAAATTGAAACTAAGCAAAATATATAAAAGAAGGGCCTTTTGAAATGCATCCTTCAAATACATCCATTGTCCCTACTTGGAGGAGCACAATCCAAAAATTTCACATAAACAAGTTTTTTTTTTTTAATCGTGCTCTTCATAAATAACCATGAATTCAAAACAAAAAAATAAAGATTCTGATATACTAGGATGCTTCCAAATGCCTTTCTAACTTCACTTCATACAAAAATAACCAAATATACAGTGTGCAGCAGCATGTATGAGCTAGCCTACACCAAAATTTTCCTAATGCAGGAAGCACAATCCTTATACATTCCTCAAATTGCACAGCAGACGAGAAAAAAGATTCAAATTACTAAGTCAGAACATCTTATTCATACATACTTCACAATTTCTCCATGCCACTACAAAAGAAAAAACAAATATTAGTCATTTTTTTCTGAAGAGAAAAAATTGAAACACCTTGCCAAATGCATTTTCTTAAAACGCCTAGAAACAGATTGCAGCAACACAAATAGAGCAATTCTCCCAAAAGACTAAACGCATTCGTCCAATTGCATGATTAGGAAACACAAAAACCTTAATTCGATTAAAAAAAAAAAAAACAACCCCCACCAGTCCATCACATAATTACAAAAAGGAGCGTCTCCCCGGCATTTAAATCGCAATCAAACCCTGATCTCAAAAGAGAAAACAGTAAAGGAAATGAAAGAAGGGCAGCAAAATTACCGTTGGGAAAGTGTTGCTGGTGTAGGAGATAAGCATGCAGGTCTTGCCAACGGCCCCGTCGCCGACGGTAACACACTTTACAAACCTTGATGCGCTCATCTCCGATCTTCTCCCAAAACTCCACAAAATTCACAAAATTAAACCTAGAATTAAACGAAAATTGAAAGAAACGACCAACCGAGCCCTCTTTCCCTTTTCCCCTCTTCAACTAGCCAGCTGAAAACCCAAAAAAGCGAGAACCCCGCATTGCTCGGCCGAGCCCAAACCCTTCATCAAAAAGAAAGAAAGGGAAGAAGAAAAGGAGGATGAAGGAGGCGAAATCCTAACCCTAGACGACGAGAGGCGAGGATTGAAAGAGAGAGATCTGAGAGGAGAGAGAAACAGAAAGGGAGAGAGATCTCGTCACTTTTTTTAATCTTATGATGTCAATCTTTTTTTGCGGTAGAGAGAGAGAGAGAGAGAGAGAGGGAGGAGGGGGCGCACCCTTGGGGAAAGCAAGAGCGGTTGAAGCGGTCGCCGAAGAAAGGGAGAGAAAAAAAAGAAAAAAAAAGGGAGAAATTATTATTATATTTTTGCCGATGCAGGTTTAACTGTGTACAAATATGTCCATAAAATAGACAGATATTTAATAATAGAAAAGGTTTAATGAATTTTGGTGACGGTATTTTAAAAAAGGAAAGTGAGCCTGAACGGATCCGCTGGCCTGGATTAAATCAAGCACACCAAAGATTTATAGGGCGAAATGCAAGCAATATGCAAGATAAGATGGAGATAAAAAAGCCTTTGTATTGTATAACCTCGAGCCGTTGTACAAATATTCTCTTAACTTCCATGAGCTAATGGTGAGTTAGGATGGGCAAGCTTCTGCTACAGAACGAGGGTGCCCAAGCAAACCGGAATTGCCGGAAAAAGGATCCTCGACTCCCTTGCAAGGTGGGATACCGGTTATTAGATCAAGTGGTCGTGTCACCTATCAAGAGAGGAGGGTCTCGGACGAATAATTGCCCGTTTACCGTGTTCAAAGAAACTCTTGTGCTTCCTGAAGGGAGACTCACGAAGAATAGGGAACAATGGAAGTTCTCCTTACTTGGTAAGTTTCTTGGTAACCGTGTAATGAATCCTGAATTTCTCGCGAGAACTCTTTGCTACCGGTGGAAGATGAAAGGGAGCTTCGACATTATTCCACTGGAAAATGACTTTTTGACATTCAAATTCAATTGCAAGATGATGCAACCTGAATTGTACACTCCCAAACACAGGAGATCGATAAGTAGTACTCAGAAAATAATCCAAAATCGTTATGTTGAGAATACAATACCTTGTACTATATCTGACACTAATATTATATGTTACGAAAAATAAAATAAAAATAAGTAAGAGTTAGAGTTGATTGGATAGAAATTAATTAAAAGTCAATGCTCCGAAGATTAAATTATTAGATGAGTTATCGCTTATTTATGTCAATTATATTGATCACTGGTATTATACAACCAGAAAATAAATCATTAAAAGCAGATAACTAAAGAAAATTATAATATTGAAAATTGGCTAAATCATTCAAAAAATTACTATTTGAATTTCCAAGATAATCCTAAGCATGTTCTATGAATAACAGAAATAACTATTCAAAGTTTGAGTATACATCATGCTTAAAGAGTAAATGACATATCAAGAACTAAGCAATAGATATACCATAAAATTATAAATCATCAAATCTCAAAAATCATATTTAACGCCAAACAAGATAAATAGAGACCAAATCAAATATCTTATAAAAGCAATTAAGCATAAAAACAATAACTCATACTGATCATCATCAAGAATCAAGAGTTTGCTATCTCATCCAAAACTCATAAGAAATTTAGCCACCTATACTTTTCATAGCTATTAAATAAAAAAAAAAATCTTTTATTATATAATTATGAGAGAATACAAAAACTTAAAATCTTAAAAACTCTTTAGAACCCTAAAAATCTCTCTTTTTATTCTATGTTCGCTCATAATTTTATTTCTATAGTACAATGGGTATTTATAGATCAACTCATAGGGCTTAACTACTTAAACAAGAGTTCTATCTAATTTGAAATCCTTTTTACTTTCAAAAACCACATATCTATGTATCTGGCCAGCGGGAGTCGACAGTTGCTTTGACAGCTCGTCTCAGATAGCAATTACAGTATTGAGAATTAGGGGGTTGCCAACAGCCCTGCGAGTAAACTATCGATAGCACTCCTAACAACTTTGTTGCTTAGCCTCGCTTCTTATTCGATTTCATTTCATCTAAAACTCTACAAAAATGTTATTAAATACTAGAAAAATGTCAAGTTGAATTAGAGTAGTATGCATAATAAATTATTAATTTCTCATATTAAATATCAAAGTTGGATTACGAGTGCACAAAATAGATACGAAATATAACACCTTTCACTTGTAATCACACACCCCAACTTGAGCTTTCCTACTCTCCTAGCAAACTAAAGTTAGTAAAATAAAAATAAAATCTTAACTAAAGAAAAAAATAAAATCCTAACTCAATTTTGTAGGAATCATGGTTGCACTTAGTATGTGCAACAAGTCTCTAAACCCCTATATTATTTTAGTGGACAAGTGTTATCTCATGAGGGCTTCTAGCGATAATTCCCACAAACATCAAGAAACGAAAGTGTAAGGAACAAAAAATTGAAAAATAAGAATAAGTGTAAAATAAAGAACTCCAAAAAAAAAAACTAAAAACTAAGAAGAAATAAGAAAATCTTTTTGTATCATTTTCTTTTTAAATCAAGCTTAGTTAAGACATGCACATGGATAACCAAAAAGCTTTCAATCTTAAAGTTTCATCCTTAATCCAATAATTTTAGTCATAATTACTCAAATCTTATCATGGACACCTAACTTTCGATTATCCACTTATATGCACTGTTGTGATCGTGTAAATGAGTCAATTTTGCTTCAAATTCTAGTCAAACTCATTGGAAAACCCTTATCATCTCTATTTTCTCTATGTTTTTTTTTTTAACTTACAAACATTTACCGTTAATGTGAAAACTTATACTTCATAAGGCACAGATACCATATTACTAAGCTTATGTTTGTGATAAAATTCTATAAGTATTGTTCGTGTGAATACATATATTTCGTGAGGTACACGAACCTAACTACTTAACACTTACTTCCTTTTATTTATTTCTTATTTCTTCTTTTTCTTTTTTTATACATATAAGATCGTTGCTTAATACAAAGCTCATTTCTAAATTTGTTTCCCCAATTTCTTTTTCAAAATCATAGGTTTTCTATGTAGTTTTTCTGTTATTATCAACTTTCATGATTTATCATGTTAGTGAGTGCATACTTATTTCTAATCTTAAATATTAACATATCTTATTGTAAAATTTAAGCTACTAATAAAAAATAATTAATAAATACTATAATATAAGTGTCAACTTAAGATATCAACGTATAAATATCCAATGTAAAATATTTTAATCTTACTTGATACATTAAGTAAAGAAATTTTTTTATTTTCTGTAATTTTTTATGAATTTTTTAGTGTTATATCTATACATATACTACAATGGACTTTCTATAAGTGTCTCTATCCCACTCCCCAACTTGAACATATGCAATGTCCTCAGTGCATATAATATATAATTTTAAAAGTAATGTATTAAGACATTAAAAATAACGGTTAGTGGTTAAACAACACCTAAATTTACTTGTTCTCCTCATCACTTATGATCCACTTGGAATCATCGATGGCTTTGCCCTTACCCTTGTTTGTGGCTTCCGCATCTTTGACACATGTGGGGCTCTCACTTCTTGCTTTTGCTCTTTCCTCCTCATTAGAGATGATGGCTCTGTCACCAGTTATATGTTGGTATATCCTGGAGACAAGTCAGAGGTGGCATTCTTGATGTCGCTCGAAGCACGTCTGCTGGACTTCCATGTGTGTGAGCTTCATGCCAACTGATACGGCGAAGGTTGATAATGATTCTTGCAAGCTTGCGAGTGTGACCCCAGTTGGTTGGGCTGGCTGAGATGAAAATGCTCATTGTCCTTGATCTTGATCTCCATATTGGGTTGACTGCATCGCCATTGTCACTCCTGTTGGTTGGGAAGCGAATTTTTCTTGGGAGTTTAGGGACAACCGACCGCGATGTAAATCGTACACTCCCAAGTGCAAAAGATCGAACAAGTAGTACAAGGTAGTAACTCAAAATTGTTCTCTCGAGAATCATTTTAATTATTATGTTGACATTAAAGAAAAATAAATCACAGAACTAAAAGAAAGATTAAATTTTTATTAACTAAAATTAAAACTAAAACTAAAAAGGGTTTAAATTTACTTGAAATAAAATTGTTAATAGATGAATTAACTCCCCATAGAATAATTTATTGGATGTATTTATACCTTTTTATCTCAGTTGCATAGATCATGTGGTTTTCCTACAATCAAAAAATATATTATTGAAGCATAGAGTCTAACAAAGTTACAAACTTGATATTTTGAATAACTTTCTCCAATTAAACCTATATGTATTTGAGTTTATCTAAGCATGAAATATGAATAATAAAAATAAACATTTAAAGTCTAAACAAATACCGTGACTAAAGAGTATACGGTATATTAAAAATTAAGCAACGAATATATCATCAAATAATAAATCATCAAAAACTCAAAATTATATCTAAAACCTAACAAGATAATAGGAAATAAAAAATATCAATTTTATATAAATCAATTAAAAATAATAAGCATATAAAAACATACCAGTAAATTACCTAGAGTTTGTTATTCCATCTGAACCAATGCAAGAATTTAGCCACTCATACCCATCATAGCCATGAATAAAGAAAAAAGAATTTTTTTATTGATTTCTATGAAAGAGTACAGAAACTAAAATCTTGAATTTCTAATTTCATAAATTGCTTTCTAAAACTTTTCTACCTCACAAAACAATTACATAGTTCTGAATTACGTCGTATATTTATTTTCTTACAAAACCTAATAAGAATTATATTTACAAGGAAACTCTATTTTCTCTTGAAAAGCTCCAAAAAAAAAATTAAACTGCGGACGTGATTTTTCAAAGCTCCATCGACAACCGCTCTCATGTCTGTATTACAGTCGACGACTGTCGACAACCAATAGAGAGTGGTCGACAGTCAGACATGTAAAATCACAGTTTTGAATTGATATTTAAGATACACTTTGATTCTTCGATTTTCTTGCATATAAAATCCTGCAAGAAGACTATAAAACACTAGAAAAACATCATAGTGGAGAATTTGATTAATAAAAATAAGTTTTATTAATTTCTTGTATTAATCACCAAAATTAGATTACGCGTGCATAAAATAAACTAAAATAATTACACATTACAAGCTTAATCACACCCCCAACTTGAGTTTGCTAATCCTAAGTAAAATTATCAAATTAAGACTAAACTAAAAAAATAAATCCTAAATTATTTTCGTAGGAATCACGATTGCACTTGGCACGTGCAACAAGTCGTTAAACCCCTAAATTACCCTAATGGACAATAGTTATCTCATGAGGGTTTCCAGTGATGTTACCTATAAAAATCAAAAAGTGCTTGGGTTCAAGAAATAAATAAAATGAAAAATAAGGATAAGTGTAAAATAAAGAAAAGGAAAAATATTGTATATCTTATTATTAACTATCTATACTATTTTTGCATTTCATTTCTTTTCCATATCAAATTCAATTAGAGATATGCACATAGATATTTATAAAAATATCAATCTTAACAAATCACTTATAATCAAATACTTTTATGTACCTATCATGATTATTTAAATCGTATAGTAAATATAATTTTACTTTCAATTATCCTCTCCTATGCACCCTTGTGATCATGTATATATATGAGTCTTATCAATTATCAAACACCAATCGAATTTATAGGATATATGTATATGTTTATGTATATGTATATATACTTGCCTTTCATGTGATAATTTATGTTTACTGAGTCATAAATGCCCAGTTACTTAGTTTATGTTTAAAATAAAAACCCATAAGTATGTATGCCCAAATTTGGGAAATTTTCTTTCATGGCCATTGATTGAGATTACAGCAAAATAAAAGAAAATTACAAGATTTTTAATTTGGAATATAGGAAAAAAGAAAAGAGATAATTTTGTTTTCCCTTTTAATTTCGTGGGATCTTGGTAGTGGAGGAAGGTCATTAATTTCTTTCCTTGACGATTTGAGCGTCGACTAATTCCTATGGCATCAAGCTTTAGCCTGAGAAAAAACAGGAACTCCATAAGTGCAATAAGTTTTGCTTCTCTAGATTTTTACCGTTTATGGACCTCAGTTTCTGTCTCCATTCTTTTTCCTATTTAGAGAGGTCTTTTTATAGATCTGAGAAGGTAACCAGTCCGTCAAATCTCTTTGTAGTCGGAGATCGAATTGTGGGTGTAGATCTCCTGGATCATTACAACCAATTTCACATGCAAAGCCGAACTTTTAAGTGCATGAAGTGCTTGGAGCGCGCACACTAGAGGACGCACGTGCGGTGCACTGAGAGCTCGCCTAGGTGCATATGCCCAGAGTGCCCAATGCGTGCCTGAGCGCGTGCGGGTGTGCCGGTGCATGTGCCTAAGCACGTGTGCACCGACACATGTCTAGATCTGCACATCAGGGCTCAGCTGCCTCGGGTGCGCACAGTCTTGGGCACGCTTCGCCTCAGGCACATGCATGCCTGGGAGCGCGCACACCTGGTCATGATCCCCTAGGTGTTTGTGCATACCTGGGTGTACGCTGCCATGAGTGTGCTTCCCTTTGTGCACCTCCTGTACATGGGATGCACTCATGTAGGAGGTGCGCGCTCCTTAGTGCGCGCTCCACGTCAACAGGCTCATGCTACTTAGCGCGCCTCCTAGGCGCTCTTCTGGGTTGTGCACGACTGAGTGGTGCACGTGTACCAAGGATGCACGCACGCTCTTGGATATTAGATGCGCTCATTTGGGAGGCGTGCTTTTCGGTGTGCGCTCCTTGGTATCTAAGCATGTGCTCCTTAGTATGCTCTCCTAAGTGTGCTTCGAGGTTGCGAGCACCTGGGAGGGGCACTTGCTAAGGACGTGCGTGTTTTCTTGGGCACGGCATGCGCTCGTTTGGAGGGCACGTGCTCCTCCATGCACGCTCTGCAACACCTATAGGTGTGTTCCTCGGTGCGCACCCCTAGTTGCGTTTCTAAGTTGCGCACGCATGTTGGGGATGTGCGCACTCTCATGTATATTAGATGCGCTCGTCTAGGAGGCACTTGCTCTACAGCACACATGCATGTGCTTCTCGGTGCACGCTCCTAGGTATGCTTCATCCTTAGGTGCACTCCTTGGTGCACTCTCTCAGACGTGGGCATCTGACACTTTTGTTTCAGTTGATTGTTCTAATTTTTAGTGCTTATAGATCCTCTCCAAAGTTTTCAAAATTTCATTATTGATTTGTAATGAATTTTAAAATACTTTGGACTTTTTTGATTTTGGCTCTATAGTCTTCAATGTGTATTGTGATTTTCATAGTGTACTGTGAACTATCTTCTGAATTTACCATCTTTTAGCTATTTGATTATTGCAGGTATACTATTGAACCTTTGTAGAACTTGTCAAATTTCATCCATAAATTTTCTTGATCGTCAAGGGTATACTTTTGAACCTCTCCAAAGTATCAAAGATTGCTTGAAAGAGAATTCTTCTTGATGCTGGCCCTTGCGCTTGTGCCTTCCAGCTGCTTTTGAAATATTAATAATCAAGGCACCGTTACGCCACCAAGAGTATTTCAGTCTGAATTATCCTTCAAATGTAAAGTCTTTTGCTATAGACTTCAACTTGTAGTTTTGCTTCCAGAAAAGTTGTTATCTGCAGCATGAATAGAATTACAGTCTATAACTATTTTGGATATATGTTCAAAGGATAAGAGTATGAAGACAAAGAGATAAATTTTATGGATAGAGATAATTGTTAACGTGTCTCATGGATGGTGACTCAGACAATTCGGAGGCATTGGATGTGATAGAAAGAGTCTTCAAAAGACTGGAGTTATAACCGTTCAGTGACATTTAGTATGACAAATTTGGAGATATCGATGATAAGCAGATGTTTAATGTTAATATGCTCTATTAAGTATTGACTCAAGTTATTTAGAGATTTTGGACATGATAGATGAGAGTTTGTGAAAATAGAATCCTAGTAATTCAGTGACATCTAGTTTAATGGATTAGGAAATGATAGAGATATCATCAAACATATCTTGTGGTTCAATATATTCAGAGGTTCGGTACATGATATTAATAAACTGATGAAACAGAAGTAGGATTTAACATGTTTAATCTACCCATTCATTGACATCTAGTATAATGGGATTTGAGTAAGGACAGAGGTATTATTAAACTTGTCTCAAACCTTGACCTATTCAGAGGTTCTAGACTTGCATGTATGAGCTGGCTAAACAGAGGTGAGATTAACTTGCATAATTTAATTCATCCATTTAGTGACATTTAGTATAGTAGGATTTTAAGCTCGCATAAGTAATTTGACAGAGGTGATTGCTAACATAACAACCAAAAATTCGATTTCATGAACAAAATGAAAAATTGAATTATTCATTATCAGAGGTGAAAGCATAATATGACAAGAATAATTGACTTTGTTAGGATTTTTAGCAAATTCTCAGATATTAACGGATTTGCTTTGCCTTTACCAATCATAGTTTGCATTGGGCTAGCCATGCTATTTCTCTTGGCATGATGAGTTGTCAAGAATTTCTTTTGGGCTTACATACCAAAATCTTCCTCTTTCCTTTACTTTAATAGCTTTTTGGACAGTGATGTATCCTTATAATTGAATAAGGATATTGTTACAACAGATTTGTCGTGGGATTTTTAGCAAATCCCCAACTATTAACGAATTTGGTTTACCTTTACCAACTACCGTTTGAGTTGAGATAGCTATGCTATTTCTCTCAGTATGGTGAATTGTCAAGGATTCCATTTGGGTTTACATACCAAACTTTCCTCTTCCCTTTGATTTTGCAATTTAAAATAGTTCATACTTTTACCCCCAGTATGATGAGTTGGCGAGGATTTAATTTTTCTCTTCCCTTTTGCAACTTATAACGGTTCATGTTTTTACCCACAGCATAATGGAGTTAGCAAGGATCATTTTTGGATTTACATACCAAAGTTTTCCTCTATTTTTAGTCATAGAGACATAAGATTCTTTTCGTCTGACATCCTAGTTGGGGGCATGGAGCTTTACCTTAGCAGTTAGCCAGTGTTTCTTCATTCGCTTTGATGAAGATGACGTTGGATGACTTTATTTCTTTAAAAATAGTACTCCTTAAGGAACTTTTCATTGATTGGCATCATCATTTGATTACCATATTAATTGATCAGTCGGTATGCTCTTAGACCATCTCTACTACAAATGGACCCTCCCATTTTAGTTGGATTTTTTTCTTTAGTCTTATTCGTCATGACATCGATCATCTGACTACTAAGACCAATTCACCTCCTTTTGAAGTTCATTCTTTCATTTTCTTGTTGAAGGCTCGAAATGTTCGCACTTGATAAAGATATATTTGTTGCTGGGTTTTTAAGCTCTTTTCATCCAACGCTTCTAATTCTCATAGTGTTGGCTGTGTTTTTCTTCAGTGGACATTCGTATCACTAATGCCACCCGAAGGGAAGGAATATGGATTTCCAAAGGTAGGACAACCTCACATCCATACACCAAGGAGAAGGGCATGGCTCTTATTGGTGTTATTACTACTGTGCGATAAGCCCATAAACAAGCTCCTAATTTCTCATCCCAATCACGCTGACTTATCATGACAAATTTTTGCAGAAGGTTTATGATGGTTTTATTGAATGCTTTTCCTTGGTCATTAGAGGTTGGGTTATATGGGAATGAGAGCACATTCTATATTTTAAATTTATCACAGAATTTGGTATAGGCCCTACTAGTGAATTGAGGACTATTGTCACAGTTGATCCGTCTAGAAACCCCAAAGCAATAGATGATGTGGTGTTTGATAAAGTTGACCATATCCACTATTTTTACTTCTCTTAAAGGGATAGTTTCTGCCTACTTTGAAAAGTAACCAGTTATAACTACTATGAACCGATATTCACGAGAAGATGGTGAAGTAATGGAGTCGATAATATCTATTCTCCATGTCTCGAATGACCAAGTAATCGTAGTTGGATATAGGTTCTCTGGAGCCGGATGTATGTAGTTTGCACGCATCAGGCAGGCATCTCTTTGCATATGCCATAGTATCTGCTATCATCATCGACTAGCAAAAACTCATTCTTTTTATCTGGTCCCTTAATTTTGGTCTCGGCGGTGAGCACCGCAAGCCCCACCATGTGCTTCTTTGAGCATTTCTTGTGCTTCTAGTTGTGATAAACATCAAAGTAAAACTCCACTTTGTTTTCCTATACAAGGTGTCTAGCTTGGGATTATAATGAAACTTTTCTGTCTCTTTCTTTATTTTGGCAGCTTTTTTGGATCCTCTGGTATTATCCCATAGAGCATGAGGTCGAGAAGACGAATCGTCAATCTTTGGGCTCAAAATTAATTCCTGATGTATATGCTTCATTTGCCTCAGGTATTTATTTGGGGGCAAAGAAGCTCGCAGCTTCCAATCATAATGCATTTGTTAGATTTAGGAGGGAGCGCTAATGTGGCCATGAGGGAAGCCAAGGTATCAATGTATACGTTTTCATGCCGTGACACATAATCAATATAAAACTCCATGAATGGGTTGGCAATTTTAAATGTCGCATAATATTAAGGTATGAGATGTCATGCTTGACTTTATACTCTCCTCTTACTTGGTTTACCACGAGTTTGGAATCCCCATAAGCTTTCAAATGCTGAATTTCCAGCTGTTTTGCAATTTGCAGTCCACTTAAAACTATATTGTACTCAGACACATTGTTAGAATAAGGTTAAGTGAGCGAGTACCCTGGGGAATTATGTGATTGTACAGGAATATTAAGACTACCCCCACTCTGGCAGATATTTTTCAAGCCATTCTGTCAAAGAATAGCAGCCAAACTGGTTCTTTGGAGGTCATAATGACTTCTGCCATTTCGTCTAGAATATCCTTGAAAGTTTAGAGGATTCTAAGACGGATGTTCCACCAGGAAATTGCTGATAGTTTGTCTCTTGATTGCTTTTTGTGGTATAAATCATATATAATACTACGTAGCAGAATCAATCAGTTGGCTAACTTGCAATTGAGTGACTCAAGTTTGGCCATAAGCACTCTCTGGGGATTTACCCGAGAAATTACATGGATTGTTTTGGCCCACTAAGTAGTGTCACACTTTCTGAACTGCGAATATTAGAGCCAAACACTCTTTTTCTACTAAAGTATACCAGTGTTCGGCACCTACCATAGTCCTCCTGAGATAGTAAATGGTTTACTCGTAGCATAACTCGTTGGTTTGGACCAACAAAGCACCAAGTGAATGGTCCATTGCCCGAATATATATCAAGAATGGCTTTCCTGATGCATGGGCTGCCAGCACTGCAGGTTTTGTGAGGTACCTTTTGAGGTCATCAAAAGCCTATTGATAGGTCTCATCGCATACGAATGACACCCCTTCTTCATTAGCCTGGAGAATGGTTGGCATCATCCTGAAACGTTAGCTATAAATCTCCGAATGTATACTAGCCTCCCTTGCAACACTTGAAGTTCTTTGAGGTTCCTTGTGGCTGCATTTCTTGAATTGCTTTCAACTTTTCTGGGTCTAAGTGGATACCATTGGATATGACAACAAATCTAAGAAATTTTCCACTAGAGACACCTAGAAAAGATTTAGTCAGATTCATTTTTTGTTGGTATTTTCTCATAATATTGAACACTATTTTAAGGTCTTGGAGATGATCATCCTTATTGCGACTCTTGATGGTAAGGTCATCCACGTAGCACTCCATCGTTTTACGGAGATACTCGTAGAAAATTATGCTCATAGCACATTGATATGTAGCACCTATATTCTTTAAACCGAATGGCATAACCATATAGCAGTATGCCTAATGTGTTATGAATGACATGTGCTTCTCATCTTCAGGATACATCTTGATTTAATTGTACTCTGAGAATCCGTTCATGAAAGACATCCTTCAAATTTGCAGATATTGTCGATCATGACATCTGTTATTGAAAGCAAAAATTCATCTTTGGGTTATGCCAAATTCAAATCTTGAAAATTGAGGTAAATTCAGATCTTTCCATTTTTTTTAGAAACAAGAATAATATTTGTCATCCAATCAGGATGTTGTTTTTCATGGATGAAGCCAGATTGTATAAGTTTTTTAATATCATACTCAATTGATTCCATTAACTTTGGATGTAATCTCTTTTGATGTTGCTTCACTATTTTTGCATCTGGCTTCATATTGAGCCGATTAGCAACTTGAGGATCTAAGCCTGGTATGTCTTCGTAGTTCCAGGCAAAAATGTTGATGTACTCTCCGATGGGAGTTATAAGGTCTTCTATTTTATTAGAAGACAAACTCTTACTTATGAATATAGGCTTAGGATTATCTTCATCACCGGTGTTCACTTGAACCACCTTATCCTCCGTAGGCAGTTCTTGCTGCTCAAAATGCATGTTCCATTGGGTATCAAGATGTTTAACTATTGCTTCATTTTGGAAAGAGTTATTTCATTATTTTTGTCTAGATTTGGATTGGTAGATGTCATGTTCATAGCTAGCTCCTTATATAGTACCCCCATACTAATATCTAAGTTCCAATTGGAGTTTTCTGCATTTTGGCAGATTATGTCATCTATGTCCGCAAGATCAGGCATTGTGACATATCCCAACCCCTACCAGTTTTGTGATAATAATTCGGTTCTTTTCCTTAGGGTACGAACAAGTGAAGAAAACTTCAACGTCCTTTGCCAAAATTTAATCCTAGCCTTCAAGTAAAGTCATATCCCATTTTCTCTATCATTTGAAATGATTTTGGTTTGCAATGATATAATTGTGAGGCTTCATGATCTTCACCTTCAATATTGTCAAATAGGGCTGCACATGGTTAAAACCATTCAAAGTGTGGATTTTTAATCAACATGGCAAGCAACTATGATGTGTTTGTTAATCTTGGCAAGCAGTTGTAAGATAGCTACAACCAATATCAAGATGTCCGCATGTATGTTCTTATACTCCAAAACATGAATGCCTATTGGTGTTATGGGTATTTGGTATTAGAATATTGAATCATAATACACGACTTTGTCTTTCTTGAGCTAGTTGATGATGAGCTTAGAGTCTAAGTCTCAAGCTATTTCACCTTCAGTTGTTTAATGAGTTGGAGGCAAGAGGAGAACATTATACCCCCACTTAGTTCTTAGAATAAGATTCCATAATTGGGAAGGCTTGAAGAAGCAGATGATTTTAATGTGAGATGAATGATCCCCACTCTAGGCAATTGAGGCATCGACAATTTCATTGTGGATGTCATTGTATTTCAATAATTGTTTTCCAGAGGGATATAAGCATCAGTCTCAGTAATGCAGGCACAATGGTCGTGAGCCTCATAGAAAGCTTTAGCTTTGTAGTGGCTCAAATCTAATGACGTCGTTGCATTACTTCAATTCTGAGAGAGCTTTAGACATGAAACTCCCATCAAGTGTGCCTTAATAGCACGATACTGAAAATAAGGCTTGTGCATTCTGCCTTGGGTGAAAAATGGATGCAACGCAGAAGATGAGTCTAGAATAATGATTTGAACACATGAATACCAACTTGAACCTCCTGCATGGACTGAGAAATACGACTTTCATGATAATCCTCACATGCAACCTAAGACATACGAGTGTCATGATAAGTCTCACATGGGAGCTAAGACATGTGAGTGTACTTTGAACTCTATATGGAGACTGAGGAACTTTGAATGAAACTTGAGCTACTTGAGTTACACATCTTCATCTTCCATATGGATGGTAAGATGTACATCATTCTCGGTTGAACAAGAATATTTTCAATTGCAAAGCTAGAACGTCTTAGCTTTTAGCTTAGTTGAACTTATGAGATATCTCTTGTCAAGATAGATATTTGTCTTTAAATAGAGCTCTATTGGTTTGGTTGATTACCATGCTGTAATCTTCATGAATCATATGAGAAAATGGGAGGAGCCTTGGGAACTTCATAGATCTCATGCACGACCCCCA
This sequence comes from Dracaena cambodiana, assembly GCA_036321105.1. Taxonomy (NCBI): domain Eukaryota; kingdom Viridiplantae; phylum Streptophyta; class Magnoliopsida; order Asparagales; family Asparagaceae; genus Dracaena; species Dracaena cambodiana. The sequence continues at coordinate 27,521,434 of JAYEPQ010000007.1, forward strand.
GTTGAATATTGAATCAATTCTTGATGTAGAGGAAAAGAATCAACTTTTTGATGATTTGCTAAGCCCATATCAAACTAAAGTGTCTTCAGAGATTAGAAGGAGAGCTGGAGCAATATCAATGTGAGAAGACAAAGTCTCATCTAGGTGCTGGAGGAAATGATAGTTTAATGATATCAGGTCTAACTACCTCCGGACTTGGTAAGGATTAGAGTTAGCCATGGATACCTGTCCAATTTTCTTCTTTGAATCATCGGGATATTGTGTAGTTTGCCACATTGATATTTGCTTGGATGATTGATATAGCCTCATCTGAAATATAATAATTTGGTAATAACTATCTCCAATACAGTGGGTTATGCCATATGTTTGTGCATCGAGACTGGTTCAAATCTCTGGCACCCCAAATCACATTGGTGGATCTGAGTATGTGTCCCAATAATGGATAGGGTGTTATTGGTGAGCACTCTCAATACTGGAGTACACGAGGCCATTTTTTTTTTATATAAATACAATCATAGGTAAGAGATATGGAGCGCATAAATACGAGTTATATCCCACAGGTCGGAAATCTATCTATCACAATATTACAGGCATGAATATATAAATATCCAAAAACATGTATGAAAATAATAAGCAATATGTACACAAAAGAATACTTAGGTAGAGTCTAGTACAGTATCAGAACAAAATAATACAAGTACTAAAAATATATAAGAGTGTTTGGATACTATGGACAGAACCAAGAAGTAGGATATATATATATATATATATATATATATATATATATATATGCACATACAAGCCAAAATGATAAATATGCAAAAAGAGATGAAGATCCTACAGGAAGCTGGTTACTGATGCTCGCATTCTCCTGAAAATGCGGATTCTCAAGAGGTTGGTGCTCTATCTCTGCTACTACTGTCTCGACTGGTAGATCTGGGGTGTGATAATCCAAGGGATCAGAACCCAAATAAGAATACAAATTTAAACTCGTGCTATGCTATAGGAACCATATCAGTGTGGCATGCTAGTAGTGTAAAAGATGTATAAGTATAAATTTTAAAGTATGCTAAATATAATGTGAATTATGAAGTACACAGTATATATAGTATAACGTGACCAAACAATAAGATATGCCAAATATAATAAGAATCATATGATACATACTATGCATAATATAACATGAATCATCAGTATATGGTACATGTAGTATGATATGATAAAGCAACAAGATATGTCAAAAATAACAAGAATCATATCGTACATGGTATGTATAAAAAACCAAGACCAAACAAGTTTAACACTCTGTCAAGTAATGTTGGATTTGTGAGGTAACTCCCAATAGATTTTAGAGGTGACTCACACTGATTCAAGAGGTGGCCCCCATTTTTCGTGTGGCACTTTGCCTCATGTAGCACTTAATTCTGTGTGACACTTAGTTCCATACACATCTAGCTAGTATCTGGCTAAGAGGAGATGTTGGATTCTAGAGATATTACCCATAGATTCTAGAGGTATCTCCCACGAATTCAAGGGGTAGCCTCCACTTTTTTGTGTGACACTTTATTCTATGTAACACTTAGTTCCATGTGTCACTTAGTTCCATGCAATCTTGATATCGGATTCTAGAGGTGATCCCAATGGATTCTAGAGGTATGTCCCACATATTCAAGAGGTAGCCCCCACTTTCTGTGTGGTATTTTGTTCCATGTAATATTTGGTTCCACATGGCACTTTGTTCGGCACATTTTCGGCGTTAGATTTTAGAGTTGACCCCATAGATTCTAGAGATAGTTAATACGAATTCAAGAGGTGTCCCCCACTCTGTGTAGCATTTTGTTCCGAAGAGTACTTAGTTTCATATGACACTTAGTTCCACACCAAACATGAATTAATAACTATGTGAGTATGAAATGACATGCACGGTGATACTAGTACGCATAAAAGTTATAGAACTTGTTTACATATGTGAAGTATCATTTCCAAACCAGAATAACATGTACATATAATATATAAATACACATATATGCATGTATATCATATCTTAAATCAAGTGTTATATGTACAAGCATGAAATATATGCCAAGAAATAAGTTAGGACAGGTCTGAAATCAACATGTACAAATAATAATGAGAGTGATTGAATATGTGCACATATGTGTTATATCATGCGTCAAGTGGGACATGCACGAGCATGATATATGTACTTATGTTACTACAACTTTTTAGGCAGTCAGATTTTCTAGGTCTTATTTGATTAGTATAAAATGGAATTAGAGACTGAGATTTAGTATAGTTATAGAGAACTTAATTTTCTTTCTAATGAATCTTAAATGATTTTAATTGGAGTTCTAAAACAAAAGTTATGGTTATTTTACTATAAATATGTTGTTGTTGGTATGGATCTAATACAACTATGACTTCCAGATTTGATTTGACTAAGATAATATTATATTTAGAGTCTAATATTTTCATCATTTCTAGATAATTAAATTAAATTCCTAATGAAACTTGAATGGACTCAATTGGAGTTTTAGAATAAAAGTTATGCCATTTTATCATGGACATTGTGTTGCTAAACTGCAGAACTAGACGACAACATTGGATAAAATCCCATATTATTTTTGCCTAGGAAAATGGCTAAATTAGGCTCCGCTACAGTTGGATTATTTGTAGCTTAGTGAATTGTTTTTCTAATAATACTAAAATGAGGTCAATTAGAGTTAAGATGAAAATGTTATGTCAGTTCTAATATAAACTGCTGTGTATGTATGTGAAATGACAGTTTGTGCACACCTAACATACATGGTGTGAAACGTGCAATAAAACTCAACATAAATACAATTTAGAGCTTGTATAATCTAAAAATTGAGTTAAAAAAATACTTCTAATATCATATTTGAAGAGATTTAATTAAGAAATCACAACTTTAAAAGATTTGATAGTGTATTCTTGCCTCTATTTGAACTTGAATCGGAAATAAACCGATATTGATGCGATTGCTCCTCAAAAGGGGAGACATTTCCCAAGAATTACCCTAAGGGATAAGGACAAGAGCTGGAGAGAGTTTTCCCACATTGACGGATAAGTTCAGAGGTAATTTGTAGAAGAAAAACTCAAGAACAAGCTCATATGACTGTTTTGTAGATTTTTCAGTCCATTCTCAGGCTGAATATTTGGCAATTTATTTGAGAAAAATGGAGAGGGACTTAGGGTTTAAGGTATGAAGAAAAAAATGAAGAGGAGAAAGAGAGGAAGAAGTTTGATTTTTTTTTAAAATTTTTCTGAATTTATTTCGAAGGTCAAACAATTGATGGAAAGTAAGTATGCTGCTTTATTAAAAACTCTTAAATTTCATTGGGTCTATCCCTATTCAACTTTGGTCAAGGATTGTTGCTGGACTTTTGAAGATAAATTTGAAGTTGGTAGGAGGATAAAATTGAAATTCTTGATTTAATTTAATTATTTTAATCGAGTATTAGTCCAAAAATCAGCTGATCCAGAATAATTCATTAAAAATATGAAAAAAATCCAAAATAATAAGATAAAGAGGTCCTAGTTCTATGAAATTTGAAATTAAAAATTAAATGGAAAAATATAACTCAATTTACAAAGTATCTGCCCATATCAATATCCTACCTCCCGAGCTGATACGGATGATACGAAATAAACTGATACAAAAGTTTAAGGATTAGGGTCGTCATATTCTACCCACCTAACAAAAAAAATTATCTTCAAATTTAAATCAATAATGAAAAGTACCAATAAGGTATGTGGAGAAGTACCTAATTAATAGTGAATTTAAATAGGCACGAGATATTATTGGAATAGATATAGATATCTCTCCCAAATATCGTCCTCCTGCTCCGATGCCAGTCACCCAAAGAGTAATTAACAGACTCCAACAATTATTATTCAACCCCAAACCTAAGGTAATATATGGTATGGTATATTGGATAATGAATGCAGATAACATGAAGTAGTGTGATGCACCGAAATCAAATAACACACTTGCAGGTACATAACCAATTAAAATAGTATTTATCATAGCTTCCCTAGAAGCACGGGCTTCCTTTGCTGTCAAGGAGTAAGCCTAACCCCGTCTGCACAATGGAGCTCCCTATGCCTGAGCTCCACGAAAGCCCTGTTATTGTGGTGCTAATGATCTCCTCGATGCTGGACTGGTAGGTCTTACTGCTGGTCCTTGCTATTGCTACTAAGGAGGCACAACCCTATGCTAATATTGGAGTGGTTGCAGAAGCCTTTGAGTCTGCACTGCTTATCTCGGATCTCTAGAAAACCTCCTTTGCAGACATGCTCCAACCTGATGATCCATAGTGCCACATCTTAAACACACTGCAAGAGCCTCTTGCATATACTCTCAGTGTGCTCAGGTAACCAGCAATATCCACAAACTATTGCTAGCTCAATTATAGGAGTCATTTGCTGTTTAGTGAGAGAAACTCTACTGCTCGATACACCAAACATCTGGTCTACTGAATGCTTCTACATCTCCAACTCTGCCTTCCTCTTCTTGGTGGCCTGTTCCTTACACTGGGTTGCCTCGAGGACTTCTACATAAGTCCCTATAACTGTCATGGCCACATGTTCCTGTATCTCCAAATTCAGGCCCTACTGAAATCTACATGCCCTGTCTCTCTCCTCGACCACTAAGCTAGGAGCAAATCTGCTGAGTCTCGAAAACTTAGCAGCATATACATCAACTGTCATTCCCTCCCGCCTTAGCTATATAAACCTACATTCCATATCATTTTGAGCTATCAGTAGAAAGAATCTTGCATAAACCTATCAGAGAAAATATTTCATGCAATTAGCCTTTCTAATATGGCCTCCTCAAACTTCCACCAAGTCTTGGCTACATCTGTAAGCTAGATTTTCACAACATCGACCTGACTCTCCGATGGTATACGAGCCACCTCCAAAAGGTTCTCCATGTCATTTAACCATTCTTCTGCCCCAGTGGAATTTTAGCCCCAGGGAAAGATGCCAGATAAAGCCTTCATAAGTCTTTTCTGTACTAGTAGTACAGACATCCTTTTAACCACTACTTTCAGCCTTAAGGAAAGATGCTCTATCCTGTACTAGTGGTACAGACACCCTTTCAACCACTACAGTGTTGTGCACTGGACTGCTGTTGACTCCTCCCATGCTATCTCAAGTCTTGCCTTGAGCAATGAATTTTGCTCTATTCAGGAATGCATAATCTCCCTCATATGATCACTGTTCCCTTGAAGAGCCTCCTCGCACTCAGGAGCTATCCTCTCTTGATGTCGGGGAGTTATTTCTCTAGAAATAAAAGGATAAGGATGAAATCAGGATTAGAAATAAATGATGGGATATAAAACAAGATAAGGAAATAAGAAAATGTTAATGAATATCGCTTGAATATATGTGGTAGAATTCTAAAATTACGGGTCAAATGATAAAAATAATAGCCGCTCTGATACAACTTTGTGATGCCCTAAATCATACTGGTGGGTTTGAGTGCGTGTCCCAATAATTGATAGGGTGTCACTGGCGGGTACTATCAATACCAGAGTACACGAGGCTATTTTTTCTTTTATACAAATACAACCATATGCAATAGATATGAAAGTATATAATCATGAGATATATCCCACAGGTCTAAAATTTATCTGCCACAACATTACAGATATAAATATAACACTGTCCAAAAATATGTGTATAGAAATAATAAGCAATATGTACATCAAAGGGTTTCTTAGGTATAATCAAGTAAAATATCAGAACAGAGTAATATAAGTATTGAATATATACAAGAGTATATGGATACTGCAGTAAGACTAAGAAGTAGGATACATATGCATATACAAGCCAAAAGTAATAAATATGCAAAAAATATGAAGATCCTACATGAAACTGGCTACTGGTGCTCGGCCTACTCCTAAAAATAAGGATCCTGAAGGGGTTGGTCCTCCACCTTTGTTACCGCTATCTCGATTGGTAGACTTTGGTGTGATAATCGAAGGGGTCAAAATCCAAATAAGAATACAAACCCAAACTCATGCCATGTTATAGGAACTATATTAGTGTGGCATGCTAGTAGAGACAATGAAAAATATGTTTATGTATGAATGTTAAAGTATGCTAAGAATAACATGAATCATGATGTACATGGTATATAGAGTATAACGTGATCAAACAAGGAATGCCAAATATAACAATCATGTGATACATAGTATGCATAATATAACATAAATCATGCAGTATATGGTACATGTTGTATGATATGATCAAGCAACAAAATATACCAAAAATAACAAAAATTATGTGGTACATGGTATACATAAGAAAACAAGATCAAGCAAGTTTTACGCTTCGTCAAGCAATGTTGGACTCTGGAGGTGACCCTCAATGGATTCTAGAGGTGACTCACAAGAATTCAAGATTTGGCCCCCACTTTTTGTATGGTATTTTATCTCATATAGCACTTAGTTTTATGTGATACTTAGTTCTATACACATCTGGTTGGTATCTGGCTAAGAGGAGATGGTCTAGAGGTAACCCCATGGATTCTAGAGGTGTCTCTCACAGATTCAAAAGGTAGCCCCCACTTTTTGTATGGCACTTTATTCCATGTAACACTTAGTTCCATGTGCCACCTAGTTTCACACAATTTTGATGTCGGATTCTAGAGATGACCTCATAGATTCTAGAGGTTCTCCCACAAATTCAAGAGGTAGCCTCCACTTTCTGTATGATATTTTATTCCGCATAGTACTTAGTTCCACATGGCACTTAGCCTCACATACTTTCGGCGTCAGATTCTAGAGGTGACCCCCATGATTCTATAGGTAGCTCATACGGATTCAAGAGGTATCCCCCACACTTTGTGTGGCACTTTGTTCCAAGTAATATTTAGTTCCATGTGACACTAAGTTCCATACTATACATGAATCAACAACTATGTGAGTATGAAATGACATGCATGGTAATACTGGTAAGTATAAGAGTTATAGAATATGTTTACATATGTGAAGGATCATTTTCAAACAAGAATAACATGTACATGTAATAACATATATAAAATACACATGTATGCACATATATTGTATCGTAAATCTAGTGTTATATGCACAAATATAGAATGTGTGCCAAGATATAAGTTAGGACAAGTCTGAAATAAACATTTATAGGTAATAACAAGAGTGATTAAATATGTGCACGTATGTATTATATCATGCGTCCAGTGGGACATGCATAGGCATGATATATGAGCTTATATTGCTGTAACTTAGTGGACAGTCAGACTTTCCAGGTCTTATTTGTCTAGCACAAAATAAAATTAGAGACTAAAATTTAGTACAGTTATAAAGAATTCAATTACCTTTCTACTAATTTTAAATGAGTATAATTGGAGTTCTAAAATAAAAGGTATGGTTGTTTTACAATGGACATGCTGCTACTACTATGGACCTAATATAGCTATGCTTTTTATATTTGATTTGACTAAGAAAATATTGAATTTATAGTCGAAAATTTTCATTAATCCCAAATAATTCAATTAGCTACCCAATGAAACTTGTTCAATTGAAGTTCTAAAACAAAAGTTATGGCCATTTTGTTATGGTATTGCTAAACTGCAAACCTGGTACATCAGTATTGAGTGAACTTCCATATTATTTTTGGCTAGAAAAACAGATAAATTAGGCTCTGCGATAGTTGGATAATTTGAGTTTAGTGAATCATCTTTCTATAGCACTGAAATAAGGTCAATCAGAGTTAAAATATAAATATTATGACAGTTCTAATATAGACTGCTGTGTATGTCTATGGAGCGACATAGTTTGTGCACACCTAATATGCAAGGTGTGACATGTACAATGAAATTTAATATAAGTACAAGTTAGAGAATGTATAATCTAGAAATTGAGTTAATAATACTTCAGATATCATATTTGAGGAGATTTAATTAAGAATTTACAAGTTTAAAGTATTTGAGAGTGTATTATTACCTCTAGTTAAATCAAATTGTAAATAAACCGATATTAATGCGATTGCTCCTCAAAAGTGAAGAAATTTTCCAAGAATTACCCTAAGAGACAACGACAAAGCTGGAGAGGGTTTTTTCATGTTGATGGAGAAGTTTAGAGGTGATTTGAAGAAGAAAAACTCAAGAATAAGCTCATATGACTATTTTGTAGATATTTCAGTCCATTCTTAGATAGAATATTTGATGATTAATTTGAGGAAAATAGAGAGGGAATTAGAGTTCAAGGTCTAAAAACAATGAAGTGGAGAATAAAAGAAAGAAGCGTGATTTTTTAGATTTTTTTGAATTTATTTTGGTGTCAAATAGCTGGTAGAAGATAAATATGTTACTATATTAAAAACCCTTAAACTTCATCATAATTACAAGTTTGCTATTAGACCAATCCCCATTCATCCTTGGTCAAGAGTGGCTATTGGGGTTTCGGAGATAAATTTAAAGTTTGTATGAGGGTAAAATTGGAATTCTTGATTTAATTTGATTATTTTAATCGGATATTTGCGCAAAAATCGATCGATCCAGAATAATTCAAAAATAATATATAAAAAACCAAAATAATAAGATAAGAGGTTCCCACTTTACAGAATTTAAGATTGAAGACTAGATTGAAAGATATAACTCAATTTACTCAGTACTTATACGTATCTGTATCTGAGTTCCCGCGCTGATATGGATGATACAGAATAAACTGATATGAGAACTTAAGGGTTAGGGTCATTACAAAATCACATGGCGGAAGTAAATCTGGCCTATGCTTTGAAGGTATTCTCAGTTTCATCACTTCTCTAGCTTGCCATCACACCCCGCCCAGCATGTTAGATATCTTCATAGCTTCAATACTTTCTGTGATAGTTCCAATTTGATTCACATTCAAAAGAAGAGCATTGCATGTCTTCTCATTAAATGCCTTGGCAACCCTAATGGGGTTACTGACAAGAAAATCTTCTCCAATAATTCAAATCGCTTCTTTTCTCTAGAATTCTTGGAGCAAAATCACCTTCATCCTCAACATAGTTATCCAATATAGTTTAATATGCCCCTCGAACCATGTCGCGCAAGTTACACGGGGGTCGAGCTATCTAGATTACTCATCGGCTATTGAGTTCCTTATAAAATAACTTAAAAACTTGGCTGCATATAGCTTGCGTGTAGGGCATAGGGCATTGAGCATTTTCAATTTTGCGCACTTGAGGGACTGTCGCTGAGGAGAGCATGAAGTGCGTGCCGCTACTGATGTGCTCAGAAGAGTGCGCAAATGGCATGCCTCAAAATCTGTCCAAGGAAGAGGGTGCGCTTCATAATATGCACATGGAGGATAGAGTGAAAGCATGCCCTGAACATGCACATCCGAAGAGGATCTCAAAGGCACACATTTAGCGCACGCATAGGAAGAAGAGCCCAGAGGCGCACCCTCTACATGCACCTAAAGAGACGCAGAGGGGTGCACTCTACGTGCGTGTACAAGCACGTGCAGAGCGGGGCGCTCTGCATGCGCGCACAAGTGCGTACGGTGCGCCCCATGAGCATGCAACTTTTGTACTCCTGAATTTGGGGAATTTCCTTTCTTGTCATTGATTGGGGTTACATCAAAATAAAAGAAACTACAAGATTTTTAATTTGGCATACATGGGTAGGGAAAAGAGATGACTCTGTATCCCCTTTTAATTTCAGGGGATCTTTGGTAGTAGTGAAAGGTCGTTCATTTCTTTGGTTGATAATCTGAACGTCGACTAATTTCTTCAACACTAGGCTCTAGCCAGAGAAGATGTAGAAACTCTAGAAGTACAGTAACTTTTACTTCTCTGGATTTTTCCCATCTCTGAACCTCAGTTTCTGTCTATATTCTTTTTTATATTTAGAAAGGTCTTTCTATAGATCTGGAAAGCTACCCGCTCTCTCAAATCTCTCCATAATTGGAGATCAAATCGTGAGAACAGATCTCCTAGATTGTTACAACCAATTTTGCTTGCGAAGTGGGACCTTGAAGCGCACAAAGCGCTCGAAGTGTGTGCACTAGAAGACGTGCGTGGCACGCCGAGCGCGAGACTGGGCACGCACACTCGGAACGCCCAAGGTGCGCCTAGGTGCGCATAGTGCTAGGCACGCATGCCTGGGCACACACGGTGCGCGCAATGCATGCACCTGAGCACATGCCAGACGAGTGCGCTACAGGGTGCAGCGCCTCAGGCATGCACAGCCCTGGGAGCACGCTCCCCTAGGTGTACACCCCTATTTGGGTGTGCATTGCCATGAGCATGTTGCCCTTGTTGCACGCTGCTGGGCATAGGATACACTCATATAGGAGGTGCACGCTCCTCAATGCGTGCTCTGCATCAACCACGTGTATGCTTCTCGATGCGTGCTCCTAGGTGCACTTCTAGGTTGTGTGCACCTTAGTGGTATGCACGTGCTAGGGATGCATGCATCTCTTAGATATTAGATGCACTTGTTTGGGAGGCGTGCACTTTTCGGTGCGTGCTCCTTGGTTGCCTAAGCACGTGTTCTTCGGCGCACACTCCTAAGTGCTCTTTGGGGCTGCGAACACCTGGGTGGCGCGCATTTGCTGGGGGTGAATGCACATTCCGAGATATGGAATATGCTTGTCTGAAGGGCGTGTGCTCCTCAGTGCATGCTCCGCGATGCCCATAGGCGTTTTCCTTGGCACACGCCCCTAATTGTGTTTCAGGGTTGCGCGCATGCCGAGATGTGTGCGTGCTCGTAGATATTAGATGCGCTCATTTGGAAGGCATGAACTCCTCGGCGTGTGCTCCTCAATGCACAGGCATGTGCTCCTTGGCACAAGCTCCTAGGTGTGCTTCGCCCTTAGGTACACACCTTGATGCGCTCTTCTAGATGCGGGTGACTGGTGCTTTTGTTTCAGTTGATTATTCTATTTTTTAGTGCCTACAAAGTATCATTTGTATGAATATGCGTGCTTACCAAGGCGCACGAACTCAACTGCTTAACACACTTTCTCTTAGTTATTATATATATTATATTATAATTTTTCCAAGCATACTGCCTTAATACCAGGCTCACTACGTTTTTTTTTAAATTTTTTATATATAAGATAGGCCTTCCTTTTAAGTTTTTTCTTTATTATCAAATTTTCATGACTCATTATATAAGTGTTTAGAGTGCATACTTGATTCATATCTTAAGTATCCATATATCTTATAGTCAGACTTAAAATCTCAATTAAGATTACATAAAAACTACTATCATATAAGTATCAATATTAAGATGTCAATCTCATAAACATATTATGTAGAATACTTCTAATCTTACTCTTTTCTTCAAAGAAACAAAAAAAATTATGAAAATTTATAATTTTTATAATTTTATAGGTTAATTAGTTAGTTCTAATACATATGATATTGTAAAATAAGGTGTATCTATAAAACCCCAACTAAAATTATTCAGTATCCCCAGTGCATCAAAAATATAACTATGCAAGCAATATACTAAGAAATATGTAAGAGGTTAAGGATAGAAAACACCTGATTTTGTCGGCTCTCCAAAAAATCCACTCTTTCAAGTAGTCGATATCAATGATGCTGCTGATGATTACTTTTTTGTCAGTTGCATTTTTGACATCGATGGAACCTGTGGTCTCCTAGCTCGTCTCTTTGTCTTCATCAGGAGAAAAGGTGGTATTCTCACCAACTATTTGTCTGAAAACTTTAGTAAGGAGCCGATATTGATGTTGTTTACAAAGCTTAGTTTGGGTTTGCCGAGTCTCGATGACTTGCAGCCTTTTATTGAATGTATTAGTCATCTTTATTATCAATTCATTCAATGAGTGGAGTGTGAAATCTGCCGGTTGGGCGGCCTCAGCTGTTGCACCACCTTGTTCCTGCTGTTGCTCTCCGTGACCGACCGGCGGGGCAACACCTTTTGCTCTCTCTTGTTGAACTTGTTGCTCCTGCTGGTCATATCAAGTGCTCATGCTCCTTTGAATGGTTGTATCCGTAAATGGTTGCATTGGCTGGGCAAACATGTCAGTTGATAACAAATCAATCCCGTTGCTCAAGCAAACTTCCGTTATCAGAGATGACAGAACTAGAACTAGTTCTGCTACTCTTGTATGTTGGATACACTCAAAGGCTTGCTCCATGCATTGAATTATTGCAAAGTGCATGATGGATGCAATATCGAACGGGCGCCTTTTCAGAATCATATTTAATAACACATCATCCCTTGAATATAATTTTGTTGTTGTAGAGGATGATATGATGTTATATTTGATAAATAAGCTTACCAAAACGTACTTTGCTTTAAGTAGCTTGCTTTCAAGAAACTTTCATTAAAAGTGTAATCATTGATGTGCATGCAAAGCTCTTTAAATTCACAGGAGCCGCTTGGTATTTCATAAACTCTATTAACAAATGACAGTTCTTCACCAGGTACATCGGGGATAAGAATAGCCCATAAGATCTCATATCTTGTGAATGACACTTCCTTGGCATGTTGATCTCCAATTGTTGGTTGCAAATTGGCATATAACACGTATTATTTCTTTGCATGCTAGTGTGTTTTTATGCATTGCATGCTCTTCCAATCCTGCAACCTGCATTTATACTCTGAAGGCAAGATTCTCATGGATGTGTGAATAATCAACCGCTCATTTGGGTCAAAACTTAAATCCCTCATTCTTCTCCAAAAGCTTCTTATTCATATTGGTAGCTCTGTATTTTTGTGGAGGAAATGGGCTTGAAGATTCTCTCTTGCCCTTTTAGAAACGATTTGCTTTCTTGATCCCATCCTAAAAAATAAGCATAAAATAAATATTATTATTTCTCAAAATTGTTCATGATAACACACATGTATATTTTTTCTACTCTATTCTTTCTGTTTAAGTTCTTCTCTTTTTTTCCTTTTGTTTTTTATTTTATAATTTCTAATTCTTCTTTCAAATATATATATATATATATATATATATATATATATATATATATATATATATATATATATATATATATATATATATATATATATATATTAAACTTTATTTTAATTTCACTCTTAATGCATAAATTTGATATATGTTAATTATTCAAGTAACTCGTGAATTGTTATGCTAAAAACTTTTGTGTAGGATAAAGTTATAGATCTCATAATTATCTTCGAAACGAGTCCAAAAACAGCTCAATCCGAGTTCGAATGCAAAAGTTATGGCAATTTTACTAAAGCGCTGCAGAGTGAAAAATCCAATCCAGCAGGCTACGGGTCTGCTGAACTTATTTTCAGGTTTTGGACCCGAAAATTAGTATTTTATGCCATCTAATCTCAATCATTGGTTTCTAATACCTATAGATTGGATTAAGATTATATATTTTGAGATTATTTTATATTGGATTAGGATTATATCTTTTGTATTGAGTTTGAGTAGGAGTATGATTGTGTTTGGGTTATAAATACCCCATGAATCCTTGTAAATTGAGGAGAGCTTTTTTAGATGTAATTTTATATGTACTTTTGATTAATAAATATTAGGATTTTGCCGAAGGGGTGACGGCCGCCATACCGAGCTCTAGAGATAATTCCATTGCTTTCTAGTATAGATTTATTTGCTTTCTAGATAAATTTATCTTGCTTTCTAGTGTAAAACTTTAATCGCTTTCTAAACTTTAATCGCTTTCTAAAAAATAGAATATTTTTAATTCGGAGTATGAGTAGCTAATTAGTTTAGTTTTAGGATATAGATGAAACTAGGAATCCACCATGTAGTTGCTCTCTAGTGTTTTCTTCCTAAATAAAATAATTAAGATGAGATTTTTCAATGAAAAGATTAAAATATAACAACTCGTAGATTAATGGTTTAATAAGTTATACTTGAATTAGATTTCTTGATAGCCTATACTTAGTTAGGGTTTGGAGTTGTTACTTTTCATTTTTGTCATAGAGTTATCTAATGATTTAGTTTATTTTTATGAGAAGTCGTATCTTTGATACGTTATGCTTGCACACTACTTGATAACACATGCTTAGAACATTTTAAGTAAAGATTAAAAACTAAAAGATCAATTTTTATGATAGGAAAAAGATAATAGAAGTAATTCATGGTTGGAAACTAGTGGATTTTATATTCTAGACTAATTAGTATAACTCAAATCCAACATAAAAACCGTAGTTAATTTGCTAGGACTAAAGAATTTGTGAGAACGCAAAAATACTTTAGATCCCTATGGGAATGATCTGTTAGCGCTACAACCGATATTGTGCGTTTGCAGTAAATATTTCACATCAGCACACTTGTAGGACTTTTTCAATGTATATGTCCTCCGATATGCATTTTGTATATGCATTTAGTCATTATGTTTTCCTGTTTGGACACAACCTATATAATCTCTTATCTGTTATGTATTCAGACATTTTGCTTAATTTGTATTATTAAGTACTTTGACAAAAACAGTTTACTTTTGTATATGGTGTTTTATTAAGTATTTGGATAAAACTCCCGAATATTTGTAAGGTACTTAAATATGTTACTTTACATGTATATTTATATTATTATTGATCTTATTAATTCAAATATGTTGTTGATAAAATTGTAGTTATCTGTTATTAAATTGTGTGTGATTATTATTGGATTATATGTGATTATTATTAAATGGATTGTGATTAGCGTGTGTTTGCGACGATATTTGTTGTTACAAAAGATATTTATTAGTGTTATGTGTTATATATGCTATCACTGAAAACAAATTTAGTGACAACAATTGTTGTCACTAATCTCCTTTTAAATGACAAATATCTAGTGTTCGTCATTAAATCTCCAATTGATCATACAAAAGCAAATCAGCCAAGTAAGTGGCACTCATCCGTAACCTATAACAAAGTTTGAAACAAAATAGTGCAAATATTTCCCAAGAACAATGCCAAAAACTTGATACGATCTGATTTGTATACTTCCATGCATAGGAGATCGATAAGTATTACTCGGGAGTTAGGGGTGAAAAATGGGCCGAGCAGGCCCGGCACATGCCTAGCATGCCCGGCACGACCCAGGTCTCTAGCTCGGGCCGTGCCCGAATCGGGATTGCTCGGGCCGTCGGCACGGCATGATCCGGGTGGGCCACATGCTAAGCACGGCTCGGCCTGCCTATTTATTTATTTTTTAAAAAATTAGCCGTTTATAATATCATCCATATTTCACTGAAAAAAACTAAGCAATCTAATACATATTTTAATGAATTACATTATTATTTAGAAATGGCCAACTATGAAGATGATGTGGCCCCTGAAAATTATGAAGTTTTTGATATTTTGGCATGGTGAAAATCATAGGAAAAAATATATTCTGTGCTTTTCAATATGGTATGTGATCTACTAATTTCTCTGGCGTCTACTGTAATATCGAAGTCTGCTTTTAGTGTAGGTGGTAGAGTACTCACGGAGTGGAGAAGTTCAATAACAGCAGACACATTGGAGATGTATGTTTGCTTGAAGGACCGGCTCGACGCAAAAGAAAGAGAAGAATGATCGTCTAACGAATTAGAAGTAGAGAACTCACAAAAAAATGAATGAAAATAGACTTTTGTTTTTCTTTTCGAATTGTAATTTCTATATTTGTAAATTTTTTTAACTCATAAATCTCTTTGAAAAAATACTAAGAACAAATTGAGAGTGACGGGCAGACTCTTCTCCTCTCTCTTCAGACTTTGTATAATTTTTAAAGAGATTTATAGAGCAACTATATCAATATAATGAGATTTAATATAATAAAATTTTATTTTTACTATCTTTTTTTCTTGTTAAAACTAATTAAATTAAGCTAACTATTCTCCTAAACTTACTTAATAATCAACTTAATATTTTTAAAAAAAAATTAAAAAAAGGTGCCGGCACGACTTGGCCCGGGCACGGCACGTGGCCGGAGGGCCGAGCCCGGGCCTACGCCCGGGCGGACGTGCCGTGCCTGGGGCAAGGCCCGTTCCAAAAATGGGACGTGGCATGAGCCGTGCCCGGCCCGTCCGGGCATGATCCACTTGCCACCCCTGTCGGGAGTCAACCTAAGTTCATCCTCTCAAGAACATTATACAAAAGTGAAAAACACTTCAAGAAAGAGTAAAAGTTAAGAAAAGAGTGAGAACTAATTAAAAGCAAAGAGATTGAGTAGTTTAAAACTATAGAGAGAAGTATTAATATGGATATGAGAACTCCCCTAAATCTCTTTCTTAGTTGGTTAATCACTTACTTTATCTCGATTAGATAGATTGCACAGTCAAATTCAGTCTGATTCTTTTAAGTATATAATTCTAAAAAGTAATCTTATTATGAGTTTAAGATCAGACCTTTATGAATACTTGGACTTAAGTCTAAGAATAATCTATTAATGATAAGAAATAAATATTTAAAACCTAAACGTGCACTATACTTTGAATGTTAGTAGCACATTAGAAGTTAAGAAACAACTATACCCTCAAAAGATAGACTATCAAAAGTCCAAGATCAATATTTTTATCAATAAATATAAATAGAAAAACTCAAATAATATCATCAGTAAAAATTCTAAAAGTCAATTAAACCAAAGTAGTTTGAAGATCTAAGGCTCGTGTCATCATCCATTACTAAAAAAAGAACTAGTTGTCCATGGCTATTGTGATCATTAAATGAAAAGAATAAATTCTTTAATTATTCAAACCAAATGAAGGAAAAGCAACAATCTCAGTTTTCTCAATTACAAAGAAGAAGAAAAACTCTAAAAAAGGTTCAGATCTATTTCTCTCTCTATCGCTATGTCTCTCGAGTACATTGTACAAAGGGTAATTATAGCCCATGTAGGCTGAGTTATCATCCTTACCATTTTGAGTACAAGGAAACTTAATTTCATCTCAACTTGTAGTAGTATCCGCATATCTGTCACTATACTATCGACAAAAGGTTCGACAACCATGCGCACGAAAGTTCAAGGTAACAATACTGTCGATAGCCACTTCGATAGTGGTTTTGATAGCATCTTGTTGTTGGCTCATTTTATAAATTTCTCCAAGATTATTGATAATGACCAGATGATTGTCGATAGTCATCATTCTTGTGCATGTAAACGGAGCTGCGCATGCCTCGTTTCTCCATGTCTTGACTCTAAGATCGACAAAAACAAATTAAAACACTCGTTAAGTTATGGTAGATACTAAAATTAAGAATTTAACACAAATGCCTAAGATATCATTAATATCATATCAGTAAAGTACAAAAGTTGATTACGAGTGCATAGATTATATACGATATCACACACCTTTCACTTATAATCAGCCAGTAAGTCTACATTCTACTGAAGGTCATTAGTTCATCCCTGAAATCACCGATAACTTTCTCCTATGGTTCGAAGCTATCCCCCGAAAAGAGTTAAATCTTCGGATGGGTTGAAAATTATTAAAGCACCATGTCATCTACATCTTCGAGATATTCAGATGAATAGGCCATGAAAATAACCCTTATTTGACAGTCAATTTTTTTTATGAGCTATGCGACAAACTCAAGATTCGGAACGTTGCTTTGACAGCTTATAACCCTGTTGCTAATGGTTTGGTAGAACCCTTCAACAAAACCATGATAAAACTCCACTAAGAGCTGGTTAATATGAACAAACGTGACTGGCATGAAAATTAACAAATGTTTATGGGCATATTGAACAGCAACCCGGACTCACACAGGTGCTACACCTTATTCTTAGTATACTGATGTGAAATGGTCCTACCCTCGGAGAGTTAAGTACTGTCACTCTGTACAGTGCTTGCTAGCAAGCAATAGAGATCATTGCAGAAGAGAAGCAAAAACTCGACTTCAAGAATTAGAAGCATTAACGAAAAGCGGCTCCATGCACAGCAATGTATCTAACTCTGTTAAGCTGGAATCACAAAGGCCTTTAACAAAAAATTAAAAGAGGAGTCTTCAAACATGGAGATTGGTTTATGACGGTTTGACGCCTATGATTATGACACATAAATCCGAGGGTAAATTCCAACCGAAATGAAAAGGGACTATTCATAGTAGGTACAATCCACTTGAATGTAGCATATTGTTTAAAGCTAAGCTTAGTGGAGAAATTATAATGATGCAACTAATGGCAAGTTCCCAAGCAATAAAGAAAAGAGTTCAATTGTTTAATCGATATCGATCCTCCAAAGGTGTACGTACCAAATAAAAACTTCAGGTTGTTGAATGATTCAAAGTTTGTATTTCGCTTCTTTTTTTATCAAAGATGGAGAGACAAAGTTCAAGATTTGCAAAGTGAAGTCTGTTCAATTTGGACAGCAAGGCATTCCCTAATTCTCATGATGGTCATGTCATTTGCTATCCAGACTAATGATTCGGGCAAATAGCGCCACAGTGAATTGTTAGAACCATCAAGAACAGGGGAAGCCTAAGAGAACATCTGAGACCATCCAAAATCAAGGTGAGTCTGATTCCCCGTGTTGCGATAGCGCCTTCGAGGATTGCGGCTGGGTGAAAACGGAGCGCAAGGAAACCTTCGGAACTACCTAAATCTCTAGTACCTCTATTTCTGTTTATTGCGGTGGTGCACCCACATTGCGGACTGCGACTGAAGGCACCCGTGGGACTTTCCACTTCCTAAATGTTAACAACCATGAGTTTACCGCCTGTACGGTTAACGTCTTCAACAACTCTTAAATGGTATTTACAGGATTATCCGCATCCAAGAAGCTACTTAACATGAGTTTGCCACTGGCTAGGTCAAAATCTTCATCGGTCCAAAATTCGGAAATACAAGGGTCAGTTCCCGTTGTCCATGATCAAACTTAGTATCATATAAGAACTCATTCAAGAAATCTTTCGAATGAACCATGTACTATAGCAAGTTACGAATCATGGGTGTCTCCCCAGTAGAATATTTGAGGTAATGGTACGAAGCTTCATTGTTACAAATTAAAATGAAATCCAGTGCCTCAACATAAAGGATCAAGGAAAACTTTGGTGTCTAAGTCCAAAAAAAATTCTCGACAATTTATCATAATAAGAGAAACAATATGGATAGTCCAACCAAAATGGTACTTTGTAAAGACATATCAAATCGGTTAATAACTGGAATTTGCTAAAAATCCTGGAGTTTCCTCGCAGAATATTTTTTGTTCCAGTACAACCAACCCTATCAATTGGGACCACTTAACCCCTGTATCACATCCCCGGTAGAACAGTAACTTCCTAGTAGAGTCCTTCATTACGGGAACTAATCAATTCTCATTTCAAATCCCTAATGGAGTTGAACTGATGATCCCCTTTCTAATTCCTCGTGAAGTTCAGACCTCTGACAATAACATTCCTTTACTCACTCTCTCCTTGGAAGAGTCAATACTTTCATCTGATCATGTCAAGTTAACATTGTTGACAATCAAATTCAAAATAAAATCAACTTTCATATTAAGGTTGAAATCAACCAATCAAGTTAATATTATACCTCTGGTGATCAAAAGTTATCTTCCCGCACGACGCCTGCCCCCTCCCACTGTCGCGCGTCCAGTGGGTTGGGCGGGCGCCGCGCGGCCAGTCGGAGTGGGTCGGCGTTGCGCAGCTAGTAGGAGGGGGCGGGCATCGCGCGAGCTATGGGAGACTGCGGGTGCGTGCAGTTTGTGGAAGGGAGCAGGCGCCGGCTATAGGAGGGGGCAGACGCACGGGGGCTGTGGGAGGGGGCGGCGGGCGTCGCACGGGCAGCAGTAAGGTTTTGGGCGCAGCGCGGGCTGTGGGATGGGACGTGCACGCACGGGCTGTGGGAGGTTACAGCGCACGATGGCTGTGGGAGGGGAATTTCCAGAGGGTACACCTATTTTTTTTTTTTTTCCCAGTGAGCCCACTTAAGAATTTCATTATATTTACCGTATTATCATTGAAGTTTTATTCCAAATTTATTCTCTCATTCTTCTTCTTATTGGGTGGTCTCATTGATCCGGATTAGACAATCCAGATCTGCTAAATTGGATCCGAGACTGTAAGTCCGGATCAACCTTAGAAGATCAGGACGGTCTAGTCCGGATCAAGGAGAAAGTGGATTTTTGCAAATTTGAGGTACATTGAGGGTTTCATAGACCAAAGGTGGTAACTTTTTGAGAATAAATAATGGAGGACGATTCGGGAGTCGGGAGAGGGCTAGGGCCTGCTGAAGCAGCAGGAGGCCGGTGTTGGGAATCGAATCCCCCATCGAGATCGTAGAGAGGAAGAAAACAATACAATACAAGAAGAACACAAGAATTAACGTGGTTCGGTCGACCAAATTCGACCTACGTCCACGGGAACAACGAAAGAAATATCCACTATGAGAAAAATAGGTTACAAAAAGAGATCCAAATATCTCTCTATCTCTCGCATCTCTCATAATAACAGAAGCATCTCTCTCATCAATTGCTCTCAATTCTCTCATATCACATATAAGAGATATATATAGTGTTCCTATCCTAATCTCATTAGAATAGCACTATCACCATTTAATTGGTGTTCCAATCCAATTAAAACTCTGGTCTTCTAACCCAAATCCAACTGGGGCTCCTTGTGATTCTTGATCGTATCTGGATACTCAACGGATACGAGACACAAACCCAACAATCTCCACCTTGACTCGTATCCGATGAGCCCTGCATCTTGGAGAAATTCCGTTGTTCTCGTCATCCACTTCGCAGACATCCACCGCACGATCACCATGCTCTACTGACTGGGAACAAATTGTATAATCATCACTGCCTCTATACTTGAGCATTCATGATCACTAAACCATGCTCTCCTCCGAACACTCATGATCACTAAACCATACTCTCTTGAACACTCATGATTACTACACCACGCTCTTCACTAAGCGCTCATAATCGTTACACCGTGCTCCACCTCGGTCAAAACATATGGACCTCCTGAGTACTCACAATCACTTATCATGTTGTGCATCATAGAAAAGTAATCGATACACCGTACTCTATCTTGATCCAAAAACTATGACCAACTCTCATCATCGTACAATCAACCAACCATCGATTATGGATCATCTCGATCAATATCGATCCTGCGATCATCGTCGATCACTGCTGGTCTGGACAAAATCTGCTCTAAACAATAGATTTTGCCCAATCCACATCCACCACTGCATCCGGAATGCTGAAAAACATAAGGTTCGACCATGGATCACCTTAATCAGATACCGATTATTCGATCCACGCTCCGATCAACCATAGTCGTCGACCTGGACCTCAGGATCCATCTCAGTTCTCAGCCACTCTTTTTGGTGCATATTGCTAGAGCCTCTTGTTGTACACATCACCGGTTGTATCTGGCTTTTTTTTCTTTTTTCTCTTCTTCTTCTTCTTATTGTATTTTGCCTTGATGCCTCCGCCAACTTCCTTGTCGACTCGACATCAGATCCACCATCTCGCAATCTCGATTCCGGATCCATAACTCCGGCTCTGATACCAATTGTTGGGGATCGAATCCCCCATCGAGATCGTAGAGAGGAAGAAAACAATACAATACAAGAAGAACACAAGAATTAACGTGGTTCGGTCAACCAAATTCGACCTACGTCCACGAGAATAACGAAAGAAATATCCACTATGAGAAAAATAAGTTACAAGAAGAGATCCAAGTATCTCTCTATCTCTCGCATCTCTCATAATAACAGAAGTATCTCTCTCATCAATTGCTCTCAATTCTCTCATATCACATATAAGAGATATATATAGTGTTCCTATCCTAATCCCATTAGAATAGCACTATCACCATTTAATTGGTGTTCCAATCCAATTAAAACTCTGGTCTTCTAACCCAAGTCCAACTGGGGCTCCTTGTGATTCTTGATCGCATCTGGATACTCAACGGATACGAGACACAAACCCAACAATCTCCACCTTGGCTCGTATCCGATGAGCCCTGCATCTTGGAGAAACTCCGTTGTTCTCGTCATCCACTTCGCAGACATCCACCGCACGATCACCATGCTCTACCGACTGGGAACAAATTGTATAATCATCACTGCCTCTATACTTGAGTATTCATGATCACTAAACCATGCTCTCCTCCGAGCACTCATGATCACTAAACCATACTCTCTTGAACACTCATGATTACTACACCACGCTCTTCACCAAGCGCTCATAATCGCTACACCGTGCTCCACCTCGGTCAAAACACATGGACCTCCTGAGTACTTACAATCACTTATCATGTTATGCATCATAGAAAAGTAATCGATACACCGTACTCTACCTTGATCCAAAAACTATGACCAACTCTCATCATCGTACAATCAACAAACCATCGATTATGGATCATCTCGATCAATATCGATCCTGCGATCATCGTCGATCACTGCTGGTCTGCACAAAATCTGCTCTAAAAAATGGATTTTGCCCAAGCCGCATCCACAACTGCATCCGGAATGCTGAAAAACATAGGATTCGACCCTGGATCACCTTAATCGGATACCGATTATTCGATCCACGCTCCGATCAACCATAGTCGTCGATCTGGACCTCAGGATCCATCTCAGTTCTCAGCCACTCTTTTTGGTGCATATTGCTAGAGCCTCTGGTTGTGCACATCACCGGTTGTATCTGGCTTTTTTTTTTTTTTTTTTTTTCTGTTCTTCTTCTTCTTATTGTATTTTACCTTGATGCCTCCGCCAACCTCCTTGTCGACTCGACATCAGATCCACCATCTCGCAATCTCGATTCCGGATCCATAACTCCGGCTCTGATACTAATTGTTGGGGATCAAATCCCCCATCGAGATCGTAGAGAGGAAGAAAATAATACAATACAAGAAGAATACAAGAATTAACATGGTTCGGTCAACCAAATTCGAACTACGTCCACGGGAACAACGAAAAAAATATCAACTATGAGAAAAATAGGTTACAAGAAGAGATCCAAATATCTCTCTATCTCTCGCATCTCTCATAATAACAGAAGCATCTCTCTCATCAATTGCTCTCAATTCTCTCATATCACATATAAGAGATATATATAGTGTTCCTATCCTAATCCCATTAGAATAGCACTATCACGATTTAATTGGTGTTCCAATCCAATTAAAACTCTGGTCTTCTAACCCAAGTCCAACTAGGGCTCCTTGTGATTCTTGATCGCATCTGGATACTCAACGGATACGAGACACAAACCCAACAATCCCACCTTGGCTCGTATCCGATGAGCCCTGCATCTTGGAGAAACTCCGTTGTTCTCGTCATCCACTTCGCAGACATCCACCGCACGATCACCATGCTCTACCGACTGGGAACAAATTGTATAATCATCACTGCCTCTATACTTGACATTCATGATCACTAAATCATGCTCTCCTCCGAGCACTCATGATCACTAAACCATACTCTCTTGAATACTCATGATTACTACACCACGCTCTTCACCAAGCGCTCATAAGCGCTACACCGTGCTCCACCTCGGTCAAAACATATGGACCTCCTGAGTACTCACAATCACTTATCATGCTGTGCATCATAGAAAAGTAATCGATACACCATACTCTACCTTGATCCAAAAACTATGACCAACTCTCATCATCGTACAATCAACCAACCATCGATTATGGATCATCTCGATCAATATCGATCCCGCGATCATCGTCGATCACTACTGGTCTGTACAAAATCTGCTCTAAACAATGGATTTTGCCCAATCCGCATCCACCACTGTATCCAGAATGCTGAAAAACATAGGATTCGACCATGGATCACCTTAATCGGATACCGATTATTCGATCCACGCTCCGATCAACCATAGTCGTCGATCTGGACCTCAGGATCCATCTCAGTTCTCAGCCACTCTTTTTGGTGCATATTGCTAGAGCCTCTGGTTGTGCACATCACCGATTGTATCTGGCTTTTTTTTCTTTTTTCTCTTCTTCTTCTTATTGTATTTTACCTTGATGCCTCCGCCAACCTCCTTGTCGACTCGACATCAGATCCACCATCTCGCAATCTCGATTCTGGATCCATAACTCCGGCTCTGATACCAATTGTTGGGGATCGAATCCCCCATCGAGATCGTAGAGAGGAAGAAAACAATACAATATAAGAAGAACACAAGAATTAACGTGGTTCGGTCAACCAAATTCGACCTACGTCCACGGGAACAACGAAAGAAATATCCACTATGAGAAAAATAGGTTACAAGAAGAGATCCAAATATCTTTCTATCTCTCGCATCTCTCAAAATAATAGAAGCATCTCTCTCATCAATTGCTCTCAATTCTCTCATATCACATATAAGAGATATATATAGTGTTCCTATCCTAATCCCATTAGAATAGCACTATCACCATTTAATTGGTGTTCCAATCCAATTAAAACTCTGGTCTTCTAACCCAAGTCCAACTGGAGCTTTTTGTGATTCTTAATCGCATCTGGATACTCAACGGATACGAGACACAAACCCAACAATCTCCACCTTGGCTCGTATCCGATGAGCCATGCATCTTGGAGAAACTCCGTTGTTCTCGTCATCTACTTCGCAGGCATCCACTGCACGATCACCATGCTCTACCGACTGGGAACAAATTGTATAATCATCACTGCCTCTATACTTGAGTATTTATGATCACTAAATCATGCTCTCCTCCGAGCACTCATGATCACTAAACCATACTCTCTTGAACACTCATGATTACTACACCACGCTCTTCACCAAGCGCTCATAAGCGCTACACCGTGCTCCACCTCGGTCAAAACACATGGACCTCCTAGTACTCACAATCACTTATCATGTTGTGCATCATAGAAAAGTAATCGATACACCGTACTCTACCTTGATCCAAAAATTATGGCCAACTCTCATCATTGTACAATCAACCAACCATCGATTATGAATCATCTCGATCAATATCGATCCCGCGATCATCGTCGATCACTGCTGGTCTGCACAAAATCTGCTCTAAATAATGGATTTTGCCCAATCCGCATCAACCACTGCATCCGGAATGCTGAAAAACATAGGGTTCGACCCTGGATCACCTTAATCGGATACCGATTATTCGATCCACGCTCCGATCAACCATAGTCGTCGATCTGGACCTCAGGATCCATCTCAGTCTCAGCCACTCTTTTTGGTGCATATTGCTAGAGTCTCTGGTTGTGCACATCACCGATTGTATCTGGCTTTTTTTTTCTTTTTTCTCTTCTTCTTCTTATTGTATTTTGCCTTGATGCCTCCGCCAACCTCCTTGTCGACTCGACATCAGATCCACCATCTCGCAATCTCGATTCCGGATCCATAACTCTGGCTTTGATACCAATTGTTGGGGATTGAATCCCCCATCGAGATCGTAGAGAGGAAGAAAACAATACAATACAAGAAGAACACAAGAATTAACGTGGTTCGGTCAACCAAATTCGACCTACGTCCACGGGAACAACGAAATAAATATCCACTATGAGAAAAATATGTTATAAGAAGAGATCTAAGTATCTCTCTATCTCTCGCATCTCTCAAAATAATAGAAGCATCTCTCTCATCAATTGCTCTCAATTCTCTCATATCACATATAAGAGATATATATATTGTTCCTATCATAATCCCATTAGAATAGCACTATCACCATTTAATTGGTGTTCCAATCAATTAAAACTCTGGTCTTCTAACCCAAGTCCAACTGGGGCCCCTTGTGATTCTTGATCGCATCTGGGTACTCAATGGATACGAGACCCAAACCCAACAGCCGGTGGCGGTTGTTCGAGCCAAATTCGGGAGTGGTGGGGGTGGGAAATTTCCAAAGGAGCACACCATTTTTCCTAGTGAGCGGAGGCGGTGAGCAGCAAGCATAGGAGGCAGTAAGGAGGATATTTTGAGAATTAATAGTGTGCTCACTAAGAAAAATTCTCTCTCTTCAAAAGAGAGGGTGTGCTCACTAGGAAAAGTGGGCTCACTAGAAAAAATGGTGTGCTCCTTTGGAAATTCCCCTGTGGGAGGGGGTGGTCGCGGGCTATGGGAGGGAACGGATAGGAGGGGATGCATTGGCTGCAGGATGGAGCAGAGGGAGCTGAAGGGATCTAAGGAGTGTGCTGGAGAGAGTCGTTTGCTATTCTAAACATTTAAGGAAAATTAAAAAAATATGGAAAGTCCTGGTCAATGTAGATAGTAATGTGCTTTATTGTAAACCTATAAAAAAATTTATGTGACAATTATTGTTATCACAAATACACCATGACAACTAACTCAACTCTTGTCATAAATAAGAAAATCTATATAGTCTTTCATGACAATTAAATTTATTGTCAACGAAAATTTAATTTAGTGACAAGTTTCTATTTATTGTCACTAAAAAACTATTTTTTTAGTGACAACTATATATTTCTATTAAAAAAAAAATCATATTTAGTACAATACTTATTGGTTGTCACAAAATACCTGTTTTAGTGACAACATTTGCTTTTGTCACTAAATACTCCTTACTAAATTTGTATTTTCTTATAGTGCATGAATCTTCTTCCATATACAATTTACAAGTAACTCGATCTAGGAGAACTCAATCCCGCACTCGTCACTTTAGAGTTCGTAGATAGTGGTTGATGTGCTTGCACAAATTGACAATTTTTATTTCTCTGGATGTCATAATTGTCGATATTGCACTATTACCAATAAATGTGATCCCAGCCATTTCTAGGTGACCAATTTTAACAATTGTCAATGCTGTCATCAATTGCAAGAATGGGCTCTAGAAGTTGTCATTTGGAAACATGACCTTAGAGCTTAGCGTGTTCGTTTGCAAGCAATCTAATGTGGACACAAAGGCACAAGGGATCGACCTGATCGAAGAAATCTGTGAAGAAGATAGCATCATAACATTGTGCTCCTTTTATCCATTGAAGATGACATTTGTGACAGATGCACAGTTTACTGAGAATTTTAGTTTATATGATGCTTTTCATATTTGTAGTGCTCTGTTTTTCAGCTACTTCTCAAAATGAAGAACGTTAATTAAAACTACACTAAACTATCCAAAAAGCCGAGGATCTTGGAATAACTGTAACTACTATCACAATCAAATTTGATAAATAACATGTCTGAAATTGAAAAGATTTTATTTATACAAAGAGTTAATTAAATAAGATGGTCCACTACTCTGAATATGAACACAAAAGAATAAAAAAAGAAAGAAACGTCCAGGCAAAGCGAATTATAAACAAAATATACAAAGATTTTTCAGAAGATACTTCACCGTTTACTGTTGCTCGGTATGTTCAATGAAGTATGGGTCATTAGTTGGGACTGGTTCCTCTTCTTCCCCTTCCAAACCTAAATTCAGAACCTAGCGCATTAAACCCTATAAGTAACACAAGGAAGAACATAAGTTGTACTATCATAGTACTTAGAATAGCTGATTGTGAACATGTTATGTTAGTGTCGGTCATGATGGCATAAATCAAGAATATATAAATAAATTTAGAATCAAATCTGAATCAAATATTTAGGGATATACCGATCAATGATAGTTAACAAACCTTATTGAGGTCTTATGTTAAATATCATAACTAGACAAATTAATAATTTGTAAAATATTTGATACTACTACTACTAATGGATAAGATGCACATTGTTACTTGTATCGTATAAGTGCACGTACATTTCTGGAACCCGGCCCAAACCAATGACGCTGAGCCATGACGCACTGCAAGGTGCTACTAGACAAATCCCGTGTTATGAAATAGTAATGGATGCCACCTTTATGGAGACTCATGTATCGGACTATGGCTCAGTACTACACGATACAGCTGCAGTATATGTGCTCAACACCTAATTAGAAATGACTAATTTGATCTTCATACAACATGATCCTTATCCATCATGTAGTTTCTCCTAATCTCCGGATCAGTGATACACGGTACAGATGGATCAATAGAACGTGATAGCATGCTGAGCTAGTTTGTGTACATGTCTTTACTAGAAATTGAAACTAAAGAATCAATTAATTCGCACTTGTATCATGAAAATACTTTATTTCTATGAAATCAAGGCATATGAACCTTGTCATCATGTTTCTTGTAAACAATGATACTGATCATGTATCTAGTATGTCAATAATTTATTCTATCATGCCATGTATTGGATTCAAGTATCATATATCACATTCATCTTATATGTATCGTAGTGTCACACATAAATCGTGTGCTTTGTTTCATATTGTCCATAATCAAATATCACGTTAAACATTATATACTTGAATGTCACTCAAACACAAGCATACCTTGTTACGTATTAAACAATTGACACCATGTATAATATATAGATATGTCATGTATGTATTATAATCATATCATGCTTATGTCGTATGTATAGTGTCATGTATTATGTGATTGTACGTGTATTAGTGTCTCACATATAAGCCAAGTATTTTATCTCATATACATGATATCGTACTTGTAATTAGACCTGCCCAAATACCTTAATAGGAGCTAAAATGTGGTCACAATGTTATTGTAGTAATGTTGTATTATTAACTACTTATTATCACTGCGGTAATCTTTATATCTGCAACACAAGTATTTCTGCGAAGCTATTCCAAGAATAGTTTTAATTCAACAATACAATACAAGTAGTTTCATTACTACAGACCATCAATCAATTTAATTCGGCAAAGTACTTATATATGACTTGGAGCTACAATGCATTAATAAATGTGATATAATACTATGCAAGTACTATCATTTGCATAATACTCCTGGCATATGACAAACATTACATTTACTTGAGTGACCTGCTGTGTAAATCTACTACAAGTGCACATGTCGTTCCCATTGGGATCTAAAGTGTTTTGTTATATTTTTAATCCTATTATTCTGACGAGTCAACTATGGGTTTTAAGTTGATATTTGTAGTTATTCTAATTAGCCTAGAATATAGAATCTACTAGTTCACAACCAAATATTATTTATTTTGTTTTCTTTCTTTCATAAAAATTTGATTTTTTGATTTAATTTTTACATAAAACATCCTAAGTATGGACTATCAAGTTATGGGCAAGTATAATCTATCAAAAAATTTACTTTTCATAGAAATAAATCAAATTATTAGATTAATTCAACAAAATAAATAAAAACCAACAAGTCCAAATCCTAACTAAGATAGGCTATCAAAATACTTAAATTAAGTATAATCTATCAAAGTTTTAATTTATGAGTTCTTATATTTTAATCTTTTCATTGAAATATCATGTCTTTATTATTTTATTTTAGAAAGAAAATAATCAAAACCAATTACATGATTGATGCCTAGTTTTATCTACATCCTAGAGCTAAACTAAGTTAGCTATTCATGTTACTAATTAGTAAAATCCTATTTTTATTTATTAAAGCCATAAAAAACTCTATTTCCTAGAAAGCAAGAGAAATCTCTACTAGAAATCAAATAAATTTGACTAGAAAGCAATGAAGATCAATGGAATTATCTATAGAGTTTGGTATAGCGGTCGTCACCCTTTTGACAAAACCCTAATATTTATTTTATCAAAAGTGCATCTAAAATTACATCTCAAAAGCTCTCCCAATTTACAAGGATTCATGGGGTATTTATAAACCAAACACAATCTTACTCCTACTCAAACTCGGTATAAAAAATATAATCCTAATCCAACACAAATTAATCTACAGTTCAAAATACTATTTTTAAGGCCAAAATCCGAAATAAGTTTGAGCACACCCATAGTCCGTTGGACCGGATATTTTATTCTATAGTATTTCAGTAAAATGACCATAACTTTTGCATATGTACTCAGATTGAGCTGTTCTTGGGCTCATTTCGAAGATAATTCTAAGATCTACAAATTTTTTCTACACAAAGTTTTCCAGTTCAAACTTTGTCTTTGCATAAAATGCTCTTAAAATTACTACTGCTGGACTTGAGTTTCTATCTTCACCTTAATTGACTTTCTTTACCCATATTCTTGATAAATTTGCTTCTTCTTCTTCTTCTTCTCTTACTTGCAAATCTTTTGATACCTATAAAAACATACTAAATAGACCCGAGTAGTAATTAATACAAAAATTGATAAAATATGATACTAATCACATCTCTACACCTATCTTTTACTAGTTCTCGAGCAAAACCTATATCTAAAAAGAAAAATAGAAATCTCAACTCACTTTCACAGGAATTGAAATTGTACTTAGCACGTGCAACAAGCCGTTAAACTCTTAGGTTACCCTAGTGGACGAGTTATCCCTTGTGAGGGTTTCCAGTAATGTTATCCACAAATATCGTGAAAAAGATAGACTAAGAAATAAAAAAAAGAAAAATAAAGATAAGCAAAAATCAAGAAAAAAATTTATACAAAAGAAAGAATTTTTTTTGATATTTTCTGCAATTAATCTCACTAATATGCAAACTCAATAATGCATTTAGATTAACAATTTTCAAGTCAAGCGTCATATCAAATACGCTTATCATTTTAATAAAAAAAAAAATTCAAATCTTATCTTTCAATATCCAACCACTAATAAATAATTCATTGGCTCCTATACATCTACGTACACGTGTGAGAGTCTACTTTAGTTTTGGACTCAAATTCTAACTCATATTTATCTTTTCTCTCAATTTTTCTTTATTTTTTTCCTTTTTTCTTTTTTTGTGTGAATATTTCACCTTTCATGTAAATAGTCATGCTTGCCTAGGCGCAAATATCTGATTACTCGGATCATACTCTATGTCTCAAAAATACCATTAGTGTGAATATTCACACTTACTAGGCACAAATACCCAACTACATAGTAATTCTCAAGAAATTTATTTTTTTCATTTCTAAAGGATCATTATCTTAAATACCAGGCTCATCTCTTTATTCTTTTTTTATAGAGAAAAGACCACTCAATTGTTATCATTTTTATCCTTAACTTAATAAACTATTGTGAAGTAAAAAATAACATATTCTTGTATGAAAATTACTATTAGCGAAATTTATTTTTCAAATTTTAATTTTTTCATAAAATTCTAAGTGTATTATCCATTTTAGTCTCCTATCAAATTTCAAATCTAAATTTATTATTTTATTTGTAATTAGATTGATTTATTGCAGAAAATAATTTTTTTTTTACTTTTTCTTATTTCTAGATATTTTTCTTTCTTTTTTTCTTCTTTTCCCTAAAAACTAACCAAAGAGTAAAATAAAGAAATTCAAAAAATTTTAAAATAATTTAAAAATCCTAGAAAAACTTAAAATCCTAGAAAAAAACAAAAAAAAATCTCCTAACCTAATTCGCCATACCTAAACTCGTGTATGCCCTCATACACGAAACAAGAGTGGGAAAATAAGGATAAAAACTATTTAACAAATAATATACAATTAATAAGAGTCGCGAAAGATCACAATCTCAAAATGGTCAACGCATAGAAAGCGGTTATGATCTCTTGATTGCTTCCCACTTTTATAATGTGAGCGTTTTAAATGTGTAGTGGGTGCATTATTGTGTCTCATCACCCTCCTATAAGTCACGAAATTGCCTTTTTATTTTTTATGCATCCTCACTTTTTTGTCGTTCATATGTAAACATTAATAATTGGGTTAAAGAATTCTTCATTATAAACCTGTCAATCATCATTAGTAACAAGCACACATATAAAAATATCGTGAGGTGTGAAGTGTGCAACATGATCACGTGAACCAACTGTGAAGTGTGGTGGCCCTTCTAACTCACGAAGTAATGCAAGCTCCTCTGTAAACAAATCCTCAAAGGTTTGTTCATAAATAAATGTCACATTTGCACAAGTATCATCATAAATAGAGTTAGTATATGTCAATTCGTATAGTAATATGACTTGTCTTCAAAAATTTGCTCAAATAAGGGTTTATCATCGATGCAGGAGGTAGAATGAGAGTACAAATTATGAAACATATTTACCTCAATGAGAGAGCTCGTTGTGTGCTCATCCATATTTAATATGTTCAATGCCATAGTCATATTCCCAAATGATAGCTTCATGAGGCCACTCCTGCAATCAATTAATGCACTTGAAGTTGCAAGAAATGGTCAAGATAATGAAAATTTGATTCTGTAAATTTAAAATTGGCTCAGTTTCTAAGACAATGAAACCTACATAAAAGATGAACTTGCCGATTTTAATGAGCACATTTTCAACCACACAAGTGATTTTTTGATCAAACGATCAGCTAACTGTAACATGATCTTGATAGGTTGAAGTTTTCCTAAGCTAAGTTGCTGAAACATAGTGGAAGAAAGCAAGTTGATACATACCCTTAGATCAAGCAATGCCCTGTCAAATGTAGTATTTCTGATGGTGCATGAGATTGTAGGGGAAATTGGATATTTGAATTTGACAGATAAGGAGTTAGAGAGGATTTGCGATATATTTGTAGTAAGAAAAACTTTCTCAGAAACGTTTCTTACTCGTTTCTTAGTACAAAAACCCTTGAGAAACTTGACATAAGTAAGAACCTGTTGTATAATATCAAGGAGTAGAATATTAACTTTCGTAAAATATTTCAAGAACCTTCTCTACTTGCGGTAAAGGCTTCCTAAGCTGATTAGGATATGGTGTTTTCGACTAAGGAATAGGTTCTTCCAAATTAGTGTGTGATAGTAATGGAGGTGATGGAGGTGGATGTGGAGAAAGAGATGGAAAAGATGGTGCAGCCTGCGGATAGTAGGAGTGAGTCAGAGGGGATTGTTACATTATTATCCACTTGCTTATCAGATCTGAGTATGTGAATAACATTGCATTGGTCAACATGGGATGAAACATACTAAGATGAGTTAGAGTTGCGGTTTATTATTGGTTGGCTCGAAAAGATACCCGGTTCCCACTTACTTAGCTGTGTGGTTAACTGTCCAACATGTTGCTCTATATTCTTGATTGACTGAGAACTTGTAAGAAGTTGTTGGTCAGTCCGTTGTATAAAACCAGTGGATACTTTTATTAAATTTTGCATTTGTATGTCTAAATTGGACGTTATCTTGAAAAGATTCTTCACATTCCTTTCAAGTGTCGTTAGCCATCAATCATAATCATTGTTAGACCCCTGCTGTGGATATGATTGAATATGTATAGGTAGTTTATTCTGGTTGTTCTCGTAATTCGTAGCATTTGGGTGTTTTTATGCACCCATGTTAGGTCTTGGGAATTGACTATTAGGTAGAGGCTGTATGTTAGGGTTAGAGACTTCCTCATATTGTTCCTGACCCCACGAGAGATATGAGTGGTTCCTCTAGCCCAGATTATATGTAGGAGCGTAAGGATTGCTCATGGGTCGCTAATACAAGGCATTAACCTACTCAAGTGTTTGACCCATGGGATTTATTAATAATGGACACTCCTATATAATATGGTTCGGAGTTCTGCAGTTGAAGCATATGAGAACCTGTATTTGATTGACTTTATTTTTGGAGAAAATTGAGTCTCTTTCTATTGCCATTGAAAATATTACAATGATTCAATCAATTACAATGAAAAGAATAAAGAAAACGAAAACAAACGAGAGGACTTATAAATCGCCGCTCTCTTTTACAGAAGTTGTGTGATCTAGGTAACTATAAGGCGTGATTCTATCCTCGTTGACGATCCGACGTTGATGACGGTGGAGATTCTATGGCCGATTCTTTTTTATTGCTGCTGATTAGAAGAAGCTGGAGGCTCTTACATGAGAGAGATCTTACCAAAGGTCCTCTCTGAATCCCTTTGTATGGGTATTTATAGGCCCCAAGGTGGTTAAGAAAGTTTCCATGTAGACAAAAATAGAATCTCCTTGTATTCTTCATCAAATATTTGAGTTTTTTTTTGATAAGATTTTGTAAAACCCCCATTTTTCAGCTGCTACTCAAAACGGAGGACGCTACTTAAAATTTGCACTATATTACCCAACAGTCTCAGGATTTTAGAATAATCGTAACTACTGCCATAATTAGATGAATAAATAACACATATGAAACTGAAAAGATTTCATTTATATAAAGAGTTAATTACACAAAATAGCACGCTGCTATGAATATGAAAACAAAAGAGAAAAAAACAGTATCCGGGCAAAATAAGTATAAACGAATATATTCAAAGGGTCTCTAGAAGGTACTTTACTTCCTACTGTTGCTCGGTTTGATCAATGAAATATGGGTTTTTAGTTAGAACTGGCTCTCCTTCGCTTTCTAAATCTGGGTTCAAAACCCAAGAAATTAAACCCAATAAGTAACACAAAAAAGGACATATGTGCTATCACAGTGCTGGAGATAAAGTATGCAATTAAATTATGATAGTGTTAAACATGTCATGTCAATAATGAAAAATAGAATAAGCTAGACTGTGCATGTCATTTGCAAATAGTAGGTAAATATTTTGTAAAGATGTCAAGTCTAGGTTATGTTCTTATTAGTATTTAAAACCAAATGATGATAAGATAACGCGCAATTTTTCCAATTGTAAAAGTGTCCGTGCATATCCGAGACCCGGTCTCAATATTCATGACACTGAACCATGACATGCTGCAAGGCATAACAATCCAATTTCCGTACTGTACAAGTGCCCATACATACCCGGTACCCGATCTCAATATTCGTGGTGCAAAACCATGACATGCCGCTAGACATAACAATCCAATTTCCATATTGTATTACAGTAACGGACATACCATTCTAGATATCAATTATCAATTAGTGATCCAGTAATCATCCAGGCCGTTGCAGTAAAAAAAATTTCGGCCTCAATAAATAAGTTGGCCAATAAGTTTCTTATACAATACAGTTCTTATTCATCATGTAGTTTTTTCAATCCGTAGTCAATAATACACGAAATACATAAATTAATAGGAACACGTAGCTTGTCAAGTCAAACTGTGTACAAGTATTTATCACTAGAAACAAGAATTTAGGAATCAAAATTCAAGATCATGTATACACGTATCACAAAAATACTTCATGTCATGTAATCAGGATATAAGAAATTTGTTATCATATTTCCATGAATGATCATGCTCATCATATATCAAGCATTCAAATAATTCATTTAAGCATATCACGTATTAGGTTTAAGTATTTATACCATGTATTACTTGTTATATCTCACATAAATGATATATTGTGGGACAAGTGCATCATGTAATAACATTGCATTAATTCTAAACCCAAACTTATGGATTTATCTCATTTTCAGGTTCAATCATATATGTTTATATATTTTTCTTTTGATAAATTTTCATTTAAAGTTCAAGCCCAATCCATCAATTATTTAATTATTTTATTAATA
The DNA here is from genome assembly GCA_036321105.1 of Dracaena cambodiana. Classification (NCBI taxonomy): domain Eukaryota; kingdom Viridiplantae; phylum Streptophyta; class Magnoliopsida; order Asparagales; family Asparagaceae; genus Dracaena; species Dracaena cambodiana. The sequence continues at coordinate 27,556,660 of JAYEPQ010000007.1, forward strand.
TTTTTATTTTATTTCCAATCCATCAATTATTCCAATTAAATCTAAGCCCAATTCCAAGTCTAATTCATCAAATCCAAACCCAATCAATCCATCAAGCCCTTCTCTTCTTCTCTTTTTTTTTCTTTTCCAGCTCAAGTCTAAGTCTAAGCCCACTGAACTATATATATATATATATATATATATATATATATATATATATATATTCCTTTTTCTTTTCTGGCCCAGAACTGATTATTATGATTTTTTTTTCTTTACTGGGCTGGGTCAGGCTCAGTTCCTCTTTGTTTCCCTTTTTTTGTTTGTTTTTCTTTTTCTTTCTCTAGGCCTAGCCCATCAAGCCCACTACTTTTTTTTTTCTAATTTTCTTTTCCTCTCTCCTTGTAGCCCAACCCTCTTTCTCTCCGGTCTCTTTTCTCTCTCTCTCTTTCTTTTTTCTTCTTTTCTTCATCTCGTTTCCTTCTCTCCTTCTTTTGCATTTTTTTTCATGCAAGTTATTTTTCCCATGCAAAATGCAAGATACAAATTTCCCATGCAAATAAGATTTTCTTTTTCTTTCTTTCTTTCTTCTCTCTTTCCCTCTTTTTCTAAAAATAAGCAAATAATTCAATATTTATATATCTATCAAAATTGATCCAATGGTCTGGTTCAACTCTCATTATTAATCAATGGCCCAAAATATGAATGCATTTTTGCAAAATAAATTCCGTACATAAATGTAAATTAAATAAAGAAACAAACGAAAAATAGTAGTGCTACTTTCCTCGGCTTGATCTCGAATCTTCGCTTTGATTTATTCTTCTCCCCCTCTTTTTCATTTCCCTCCTTTCCTTCTTCTTTTTTTCTTTTTCCTTTTTTTCTTCTCTCTGTGGTTCTGGTTCTAGGTTCTAGCCGAGAGAAGGAATGAGAAGAGAGAATGAGAAGTGAGTTGAGGAGTGAGTGTTTTTTTTTATTTTTGTTTTTAATCTCGACAACCTCCCCCCTCTATACTGATTGGCTCCGTGAGAGGCCACTGCCCTCTCATCAGGGCCCAACACTCCTCTAACCGACATTCGATAATTTAATTAATTAATTAATTATTTATTTATTTAATAATATAATAATTTAATAATTTTGCTTCCGTATAACGTTCTCAAAATGCTACCAATTTAATGTAGAGCATAGTACCCAACTAGAGAAACGTTATAAAATTATCCATTCGTTATTTCAATGTCCGAAATAAATGAACCAAAATTTCAAAATAATTAGAAGGATAATTTTAATATTCTTAAATTAGAAATTTTAGAAGTATTTTTTGACCTTGCAAGGAAAATTTCTAAAACTTATAAATATTAGAAAACTATTTATTGCGAAGACTGAATTTCATTTGGAGTTATGAATTTAAATTGACTTGGGTAACCCTATTCGGCACGATCGGACCTAAAAGAGAGAGATGCGGTAGCTCGAATTTTGGGGTACATCCTACCCACCTAACAAATGAATTTCGTCCTCAAAATTCCAAATTGAAAGACGTGCAGTATACACAGGTACCTACTGATATAAAAATAAATCCTTTACATGAAAAAAGGTATGGTAGTTTGTTCTGATGTCTTTCTTAAGCTCTCAAGTTGAATCTCTTAGTGATTATACATCCCATGAAATAAGAACTAAGGAACACAAAAACAAGATAGAGCTTAATCAGGAATAGCTGCTACTAATTTGGAGTTCCACACCATCCTAATTCAGTAATGAAAAAGATACAAGTGACAAATATTTTTGTAGAGTCCATTCCTAGGGTCCTATTACATGTTGTAACAGATCTTAGAAGAGAAAATAAATTTAAGCTATTATAATGCCGATGTAACAACGCTATGAATTGTAGAGATACAAGATAAGAAATGAACTCATGACTAGTTACAAAATTCAATCACACATAACGATCTTATCAAACAACTGCAATTGCTAGTGCCAGAGAATACATATCTATGAATTGTAGAGATACAAGATAAGACTTGTGTTGTAAAAAGGATCATGATATGAATTGTATTATGATAATATTTAGATGAAAGATACAAAATGTCAAATGGAAATGATCAACAAAAAATAATAGAATAGGACAACCATTTGGAAAGATAAACTTAACTTGAGTAATAAGATATAATTCCATATTCTGGTTTAATAAAATATCTTCTTTAATTATTGTTCATTATCAATTTCTTATCCTCTAACTTCAACTTGACTAATTCTACAAAATTTTCAGCATTTTAAAATCTTTTTATATTTTTACACTTATTCTTCCATAAGTTGCTTTTTATCTCCTGATTCATTTGACAAGTTAATCTGGCCAACTATACTTACTCTATCAAGTGTACCAATATTGATTATTATAATTCATCAACATTTATGTCTCTCCAGTCTTCACGAAAAATATAAGCATAATATTATTTTTCTTTTTCTCAGAAAACTTAAGAGTAAGTTTCAAATTCAACCACTTTTCCATTTTATATTAACATAAAATCTCTGACTTGAAACATCACTATAAACCTTCGTGCCTCCAGAATTGTCCAGAAATGGGTTGTACAGTTGTTGTTATTAGCTTTCATTTCAATTCTTCAGATACCCTGTCACACCCTTCCTCCAGAAATATTCCACTCATTTTCTAATCAGTTTGTTTAAAGTTATACCGTCTTGCAAGGTCCTATATAAATATTCAATAATATCCAGCCATCCCAGAAAATTTCGAATATTCCACACTGGTTTTTCTAAGTGTCAATCCATCATAATTTCTATCTCCTTAGGATCATCACCAGAGCTGTATAACCAGAAAAACAAATTTATCCAATGAAATTTCACATTCTTTTTCAAAAAAACTTTTTTTTTCATATAACTTCTACTATCTAGAAGTCTGCAAAACTATCAAATGCTTAGTATGTTTTTGTCTATTCTTAGAGTAAATTAATACATTCTCAATAAATACCACCATAAATTTTCCTAGATACTGAGAAAAAATATGGTTCATCAAATTCATAAATACTGCTTGAGCATTAGTCACTGCAAACGACATCACCAAATATTTATAATGACCATGTCTGATTCTAATACAGTTTTTAGAATATTTTCTGTTCGGACCATACTTGATAGAATCTCTAATGAAGATCCATCCTCAAGAATACTCTTGCTCCTCCTAATTGATCTAATAAATCAGTTATTCTCGGTAATGGATATTTATTCTTGATTGTTACTGCATTCAATCCCCTATAATCCACGCACAATCTTTGATTCCCTTCCTTCTTTTCTGCTAATAATACTGGATTTCCCTAAGGTGAAACACTAAGTCTCACAAAATCCAACTTTAATAGTTCATCTACTTGTCTCTTAACTTCTTCTAATTATGCAACTCTCATTCAATAAGGTGACTTACAAACTAGTTCAGCTCCAGAAATAATATCAATAGTAAATTCTACTGCCCTCACTGGTGGTAGTTCAGATTTCTCATCAGAAAATATATCAAGGACTCGACTGGGATCATTTTTTCTCTCACTCCCATGGCTTCTAGAACTCCTCACTTTGGAAATACCTTAGAGTCATTTGGTTTCAAAGATTGGATTCTACCAACAATTTCGAACTCTAGGCAATCAAAATTTAGAATATTACTTTCCTTCTCGTACAACCTATTACTACATGGAAGGTGCTCAACCAATGCATATCTAAAATAACATCATATTCTCCTCCAATAATAAGTAATAAGTTGACATAAAATTCTCTACCATTAATGAATTAAGGAACATAATCTGACACTCCTTATTGGTCATTATGATACTAACGTTCCCAGTCCTAATGTCCATCACGCAGGTAAGATAGTAAAATCAGTGGAATTGTGGAAAAAAAACGTGCTAGAGATAAAACAGTTGAAACTCTGGAATCGAATAAATCAGTTGCCAACTAGAATCATACCTACTATGACCCTTCCAGTGGTCTAAACTTCCTCCTCATACATCAGCGTAACTTACCCTTGCCTCCATCCTCTTCCTTCTTGGACACTGGCATTGGCTTGTTGTTGAGTTTCTAAAGGCCCTTCTGATTTGTTTCTGAAATCCTCTAGGTTAATATTGTTGTTGGACTGGCCCTTGGCTAAAATGGGATTTTGGATTCCGCCGATTGCTGAATCATTGAACAATCACTTATAAGATGACGGGCAGATCCACATGCGAGACACAACCCTTGAGCTCTTCTACACTCTTTCCGGGTATATCCAAGTCTATGACAATAGCTATAGATTACTGGATCTCGTTTTGGCAGCATCTGCCCTTTTGCTGGTGAACCATCAAATCTCCCAGCTGATGGGTTTACTCCTTACCCATATGACCTTTTAAATGCCAACTATCTTTTATTCACTACCCTTAGGAGGTTCACCATTCTGGTTCTCTCTTGTTCTTGGTACTGCAACATCGTTTGTAATATTATTGTCATAGTTTGTTGCGTCTGTGCTACCCTTTATACTAAATTCTTAGGCTTAGATACTTCATCTGTTGAATTTGGGCTCACGCTAGCAAAAGGTTGGGTCGTCATTGTTCTGTGATGGACCAAAAAAATCAATCAAATGGAGTTTTAAAATAATATTCCAAACAATTGGAAAATAATAGAATAGGCACGATACTAGAGCAGATAGATATCTCAAATAAATAGGGAACAATAGGATGACACGATACTAGATTAGATGAATGTTAAAGAATAAGGAACAATTATCAAGGATAAGTTATAGACACGTTCCGATGTGGCAGTAGTCATGTAGTTTTCCACCTAAATCTAAGTTCTGATACTACCCTGTAACGCCTCAGTCACTACGTTACCTAACAGTCGCAGTATATTGGAATAACCGTAACTACTGCTACAATAAGATGAATAAATAATACGTCTGAAACTGAAAAGATTTTATTTATATAAAGAGTTAATTACACAAAATGGGACACTGCTCTGAATATGAACACAAAAGAGAAAAAATAGTGTCCTGGCAAAAGAAGTATAAACGAATATATACAAAGGGTCCCAAGAAGGTACTTCACTTACCTACTGTCGCTTGGTCTTGTCAATGAATATGGGTCTTCAGTTAAAATTGGCTCTCTTTTTTCGCTTTCTAAATCCGGGTTAAAAACCTAGGGGATTAAACTCAACAAGTAATATAAAGAAAAGACATATGTACTATCACAGTACTGGAGATAAAGTATGCAATTAAATTGAGATAGTGTTAAACATATCATATGAATAATGAAAAATAGAATAAGCTAGACTGTGCATATCATTTGCAAATAGCAGGTAAATATCTTGTAAAGATATCAAGTCTAGGTCATATTCTTGTTATCATATGAAACCAAATATGGAAAAGATAGCGCGCAGTTTTCCATATTGTACAAGTGCCTGTGCATACCCGGGACCCGGCCTCAATATTCATGGCACTAAATTATGACATGCTGCTAGGCATAACAATCCAATTTCCGTACTGTATAAGTGTCCGTACATACCCGGGACCCGGCCTCAATATTTATGGTGCTAAAGCATGACATGACGCTAGGCATAATAATCTAATTTACATATTGTTTATCGTAACGGATATACCATTTTGGATATAAATTAGTGATCCAGTAATCACCCAAACCGCTGCAGTAAAAAAATTATGGTATCAATCAATAAGTTGGTCAACAAATTTCAATACAATATAGTTCTTATCTATCATGTAGTTTTTTGAATCCCCAAGTCAATAATACACGTAATACATGAATTAATGGGAACACGTATATTGTCAAGTCAAACTGTGTACAAGTTTTTATCACGAGAAACAAGAATCAAGATTCAAGGTCGTGTACACACGTATCAAAAAAATACTTCATGTCATGTAATCAGGATATAAGAAATTTGTTATCATATTTCCATGAATGATTATGCTCATCGTATATCAAGCATTCAAATAATTCATTCAAGCATATCATGTATTGGATTTAAGTATTTATACCATATATTACATATCATATCTCACATAAATGATATATTGTGGGACAAGTGCATCATGTAATAATACTATATTAATTCTAAGTCGAAACTTATTGACTTATTTCATTTTCAGGTTCAATCATATATATTTATATATTTTTCTTTTGATAAATTTTCATTTAAAGTCCAAGCCCAATCCATCAATTATTTATTTATTTTATTACTATTTTTATTTTATTTCCAATCCATCAATTATTCCAATTAAATCCAAGCTCAATTCCAAGTCTAATTCATTAAGTCCAAGCTCAATCAATCCATCAAGCCCACCTTTTCTTCTATTTTTTTTTTCTTTCCAGCTCAAGTCTAAGCCTAAGTCCACTGAACTATATATTTATATATATTTTTTATCCGGTCTAAACCCAAACCGAGCGATATATATATATATATATATAGACCGAACGGAGCGATATATATATATATCCTTTTCCTTTTACTTTTATGGCCTAGAGCTGATTATTATAATTTTTTTTTTCTTTACTTGGCTGGGCCACCCTCAGTTCCACTTTTTTTCCCTTTTTTCCCCCTTTTCCTTCCTCTTTCTCTAGGCCCAGCCCGTCAAGCCCGTTATCTTTTTTTCTAATTTTCTTTTCCTCCTTCCTTGCAGCCCAGCCCTATTTCTTTCCTCTCCCTTTTCTCTTCCTCTTTCTTCTTTTTTATTTAGTTCGGCCCATTTCCTTCTCTCTTTCTTCGTTTGCATTTTCTTTCATGGAAATTATTTTTCCCATGCAAATTATTTTTCCCATCCAAAATGCAAGATACAAATTTTCCATGCAAATAAAATTTTCCTTACTCTCTTTCTTTCTTCTCTCTTTTCTTTTTTTATTTCCAAAAATAAGCAAATAATACAATATATATATATAAATTGACCCAATGGTCTGATTTAATTTTCAATATCAATCAATGGTCGAAAATGTAAACTAATTTTTTTTTAAAAAATAAATTACGTACATAAATAAAAATTAAATAAAAAAATGAACGAAAAATAGCAGTGTTACTTGCCTCGCTTGATCTCAAATCATCGATTCGATTTATTTTTCTCCCTCTCTTTTTCCCCTCCATTTCTTCTTCATTTTTTTTCCTTTTTCTTCTTCTCTCTGTAGTTTGGTTCTGCATTCTAGCCGAGAGAAGGAATGAGAAGAGAGAATGAGAAGTGAGTTGAGGAGTGAGTGTTTTTTATTTCTTTTTGTTTTTTATCTCGACAACCTCCCCCCTCCTATGCTGATTGGCTCCCTGAGAAGCTGTCGCCCTCTCATCAGGGCCCAACACTCCTCTAACTAACATTCAATAATTTAATTAATTATTTAATTAATTATTTAATAATTTTGGTTCCGTATAACGTTATCCAAATACTACCAATTTAATGCAAAGCATAGTATTAAAGGAACGTTACAAAATTATTCGTTTGTCATTTCGATATCTAAAATAAATGAATCGAAATTCTAAAATAATTAGAAGGATAATTTTAATATTATTAAATTAGTAAATTTGAAAGTATTTTTTGATCTTGCAAGGAAAATTCTAAATATTAGAAAACTAATTATCGAAAAGACTGAATATCATTTGGAGTTATGGATTTTAAGTTGCGCCCACTGAATTTTATTTCGGTGTCCAAAATTGATTTGGGTTACCCTATTCGGCACGATCACACCCAAAAGAGAGATGCATGTATCTCAAATTTTGGAGTATTACAGATTTGGTCCCAAGATTCATCGTATTTGATCTTGATTCTGTACCAAAATTAGTTGTAATCAGATTGAAATTTTTAAAGTATGCAACAAAGCCTTTTTGGATGCCAGGCTGGCGTAGCCTTGTTGGCCACGCTAGGCTAAACAGCCCGCAAGGCCATGAGCCTCATGGCCCACATGAGGCTACGAGCCTCGTGTGTCGTGAACCTCGTGGGCTGGTCTCTTTTTGGGGTCTCTTTAATTTTTCTCAGTTTATAAGAGCCTCTCCAAAGTTTTCAAAATTTTGTCTCCTCCTTTTGTTTGGTTAGATTTTAAAACACTTTGGATTTTTCTTCAAGATTATTGCCTCAAATCTGGGCTATCCATTTTAAACCCAACCGTTTAAGGCGCCAAAAGGAATCTTTTTTTTTTTTTTTTTTATCTCTTTCCTTTTTCTCTTTTTCTTCTCCTCTTCTTCTCCTTATCTTCTCCTCTTCATCTCTTTTTCTCAAGAACCCAAGAAACCCTTATTTGGATTTTTGCCGGATTATCCTCAATTTCTTCAACCCAATGGCTTCCCAACATTCTTCTTTGAGCTGCGGAAGTGATTTCTCCGCTTCAGGGCCTTCGTTGACATGAATTTTGCCGTCGATTTGATGTAAAAAGGGTAAAAAAAAAATGTTTGGATCATGGTGGCCGCAGTTCGCGACGCGAGGCCTGGCCGGCCTCGCGGCGCGATGCAAGGCTGCAGCCAGCCTCGCATGTGCGTGAAGCTAGGCCAGCCTCGCATGTGCGCAAGGCTGCGGCCAGCCTCGCATGCGACGCAATGCTGCGGCTAGCCTCGTGTGCGCACGAGGCTATACGCGAGGCTACAGCCAGCCTCATGCGACGTGAGGCTACGGCTAGCCTTGCATGCGTTTTAGCAATCTTCTTTTTGCTCCTCCTTTGGGATTTTTCTGATTTTTATGTTATCTATTTTTGGCAGTTAATTATTCCAATGACGCGCTCCCTAAGCACAACTACTTCGGGTATAGAGGTAGACCCGACATCACTGTCCAGTTTCGATTCAAAGAGCTGGTGCCAAAGTTTACTCTGGACAGCTCCAAGGGTCGTGTTAAAAAACTCTTCCAAGATAGTCAAGTAACTCTCAGGAAGTTGGCTACCGATGCACCGCTACAAGGTTCAAATCATCATCTTCTTGAGAAGTCCAAATTTTTATTTGGAGATGAGGTCACCGTTTCGGATGAAGATCTTTATTTGTATGAGTATAAGTGGTTTCGAAAAGTGGAGGGTGTTCAGATGTTCCTTCCGGATATGGCGAGGAGCTATCCGTTGACATATCTCCAGAAATTATCAGTTCTGTAAACCATAAGTTGGAACATAACCAGAACTAGATGGGATAGCTGTTGGTAACTTCAGTAATGTGAGTGATTATCAAGATGGTCCCAGCCAATCCATCACCGGTCTCCTCCCTAGCAGATTCAATAAGGACTACCCCCTAGGTGAGGTCCCCTGAAGAACCAATACCTTCTTGAATAAGTTCTTATCTAAGAGAGAGCATTACCCTGTTCATAATTTTAGAACTCCTGGCTAGATCCATTCGACTGAGAATATGTGGTGGAGTAGGATGGTGGGTTTCGTCTCACCACTTTAGAGGATATTCTGCGAGAAGTTGGTCTCTTTGGCGCTGTCAGGAATGTCCAGTTTGACCTCCCTCATAGTTTCTATCATCTGTATAGTATATTTGAGATGTTCAATCTGCATTCGGGTTCTTTCTTTACTCCTATGGGGAGCTTGGCTTCGCCTTTCACGAGATGTTCGAGATCTCATTGTTGGCCATGGAAAAGCTACCATATGAAGAGTATATACTCACTTCTAAAGAGTTGAATCAGCTGAAGGAGCGAGACAGTTCTGCATATGAGACCTATTGGGAGATGTTATTCCATTTTTGAACTTGTACTGAGATTTCTCGAATGAGAGGCCGAGGAGTTGGGTAGAAGACTTGGGCCTTCTACTTTTTTTTTCAACTTGGATTAGCCTCAAATCAAGGTGGCCAGACATGAGGGGCTAAGCAATGAAGCCATCTGAGAGAGAATTTCAGATCTGGGAGCTACCTCTTATACTGCTGAGTCCGATGAAGATGGATTCAAGCCTAGCATGTAGTTCGAGAGCTTTCATTACGTGGCCAAGTATCCAATTTCTGATAGATGACTTTTTGCTAGTTTATTGATGTTGTTGCTCAAAAGGTGCATTGTACCTTCACTTTTGAAAGAGGCCATTGCTATCAATGTGGTGTATCCTGCAGTGCTTCTTGCCCATGGCCAATCCCTTAGACTTCTTCCTGTTATGGTCTGCAGTCTGCTGAATGGCTTGAGAAAACTCCAAACTGAATTTTAAAAGATAGAAACTACTGTGAACGATGAAGGGAAAACAATATATAAGACTCCAAACCCCGGAGTCGAGCTGCCGTACATATGCATATATCTGATGGTTTGGCTTGTACTTTACTACCCTAGCTTACTGATAGCTTCTACTTCCGAAGATACAGCTTCTCTGCCTTACGTGCAGTAGTACGAGAACTCCGATTAGACAAGCTACATGTCTGCTATCCGCAAGGCTCTCCGGAGTTATCTAAATTATAGACATATTGCAACTTCTCTGAATTTTCCGATGGAAATTATGGTGATAGTTTTTAGGACATCTGAGGACCGAGCGGCTTTACAACTCTGTGCTTTTGGTGGTTGATAAATATCCTTCCAGGTTACTTGGTGTATCGTCAAGGGATGACTTGCCATATGGAGCCTTATTTTTCTAGTCAATTTGTCTGTCAGTTTGGTTACTCTCAATTATATATAGGGAACCCGAACCAGGAGCTTGGCTTTTAGGGGAATCTCTTTGAAAGCTTGGTATCATTTCACGAATGCTCAGTTCACCCTTCCTCACAAGATGCCCAATTTATTTCTCTCTTTGAACTTCTGCACCTGGTATCATGCTGTCAACGCTATTACAAGCTTTTGCATGAATCATGACTGTATGAGGGAGATCGAAGCTTATTTCTTCCTGAAGAAGAGCGATAAAAAGACTCGTCTCAGAGGCATGGACGAGTTTTTTAATCTGAAGGACGATGATAAACCTGAGGATTAGGAAGGGGCTCCCAGAGTTATAGTTGAAGTGGCTGCTAGAGAGGGGGATAGTATAGACATGGCACAGAAGCCAGAATTGTAGATCTGGTCATTGAGGTCCATGGCACAAAAGTTTTTGTTGGTGTCATCACTATGGGTTATACTCGTAAAAGACTTCAAGCTAGTGAAACTGGTCCTTCCAGACTGAGTAGGAAGAAGAAGAAGTCTCAATCTACTCCCTCTCCTTTAGTGGTTTTAGATGATGAACCAGCTCTTGAGGTGGCAGCGCGAGTGCAAGAGGCAGCACCCCGAGTATTGGAATTGGTAGATCCAGCACTGGCGAGTGCTAGTCAGGCACTTATGACGGACGTGTCGGAGCCACTGCTATGGGCCACTCTGAGCATGATACGCTGCTAGCTACTGCAAACGCTCCTTCAGGGCATGCACTCATGTCATGAGCAGCTGACATCCCTATTTCTCCACCGGCCTTAATGCCGTCTTCTTCAGTGCCACCCCATAGTCCAACTACTAGGCTAATTTCTCTAGATAATAAAATATGCCAACTCCTCTGTTTTAGCAATTTTATTATAACTTGGCGTCATTTTCTTCTTTTCTTGATATTTCAGAGGCCAACTTTTCTTGGATACGTTCGATCTCGTCTCCATTGATCCCGTATAAACTTGTATATGATTCAAGTTTAAGCGGTCCGGATCGTGATATCGATGGCAGTTATAGTGACATCAGTAAGGTATCACTGATTACTTTGAACTTTCCACTAGAAAGTACATCCATTTCTGCCCTGAAAATACAAAACCAACAGATCAAGAAGGTATCACTGCTCCATGTGACACCATAAAAGGTACATGTTTAATTACTGTAATACACCCCCTATCATTTTATTTTGTCGCCATGTTGGTGTTTTTAAAGGGTGTCTATTGTCTCTGTAGGTACAATGGTCGTAGGTTTGCCTTCACTAACACCGACTACCTCCACCGAAGCAGATGACTCATCAGTGATGACTCTCGTTCCTCCACAAGCTCCTCCAACTACTGAAGTTATTACTTCGCCTGTAGTCGTAAGTGCCATCATAGGAGGAGGGAACTCAGTAGGGCCCTAAGTCATGCCCGCATATTCGCAATCATCTCTCTTATTCTCTTTCGAGGGTACTTCGACTACAGGAAATGTTTTAGAGGAAAGTCTACCATCTGAGATGGCACCTGCTGGGACTAGCACTGATACTGCACCAGTTATTGATCATTCTTCTATTAGCATCCTCTTACAGACTTTGGCTTCCCATCTGAAAAGGTTTTTGTCTCCGTCTTCTGCTCCTTAGTTGCCTCTAGTCGTGTCGCCAACTGCTGTAGCGACGACACCTTCTTTGTCTCTAGCACGCTAGGATGATCTCATGGAAGATTTCTTGCAGCAACTCACTAGTGGATTCCACCAGTTATTTGACCATTGTGTGTCTTTGATTCTGGCTGGTTAGAACTCCTATGATTTGGGTCGTCTGATACTGTTGAACTATGTTGAGAACATTAGAGGATCGATGGTCCTAATCGAGCTTCTTTTTACCTGGAACATTTGCAGGTGCTGGACCAGCATCTGGAGAGTTTGAACAACCTATGTCGGGCCAATATATCTTCTGTTGTTGACATTAAAGTTGCCTGAGCTCATGCTGAACTGCATCTTCTCCAGGAGGAGTTGAAGAAGGAAGAAGTATATGCTCGAGAGCTGAAGGACTTGGCTAATGTTCAAGGTGGAATAGGCAATGAGCTTGAGCGGGCCGAGCTTGAAATGGAAGCTACTTAGAGTAACATCTCCGGCACCCGTTAGGCCATCACCACTGCTCAGACGATTCCTTGGGCTGAAGAGTTGAAGTTTGATGAGATCATGAGGCATCGCAAGGCTCAAGTTCACCAGCAGGCACAAATACAATAGGAAGTGGCTCTGCGGACTAAGGCCTTGGAAGACGTACGCATTGAGGCAGCACAACGTCTCATTGTTGATGAGGATGTGTTACGTCGTCAAGTCACTATCGCTGCTGAAGAAGCTCGTTCGAAGAACCTACGGAAAGTAGAGGAGAGATTAAGAGCTCTAATGGACCATTGATATATCCCCTGTATCTCTCTCTCTCTCTCTCTCTCTTATTTTGGTATACATTTTGTATATATAAAGGAAAATAGTATTTTTGCCTTTGTATTACTTTCAGTCTTCATGACATGTAGTATAGAATGATGGTATGGATTGATGTTTGTGATATTTCATAAACAACATTGTGGGGACCAAACTTGGTGCAAGGATTTTTTTTGGATTAGTGAATGGGTTTTCTTTATGAATTGGTAGATGGGTTCACAGAAAATGGTAGTTTTGCTATGGATGTAGGAACATTTTAGCGGGCGTTGATAGTGACATGAATATGACATAAACTGATTTGTGAAGTGACTTACTTGGTTGACAAACAGAGCCGGTGATTGTTTTAGGATTGAGAAACCATGGGCAGATGTGTTCAAAAAACGTACCCATGGGGTCTTGACAGAGGTGTTCAGAAAACATACCGAGATCACTAGGTTAGGGTCAAAGAACCATGGATAGAGGTGTTTAGAAAACGTACCCATAGGGTCTCGACAGAGATGTTCAGAAAATGTACCAAGGTGACCAGATTAGGGTCGAAGAACCATGGACTGAAGTGTTCAGAAAATGTATCCATAGGGTCTCACCAGAGATGTTCAGAAAACATACTGAGGTGATCGGGTTAGGGTCAAAGAACCATAGGTAGAGGTGTTTAGAAATCATACCTATGGAGTCTCGGTAGAGGTGTTCAGAAAACCTACCGAGGTGACCGGGTTAGGGTCAAAGAACCATGGCAGAGGTGTTTAGAAAATATACCCATGGGGTTTTGGCATAGGTGTACTTTTAAACATGCCAAGATAATCGAATTATGATTATGGAGTGACCCATTTGGCTGACAGACAGAGCCAGTGATCGTGTCTGCATCAAAAGGCATATTGTTTGTTGTGATGGTTTAAATCTCGTTGTCATAAGCAAGAGCTTAACATAACAGGTTTGATTGTATTAAAATGGTATGGGTGAGATGATTCGAATCTCGCAATCAGAGATAAGATCTTAACATGACAGATTTATGGAATTTTTAGTAAATCCCCAGCTATCAATGGATTTGACATGTCTTTACCAATCGCCATTTGCATTGGGCTAGCCATACTATTCATCTCAGCATGATGAGTTGGCAGCAATAGGTTCTCCTTTTGCGTCGAATACTGCAAGTTTCCTAAAAATTGGAAGGGACACCGTTTGTTCCAATGAACTAGCGTTGAAGATCCAAGTGGTTTTTAATGGATAAAAGCCTCCTTGTCATCCAAATCCATAAAGTCATCTTTCTATTCAGGTGATTTTGAACGTTTTGAGTTTATGACTTTTTTGTGTCCTTACCACGCAGATCTCCTCTTGGTTGGACTCGATGAGTCTAAGGATATGTACTCCTCATACTTCTGTTAGTCGACTTTGATTGCAAACATCTCCACCGTTTCTCCAAGTTAGATTGGGCCACCTTCTCCTCTTCAGTATAGGAGATTTCTCTCACTGTGATCGCCAATTTTTTCGGAGAAAATCGAGTCTCTTTCCATTGCCATTGAAAATATTACAATGATTTAATTTACAATGAAAAGAATAAAGAAAATGAAAACAAATGAGAGGATTTATAGATTATCGCTCTCTTTTATAGAAGTTGTGGGATCTAGGTCGCTATGAGATATGATTCTATCCTCGTTGATGATCCGATGTTGATGACGGTGGAGATTCTACGGCTGGCTCCTCTTTATTGCTGCTGATCAGAAGAAGCTGGAGGCTCTTGTGGAAGAGAGATCTTGCCAAAGGTCCTCTCTGAGTCTCTTTATTTGAGTATTTATAGGCCCCAAGGTGGTTAAGGGAGTTTATATGTAGATAAAAATAGAATCTCCTTATAATCTTCATCAAATACTTGAGTTTCCTTTTGATAAGATTTAGTCCCAAGATTCGTCATATTTGGTCTTGATTCTATACCAAAATTAGTTGTAATCTGATTAGAATCTGCAAAATGTGCAAAATAGGCCCTCTGGACGCCAGGCTGGCATAACCTCACTGGCCGCACGAGGCTAAACAGCTTGGCTGCATCGCAGCCTACGCGAGGCTGTGAGCCTCTCATGCTGTGAGGCTTGCGAGCCTCATAGCCATGCAAGGCTGTGAGTTTCATGTGCCATGAGTCTTGCGGGCTGGCCTCTTTTTGGGTCTCTTCATTTTTTCTCATTCTACTGACTTGACCCACCAGTGGAGCGCTAGGAGTCTCCAATGCCTCAATTCTCCTTATCAGGGTTGCAATTTTAGCTTCGACAGCTATTGACTTGTCGACGCTTTGGATCCAATACTTGTTTAGAGAAAACGATGCATTGGGCTTCTCAGTAGGACTGTCCCACTGCATAGTTTTTCATGATAGGTCCTCAAGGAAGTCCCATACCTCATTCTTTCTCATAAACTCCCCTTGACACATAGACTCAAGAAGAGTTTTTGATGTGTAATCGAGTCCTTTGTATACAATTTGACACAACCACTACTTTTCTATCACATGGTGGGGGAACTAAGCTAACAAATCTTTGAACCATTCCAAGTTATTCTGGAAAGATTCTCCTAGTACTTAAAGGAATTGATTAATTTGGTTTCAAATTTTTGTCATCTTGTGCGTGAGATAATACTTCTTGAGAAAAACTGTAAGAATTCATTCTAAATAGTGATTGAATCAATAGGCATACTGTACAGCTACTTCTTGGCATTATCCTTAAGAGCGAATGGAATGAAGCGGAGTCTAATTGCGTCCTCCGAAAAGTGTTGCAGTTTAATCATCACGCACACTTCCTAAAATTTACTGATAAAGAGATATGCATCCTCAGAATCAGAATTAGTAAATTTAGGAAGCATACATATATACTGTGATCTTAGTTCATAGTGATTACTATTGGCAGTGAAAATTTCTAAGTTAAAAGGATTTTCTACAACAGAACGCGGAGTTAACCCAGTAGCTCCGCGTTTGCCTATATTATCCTCGCATTTGAACAAAACGCGGAGATGTTCAATAGCTTCGCATTCTGGTTCTTAACTCCGTATTTTGATGAGTTTAACTCCGCGTGAGAAAATAACCAGAATCTCAAATTGATTGAGATTATGATTTGGGCTTATCCAAATACCCAAATTAAATCCGATAAGAACTCTAAATCAAGAGATTTAAATCAAAACTAAGATATTTGATTGGAATCCTTGATGAGTACAAATTTTATTTAGATTGAAACTCTTATATGATCCTAAGGCTATAAATACCCTCTCGGGGAAGCCCTAGGGTCTTCTTTTCTTCTTTTTCGACATCTTGGAGAATTCAAGTTACGCATAGAGTCTTGAGTTCGTGAAAGACCAGAGAAGATCGTTTACAGTCGGCTGCCATCTTCAAGAGAGAAGAGTTCGATGTCTGATCGTCCAAAGGAGCTGTTTGACTGATCCCATCGCCACACAGATCCCACAAATCATTGTAAAAGAAAGCGATTGAGATATAAAATCCTCTCGTTTGTTCTTTCTTTCTCTTGTTCTCTTCCGTTGTAATTTGAGTTTATTCAATGGAAGGAAGGCGAAGAAATTCTGCTGCGAACAAACTTGCGACCACAATGGGAGCCGTCTCTTTCACTAAAGAAGAGATTGTGGTGCAATCGGACGTCGATATGATCGGATCCGACATAGACATGCTGGCCGTTGAAATCGACCAGCAGAAGTATGAGGAGTACCTCTCTTCTAAATCATCAGGTAACCTGAACGACACACGACACTATCGTCGCGTGCGCTCCAATACCCGAGCAACGGTTAAAAAGGTATCCACCAAGAAACGGGGATCTTTGAAGACCGCGGCCATAGAGCCGGTGTTCGGACAGGAAATCCCAGCAGAGGATGACTTCCCTACTGCCGAAGAAGACCTGGGAACTGGATTGACCAGAACCCAACTCCGAAATAGAAGTCGGAGGGCAATGCGAAAAGCCCTCAAAGCCCGCCTTGGACACGGAGCTAACATCATAGAACGCGAGGCTATGGTCCCTCGCAAACTAGCTTACGCTAATTGCGAGACCAGCCATTATCGCGTTAAATGCGAAGTCTTAACTTGTGTTGATCGCAAGGAAAAGTCAGCGTGTGATATTCCACGCCAGACTATTACTGAGCTTAGCGAGAAATGCGAAGCCAGTAAGATTTGCGTTAGTCGCAAAATTTCTGACACTCGCGAGAAACGCGAGTATAAAATTTCCTTAAAACTAGCATATGATTTTCCATGCGAGGCTACTACTGGGCTTAGCGAGAAACGCCAAGCCAGTAGCACTTGCGATAAACGCAAGATTTCTTACACTTGCGAGGAATGCGAGGATAAAGATTCATTAAAGCCAGCGTGTGATTCTCCACGTGAGGCTATTACTGGACTTAGCGATAAACGCGGAGCCAGTACGACTTGCGAGAAACGCAAGATTTCTTACACTCGCGAGAAACGCGAGGATAAAAATTTCTTACAATCAGCGTGTGATTCTCCACGCGAGGCAAATACTGAGCTTAGCGAGAAACGCGAAGCCAGTAGTACTTGCGAGAAACACAAGATGCCTCAGCTCCGGGTAAATCGCGAAGACGATTGGCAAATTATCGTTAATCGTAAAAATCGCGCTAGATGCGAAATCTTAACTTGCGTTAATCGCAAGAGTAAGCCAGCGGGGAGAAATTTTCCTCCACGCGAGGCTAAGATTCCAGAAGAGAAACTTCTGAAGAAACGCCAAGCCAGCATAAAATGCGAGGCTAGCGTAGCAAAACGCGGAGCTACTCTTCAGGCCCACGACACAAAATGCGAAGCTAACTTTCAGCTCCGCGCTCCAGAATGCGAAGCTGTCTCTCAGCTCCGCGTAAATCAACCTGAATATCAAATCAGGACTGATTGTTACACCAATGGATCAGAACTCGACTCCAGTAATCTCAAGAAGCTTCAATGGGCCCCTCGACCCTCTCAGCAGATGAGTGAGCCCCACGACTCCATGACTAAAGTCACCGACCTCAGGGAGTACTTAACCAAGAAGAGAAGAATATAACAAGTTCAATCCGAATCTTCTTGTCATTGCCAACAACTTATGACAGCGGTATCCGCTGTGGTATATAATTGTTGCTGCAATAAGAACAGGGTATCGGTGTTCGATCGATTAACCGAGTCGGACAAAAACCCTACTAAGAAAACAAAGGCTGCTCCCCGAAAAGAATGGAGAATTGTAACCTCCAATATGGTCGGAAAGGGAAAGCTGGTTACGAAAAACCATGACCCGCACAATAAGGCTCAAGAAGGACTTGTCCCCGTAACAACCCAAAAGGGGAAAGTCATGTGGGTCCACCCTGATTTACTACAGGATGAACAGTGGACGGCCGTAGAGGGTCAAAGGAAAAAACGGACTGTTAATGCCATTTCCGCAGGAATAAAGAAGATCATCTGCATGACCTAAGGACAGTCTTCGATTTTATGTGAAAACACCATCTAAAGATGAATCCCACTAAGTCTTTTATGGGGGTGTCCAGCGGAAAGTTCCTTGGGTTCATAATAACTTCAAAAGGAATTTTCCTCGACCCCGAAAAGGTGAAAGCAATTAGTGAAATGCCACCGCCCCGCAATCTTAAGAAATTAAGAGGGTTACAAGGAAAGTTAGCCTATATCCGGCGCTTCATCTCCAATCTATCAGAGCAATGCCAGCCGTTCTCTAGACTCATGAAGAAGGAGGTTTCTTTTGTATGGGATAAGGCATGTCAACAAGCGTTTGACGATCTTAAAGAATACCTTGCCAAACCTCCTGTTCTTATGGCACCAATCCCTGGGCAGCCATTTTTTTTATATGTAAGTGCCATGGATGATGCGTTAGGAGCATTACTTGCTCAGTATAATGAGCATGGCCATGAACACGCCCTTTATTACTTAAGCAGGACAATGATCGAAGCTGAGCATCGGTATACCCCGATCGTAAAAGAATATTTAGCCCTAGTGTTCGCTGTTTAGAAAATGCGACACTATCTTTCAGGGCAAACGATACATGTCATCTCACGGGTTAATCCTTTGAAGATTCTGATGACAAAATCGGGATCCTTAAACGGCCGATTGGCGAAATGGACATTATTGCTATTGCCATATGATATACACTTCGTCCCTCAAAAAACCATGAAGGGACAGACGATCGCCGATTTCCTAGCAGATCATCTAATCTGGTCCAATTCCAAACAGACGACAGAGGCCAACACAGTTAGCAAAGAACAACCATGGCATATGTTCTTTGATGGTGCTGCCAGACGATCTGCTGCTGGAGTGGGGGTTGTGCTAATATCCCCACATAAACATATACTGCCTAACAGTTACACATTAATAGAAGCGTGCACGAATAATGTGGCGGAATACAACGCACTCATTATCGGCTTAAAAATGGCTCTGCAACTGGGGGTGAACTATCTAGAGACATATGGAGACTCTAAGCTCATCGTCAATCAGATGACGGGTGAGTATGAAGTCAGACATGAAACCCTCATCCCCTATCATCAGCTAGCCTTTGAGCTAGCAGGGTATTTTGAACAATTTTATATATATCATATATCTCGAAATGAGAACGTCTATGCAGATGCTCTTGTTGCGTTAGCTGAAACATTGGCGATCCTGCCGAGTGAAGCTAAAAGCATCACTATTGGTAGCAGGGAACTCCTCCACCCAGATATGGTATTCCAAGCTAAAGAGGTGTGCCAGACAGGCTTAATACTGGAACCCCGAGATTGGCGATTTCCATTTATAGATTACGCCCTATATGGGATACTACCAGAGGATCCAAAGGAAGCCGCCTCAATAAAGAGGAAGGCCCCGAAATTTTACTTTGACCGTACACTTCAAAATTTATATAGAAAGTCAAACGATGGTCTGCTACTACGCTGCATATCAAAAGCAGAAGCAGATGAAGTACTAAAGGAAACACATGATGGAGTGTGTGGAGCTCATCAGCCCGGTCCAAAACTCGGGGACCGCATAAGAAGGCTGGGATACTACTGACCGAAGATGATTACAGAGGCAATGGCATACGCTAAACGGTATCATGCATGCCAAGTACATGCCAATTTTATTCATCAACCCCCAGAATACTTGCACAATACCGTTACTAGTTGGCCATTTGAGGCATGGGGAATGGATATTGTGGGGCCAATAACTCCCCCGTCGTCCAGAGGACATCGGCTTATTCTTGCAATAACCAATTATTTTTCAAGATGGGCCGAAGCCGTGCCCATAAGAGAGGTGAAAACGACAGATGTGATTAAGTTCATCAAGCATCATGTTATTTACTATTTTGGCATCCCCGAAGGATCATTCATGATAATGGACCGCAATTCATTAGCCAGGGGTTCTCAAGATTCTGTGATAAGTTCAGAATAAAAAATGTAGCTTCAACACCATATAACCCCGCGGCAAATGGGTTGGCCGAAGCTTTCAACAAGACGATCATTAAACTCCTTCGGAAGTTTGTCTCTTCCAATAAACGAGACTGAGACGAAAAGCTAGGAGAGTGCTTGTGGGCTTATCGCACCACCGTTCGCACCCCAACAAAATCTACCCCGTTCTCTTTGGTTTACGGAAGTGAGGCCATCTTGCCTCTTGAAATCCAGATACCATCATTAAGAGTGGGCTTAGCCACAAGGATGACGACAAAAGAGCGCCATCAACAAAGAAAGTAAGAACTAGAGTCGTTAGATGAAAAAGGGCTCAACAACAAATTGAGTTGTATCAAGCCCGAATCTCACAAACGTTCAATAAGAACATTAAACCAAGGACCTTTAAACAAGGAGACTTGGTTCTGGCTATTAAAAGGCCAATGATTCTAACCCACAAGACTAAGGGTAAATTTGAACCCAAGTGGGAATGACCATTCGTTGTGGAAACGGTATACTCTAGTGGAGCCTATCGCTTAATGAATCAGGACGACGATAGAATGATGATGCCGATCAACGATAAATTTTTGAAGAAATACTATGCTTAAACTAAACCAGAATGATGACAGAGTAACTGTCACATCTGATTCAGATCTCAAGGAGTATAACCATCCACTTGTTCAAGTTACGTAGATGGGCACTTGAACTTCTTTCAAACTAGGCATGCGCAATTAGGCACCTCTGCAAAAATCTGATGATCCTAACCCGATCATCTTGGTGTGTGCAGTTCAAGTTACGCATGAGAGCTTTGAACCGCCTCCACTTGTTCAAGTTATGCAGATGAGCACTTGAACTTCTTTCTTGCTAGGCATGCGCAATTAGGCGCCTCTGCCGAAATCTGATGATCCTAACCCGATCATCTTGGTGTGTGCAGTTCAAGTTATGCATGAGAGCCTTGAACCGCCTCCACTTGTTCGAATTACGCAGATGAGCACCTGGACTTCTTTCTTAAAAACTAGGCATGCGCAATTAGGCGCCTCTGCCGAAATCTGATGATCCTAATCCGATCATCTTGGTGTGTGCAGTTCAAGTTACGCATGAGAGCCTTGAACCGCCTCCGCTTGTTCGAGTTAAGCAGATGAGCACTTGGACTTCTTTTAAAAAAAAAAACTAGGCATGCGCAATTTAGCGCCTCTGCCGAAATCTGATGATCCTAACCCGATCATCTTGGTGTGTGCAGTTCAAGTTACGCATGAGAGCCTTGAACCGCCTCCACTTGTTCGAATTACGCAAATGAGCACTTGGACTTCTTTCTTAAAAAACTAGGCATGCGCAATTAGGTGCCTCAATATGATGATCCTAACCCGATCATCTTGGTGTGTGCAGTTCAAGTTACGCATGAGAGCCTTGAACCGCCTCCACTTGTTCGAGTTACGCAGATGAGCACTTGAACTTCTTGCTTAAAACTAGGCATGCACAATTAGGCGTCTCTGCCGAAATCTGGTGATCATGACCCGATCACCTCGGTATTAGCAGTCTAAGTTACGCAGATGAGCCTTGGACTATTTTACCTAAACAACTAAGTCATTTTGATGACAAGTTATCTGTTGTGCAAACAAATTTTGTAGCCAACAGGTAAAAGAATCAAAAGAGTTATCTTTATTGAAAAAGAATGAATTTACAAAAGAATTTAGAGAATCAGTAAAGTTCTTTCTTCTATTACAAGTTCTTATTACAAAAAGAATAAAAGAATTGAATGAAAGAAAGTTATGGATCTCCTAGAAGCCTCAATTTATTTGTCATCTCGTCAATCACTCGACGACGAGTTTCCTCCACGGAGCGTTGGGCATGTCGGCATAAATTACCGTCGTTTGTTGCCAGTTGCTGGGCCAACTGCTGACGAGATTCTTCAATAGTATGGCTCCTCATTATGCCTTCCTGTTCGAGCTGTCCCTTCCGAAGAATCAGCTCTTCCCGTTTCTTAACGGATTCCCCTAACCGAGACTCACTGGCTTCCAGAATAGCTCGAGCCTTAGCAATGGTCTCTTTGGCTCTAAGGATGGCGGCCTGACTCCCCTCAATCTCGAAGTCCACTATCTCTAACCCCCTGAGGATTGATTCTTGACTGGCTCGTAGTTCTGCCAACTCCCGAGACCAGACTTCCTCTTGGCGCCTCAGTTCCTCTTGACGAGCCACCAATTCTGTCCGAAGACGCGCCAACTCGATTTCAGTGATCGCTTCCACAACCGCTTGGCGAACTATGTTTAGCATATTCACCTGATCTTCTAAAGCTTCGAGGCGGGCCCGGTAAGGAGCTGCTCGGTCTCATCCCCCAATCTTTTCAATATTATCCAGATAGCTGGACAACATTGGACGTCCAAGATTAAAGAAATCTCTTCCGTCAAGGATCATCCCGATACATCTCCTTAGCAACCGTATAAAGTCATTAACACTGTGGTTGAAGAATTCTTCAAGAGGGTCCGCAGTGTCTGTATTTAAGGTAGGCAGCGCTAAAGATGATGTTTATGGGGGAGGAGTGACATCCGTTGGAGTTAAAGAAGAAGAAGCCCGTCCCTGTATCAGATTCATAACATGCGGGGCTAGTAAAGCCAATATGGACTTGGCAGAACTGGGAACCCGAGGAGAAGCATCATTAGTACGGATCACTCGGGCAGCGCCACCAGCAGAGGTAGACGATGGTGTGTTTTCACCTGAAACTCCTCCCGTGGCAGAAGTGGCTTCGAATGAGAACTTTAAATTTTTTTCATCTCCCACTGGCGGAGGACTTGGGGCTGGAGGAGTCACCAACGGCTCAACAGCCATAATGGTAGATGGCATTAATACTGCTAGTTGAGGAGCAGATGGCATACCAACAACTACCGAAAAGGTTTCTTCAGAACAGACCCCGGGGGTTGGAGATGGCAGACTCGGGGAGGGCGTAGCTTCTCTCGCTGCAGCCTCGACAACAACCTCTGTCTTATCATCACTTCCGAGTTTATCAATAGGGGGAACTGAAGAAGGAACAGAGGGAGGAGTTGTCGTGAAGTAGTCTGTGTCAAACTCATTTGCAGAACTACCTAATCCACCCGCTGAGCCAGTTGTACCAGAATAATCCACCTTCTCCTTAGACTCTTCCCTGGTAGTCGAATGCATCAGCGAGTTGGGCTAACCACCTGCAAAAAAGCAAACAAATAGTGTTATATATAATGATAAAATGAATAATGAACAGAAGATAAAATATAAGAGCCATACTAGGAGAAACAAGTCCAGTGGTCGGACTTGAAGGGGGAGCCATTGCTGTTTCCAGGAGCACACCCGTTTCACTACCTAGAGCTTGCATCGCAGAGTGTTCAACAGATTCTGCGGTTGGAGGAGTCGGGACCTCAGTAGTACTTGGAGTTTCAGCTGGTCTATTCTCCTCTGCCGGCACCGTAGGCAAAGCTGAGGCTAGCAAGTCTGAAGCAAACTTGGCTGCCGCCTCTTGAGGGACTAAGAGGGTCCCCGGGGCTAATTTCTGCTTCTTTTTTGCCGGTTCGCCTCATACAGGTCCACGGCGTTTAACGGTTGGACTCCGGGGACGGGGAACCAAGTCTTGAGGGGCACCACCATCATCGCCGTCATCATCATCACCATCAGAGTTACCCAAGTCTGATGGATCGGCCATCGCACCAAGGAATTCGTCCATTTCTTTCACCTTCACTCTTTTGGCTCCTTTGCAGCTAGCATAGAAGACCTCTATCTCCTTGCAGCAGTTGCGGTTGATGGAGAAGTTGGGCACTTCAGCATTAGCAATGCTGTACCAAGTACAGAAGCTTAACACCATGCTGAGCTCTGGTGATTTCAAAGGTAGCATAAATTCTACTCTGGTTTCTCCAGCAACAAAATGGAACCACCCCCGTGCCCCTGCATACAGATTTTCCTCGTACGCCAACTCCTTGTTTGGATTTCCTATATAGAGCTGCGTATATCCAAATTGATGAACAAATCTGTTCGGGATATACGGTTCTATGTAGCACATGGTGTTTTGCCTGTACAGCAAGTGTCCAGGGCGAATATTCAATAACCACCAGAAGACCCCTGAAGATAAGTTGGTGAACTGGTTTGCTCCCAAAATATCTTTAAATTTAGATCCATACTCTCCCCCAGGAAAATCTGGGAAGCAGCGGAAGATCTCATAGTTTTGATGATGATGGAGTGTTTTGCGTATTTGAGACATGTAATTGCTCTTCCAGACAGAGCGCTCATACTTCTCTACGAAGAACGGCTTGTCAGTTGGGTTGTAAATCGCAGCACTCATCAGCGACGGGCAGTGCATGACTAGCCACGCCATTAAATATGTGTAGGGCATCTCTACCCTTGGGTTCGGTGTCTTTACCATGGCAGCTTCTTTGGCCGCTTTACCCTTTCCAGCTTTGCCTTTATTCTTCTCCGCTGGCATGAAGCTGTTGCAAAGGACCCGGAGCCCGCTCTGGAGGTTGGCAACCATTGCTGGTAACAACTCGAATGGTCAACCATAGGCCAATAGAACGGCTGGATAGACGACATTCTTTGCGATGGCCTCCTTGGGAAGAGAAGGGACAACGCATCTCTTTAACCAAAGCATCAGGAATCCCGCAAGCAGACCTCTGTCTGAAATTGGAAACTGTGCCTGATAGTGGAAGCTCTAAAAGACCGTGCCAGGACCAAATCCTCCTTCATTCGATTCGGTCATGTATGATGTGGCTTCTAAGCTGGAGATACACTCCTTCACTTCGTCAATACTAATGGAAGGGCGTTCATGAACCATAGAGAGACTCTCCTTCAGATTAATGAAGAGATAATCTGCCCACTTCTTATGGCCAATTCCCTAGTTCCTTACTCCAGCCAGGTCGGCACAAATATGATAGTGGCACATCATTCCCAGTAGGTCTGGTAGATGTGCTCATCCCCTGCTTTCAGCATCTTCAACTCTTCAGCAGTGGGGATATATTCCTCATAAGGAACTTCGCCCATTGATAAACCAGACACTTCGAACATTTCATGGAGAGCGATCCAAGCTCACCCACTGGTGTGAAGAATGTGCCGGTCTCAGGGTTATACATCTCCAACAGGCAGAATAAGTGGAATGCACTTTGAGGAAAGCCAAACTGGACGTTTCTAATGCCTTTGTACAAGCCAATTTCCTTTAAAGTTTTCTCATGGGTGTCCAGTATGTATTTGACAAGTTTGAACCACCACATGTTGCCCGAAGAGTGGACCCATCCGAGCATTCTAAAATCTTTGGCAGGGTACTGACCACCCTTGGCCAAGAATTATCTAAGAAAAGTCTTAGCACGAATCGGGACCTCACCAACAGGGTGTTCTTTGGTGACTCTGCCTGGGAGGAGCCCCATAATACATCTGGGGGAACTGTCTTGAAAAGCCCCATTCGCGCCGAATTTGCCGGTCGCAACACTATCATATTCACGAGTTAGCTCAAATTCTAACTCGCGGTTGGAAGACAGCCTTTGGAGATATACTAAGGGGTAGCTACGCTCCATGTCGGGCAGAAACATGAGTAGATCCCCGACCTGGTACAGCCATTTGCCCTCCTCTTCAAAGAGGATCTTATCAGAGTGATCCAACATATCTCCGAAGAGGAATGCGGGCTTTTCCAATACCTCTCGATTCGTGGCCTCAAAAGAAGCGTCAATGATAATTTCCCGTGCAGTAGCAGGGCTGTATCTGATCAGCGTTTCCCTGCACTCCCTGAGACCTGGCTTAAAGGCAGCAAGATTAGTGGTGAAACGGAACTGAGTTACTGAGTCTGCACCCCTACCATAGCCGAAATGATGCCCTTGGAAAATTGGATCCACTGAATAGCCAACTAAAAAAAAAAAGAATTAAGAATTAGGAAAATTTCTACAAATCAGAAAATTTTTCTAAGTATGAAAACGCGGAGCTAGGGATAATTCCACGCGAAGTTAAGAAGATAGCCTCACGTTGTGGCAAAACGCGAGGATGATAAAATAACTTCGCGTTTACAAACGCGAAGCTAAAATTCTAACCTCGCGTCCGAACGCGATAGCTAGCAAAAATAACTTCGCGCTTAAAACGCAGAGATAACACGATAGTTTCGCGTGGAGGAATATCAGAGATCATTTCCTTCTTCTCAAAGCCATTTGGCTGGAGTACAGTGATCTCGCTAGTAAAAGAAATGATTGGCTGATAAAACTGAGCCAAATCACTCTAAAAATGTTCCAAGAAAGCCCCAAAAGTGAGGTTCTTACCTCCGATGGGCGAGGCGTGGACTGGCTCGCCACTGCGGCCACTTCCACGGCCGCTGCCCCTGCTGCTTACGCTAGTTGTCGACGGCGAGGCTGCGCTGAAGAAGCGCGAGTCTTTGGTGCCATTGCTCTTGGAGACCGCCTGAAATCGCCTGATCGCCGGTCGCCTGGAGCTTTGGAGTTCTTGAAAATTCTTCAGATGAGTGAAGAAGAAAAAGAAACTCCATTTAAATGAAGAAAACCGCCTCTTGGTATTCGGCGCGAAAATCAGAGCGACTAACTGATCAGTTACTCCCTAAAAGGCGAAGCTATTAACCTCGCGTGGTCACCTGAAACGCGAAGCTATTAGCTTCGCGTAATGATCCAAAACACGAAGTTATTAACTCCATGCAAATATGCAAAATGCGAAGCTAACTTGGTATTTTAGCTACGCGTTTCTATGAAGCTTGGACTTGGCAAGCGTTATTTGGCGCCTCTGCCAAAATCTGATAATCGTCACTTGATTATCTTAGTGTGTGCAGTTCAAGTTACGCATCAGAGTTGCCTCCATTAAAACTAAGACATGTGCAATTAGGCGCCTCTGTCTAAATTAAATGATCCTGATATGATCATTTTGGGTATTAGCAGTCTAAGTTACGCAAATGAGGTTTAGATTATTTTATCAAAAAAATGAGTTATTTATTTATTGAGCATGTAAGATTTTGAAGCCAACAGATAAAGAGAAAAAGAATTATCATTATTCATGAAACAAAAGGTTACAGAAGAAGAGGGAGTTATAGCTCTCCCAAAAAGCTTCAACCTATTCATCGCCTCATCAATCACCCGACAAAGAGTTTCCTCCATGTTCCTCCATGGAGTGTTGAAATTCCCTGGTTCACATATAAAAGATCTCCTCTGCAAATGTCAACTATGATCTGTTTAAAGTTCTTAGTAGATCATCTAAAGATACTGCTACAAGAATCCTAATGATATGCACAAGTTGAATTCGACATGCTACAAGCCCTTAAATGATCATCTCTATCACTTTGGAAAACGACATAGATTGTCATCTAATAGAAATGGTCCTCAAGAAAACTTAATGAGCTGCCGCAGAGTTCTTTGAACTCCTTCAAAAGTTTATCTTTTGGAGTCAGAGCTTGAAACCTACAACTATGTTGTAAAGTATATGCTTCTGGCTTCCTTAGAGTTCTTTTACTGATGAAGACTGGTAGAGCCACATGCACTTCTCTTCAAAAAGGATCTGGTTCGAATACCCTACTGCAAAAGAAGAATCAAGAGTTAGAGAAAAACTCGAAAAAATCTTCTAAGTATAAAAACGTGGAGTTAAAAAATAACTTCGCGCGTAGCTAAGCAAATAGTCTCGCGTTGAAACGCGACTGCTAGTCAAATAACCTCGCGTTGAAACGCGACTGCTAGTCAAAATAGCCTCGCGTTGAAACGCGACTGCTAGTCAAAATAGCCTCGCGTTGAAACGCGACTGCTAGTCAAAATAGCCCCGTGTTTCAAACGCGAAGATGACGCGATAACTTCGCATAGAAGAAGACAAGAGTTTTTCTCCGTCTTCTCCTTTCTTCCCAAGCCTACGGCCGGAGAACGGTGATCTCACCGGTTCAAAATTGGTTGGTCGGTTAAAACCAAACCAAAACACTCCAAAATTGATCTAAGGAGTCTCAAAGTTAAGAATTTCTACCTCCAATTGGTGCAGCATGGATTGGCTCGCTGTTGTGGCCACTGCCTCGGCCGCCGCCGTCGCTGCTAGTGCCGGTCGCCAATGGTGAGGAGGCGCGTGATACCGTACTCTTCTTAGATGACATCCTAATGATGGAAAATTTTTGGAAAGTCGAAGGAAGTTCGGTTGAAGATCATCCCTTCAACCTGAGTCGCCTGAGCTCTGAGCTCTTGAAATTCTTCGGATGAAATGAAGAAGAAAAAGAGTTTGAGGCTCTATTTAAATGATCCGCTTCTTGGTATTCGGCGCGAAAGTCAGAGCAGGAGTAATTACTGAGCTATTAACTGAGTAATTACTGAGCAATTAATGAGCAATTACTCACTGAAATGCGAAGCTATTTAGCTCCGCGCAAGTGAACAAAACGCGAGATAAACTTGGTATTTTAACTCTGCGTTTAAAGATCCAAAGTATTTCAAAATTTGCTAAGTTCTAAGCCATTTTGAAAACTTTGAAGGGGGTTCTGTTGGCGGTGAAAATTTATAAGTTAAAAGGATTTTCCACAACAGAACGCGGAGCAACCCAGTAGCTCCACGTTTGGCTATATTAGCCTCACGTTTGAACAAAACGCGGAGATGTTCAATAGCTCCGCGTTAGTTCCGCGTTCTGGTTCTTAGCTCCGCGTTTTGATGAGTTTAACTCCGCGTGAGCAAATAACCAGAATCTCAAATTGATTGAGATTATGATTTGGACTTATCCAAATACCCAAATTAACTCCGATCAGAACTCTAAATCAAGAGATTTAAATCAAAATAAGATATTTGATTGGAATCCTTGATGAGTACAAATTCTATTTAGATAGAAACTCTTATATGATCCTAAGGCTATAAATACCCTCTCGGGGAAGCCCTAGGGGTCTTCTTTTCTTCTTTTTCGGCATCTTGGAGAATTCAAGTTACGCATAGAGCCTTGAGTTCGTGAAAGACCAGAGAAGATCGTTTACAGTCGGCTGCCATCTTCAAGAGAGAAGAGTTCGACGTCCGATCGTCCAAAGGAGCTGCTTGACAGATCCCATCGCCACACAGATCCCACAAATCATTGTAAAAGAGAGCGATTGAGATATAAAATCCTCTCGTTTGTTCTTTCTTTCTCTTGTTCTCTTCCGTTGTAATTCGAGTTTATTCAATGGAAGGAAGGCGAATAAATTCCGCTGCGAACAATTACCCACTGCAAGTTGAAGCTTGATGCATGACGGTAGTGATGTGCACAACGGTAACATCGATCCTAAAGGATCGGGATCAGTTGGTCCATCTTGTCTCTCCTGAACAAATCTGATCTCACAAATTGACCAAATTGATCACGGGTCTAATGTGGCATGAACCAATTACCGCGAGTAGATGCATGAATTTCCTAAATTAATGCAAGAAGTAAGGTGTGGTGAGATGAAACGGTGGAAGAAATATGAACAAAGAAAATAAAAACGTGATCCTACTATTTCTACTTTTTTATTTTTTAAAATTATTTTATAGAACTGGAGACCAAAAATACAGAACTGGAGAAAAATAGGGAGAGATTCTTGCCAGAATTGCCGCCAAATGGCGGCTATTGCCACTATTTGGTGACAAAATCAGGGAGTTTGGCTCCCTTCTTTTTGTAGTGTATTTCTGAGGCTTCTTTTGTCCATTTTTGCTTTCTGTATTTGAACTTTGAGGTCTCTATGCATTTAACACACATTGTTAATTCGTAAAATGCTAGAAAAAGTAAGAAAACACTGTCGACCCCTAACAACGGTGCCAAAAACTTATTGTGATAAATCACCTATAAGTGTACAATGTCAGTTGCAGCGCAAACATGTCATTTTCATAGGGATCTAAAGTATTTTCTATCTTACTAATCCTATTATTCTAAAGAGGTAACTATAGGTTCTAAGTTGATGTTTGTAGTTATTATAATTAGCTTAGGATATAGAATATTCTAGTTCACAACTAAATATTATTTATTTTGTCTTCTTTCTTTCATAAAAATTTAATTTTTCAGTTTAATTTTTACTTAAAGCATCCTAAGCATGAACAATTAAGTTATGGGTAAGTGTAATCCATAAAAAATTACTTTTCATAGAAATAAGGCAAATCATTAGATTAATTCCACTAAACAAATAAAGACCAATAACTCCAAATCCTAACTAAGAATAAACTATCAAAATACTTAAATTAAGTATAATCTATCAAAGTTTTAATATACGAGTTCTTGTATTTCAATCTTTTCATTAAAATATCATGTCTTTATTATTTTATTTTAGAAAGAAAACAATAAAAAACAATTACATGGTTGATTCCTAGTTTCATCTATATCCTAGAGTTAAACTAAGTTAGCTATTCATGTTACTAATTAGCAAAATCCTATTTTTAGTTATGAAAGTCATAAAAAAACTCTATTTTCCTAGAAAGCAAGAGAAATCTCTAATAAAAAGCAAATAATTCTCTACTAGAAAACAATGAAGTGCAATGGAATTACCTCTAGAGCTTGGTATAGCGGTCGTCACCCCTTCGACAAAATCCTAATCTTTGTTTTATCAAAAATGCATTTAAAGTTATATCTAAAAAGCCCTCACAATTTATAAGGATTCATGGGGCATTTATAACCTAAACACAATCCTACTACTACTTAAACTCGATACAAAAGATATAATTCTAATCAAATACAAACTAATCTCAAGATATATAATCGTAATTCAATCCATAGGTATTAGAAACCAATTGTTGAGATTAGATAGTTCAAAATACTATTTTTTAAAGCCAAAACCTGAAATTAGTTTCAGCACACTCATAGCTCGCTGGACTGGATATTCCATTCTGTAGCACTTCAGTAAAATGGCTATAAATTTTGCATACGTACTCGGATTGAGCTGTTCTTGAGCTTGTTTTGAAGATAATTCCAAGATCTACAAATTCCACCTACAAAATTTTCCAGTCAAGCTTTTTCTTTGCATAAAATGCTCTTGAAATTTCTACTGCTGCACTTGAGTTTCTGTTTTCATCTTAATTGACTTTCTTTTATCATATTCTTAACAAATTTGTTTCTTTTTCTTCTTCTCTTCCTTGCAAATTCTTTGATACCTATAAAAACATACTAAATATACCCAAGTGATAATTATTTATATACAATATAGATAAAATATAGGAGGAAAAATACAAAATATGATACTAATCATGACCCAATATGTGTATAGGCAAGTAGGTAGTGATATTTGTCTATACACATATAATATTAGCTACACACAGAGAGCATCAGATAATTGTAACGAATTCTGTTAGGCATGTTTAGAGTTAGACTATTAATTTACCCAATAAATAATCTGGTTCAGTTCCCAATATCAATTAATAGTTCAAAATGTTAGCCGAATATATTCACAAAATAATAGCCCAATATGTGAGCTAAGAATATATGTAAAATATAAATTAAATAAATCTTACAAGAAATGAACATAAAATAGTAGTGTTACTTACTCGGTTTCCCTCTCTTTCTCTTTTCTTCTTCTCTTTCTTTTTTTCAATTTATTTGGGAAAATTCCCCTCTCCTTCTGCCGCTGCCACTGTAGGTTAAGATTAAGGGTTTTGCGAGTGGGAGAATGCTATTGTGTTTTTGTGATGGGAGAGATGGAAAAAGGAAATCAAAAAAATAAAAAATAAAAAGAAATTGGAAAGAAAATGGAGAAGTGTTGTTGGTGCTGGGTGTGGGAAGGAATAGTGAGGAGAGAAGTGTATAGTTTTCAATGAAGTGGTATTATTATAAAGAGGCAAAATTGTAAAATTGTGAAACTTCTTCATTAAGGTTTCTTCTCCTTAAGCCAGTAAACTCCATACAATGCCACCCTATCCTTTTCCTTCCAGCGCATCGTTGTCTTAATGTATGGGGTGTGCCCTTAGAGAATGATATAGAAAATTGAGTGTTTAAAAAGAAATTATAATTAACTTTTAATTTGTTTAATATTTTATTGTTTACGGTTCCGGTAAATATTTTTTAAATATTACCAAATTAATAAAAGGCATAGTACTCAATGAAAGAAATGCTAGAAAATTATCTGTTTGTCTTTTTGACATTCAGAATAAGAAAAATAAAATTATGAAATAATTAGAAGAATAATTTAATATTATGAAATTAGAAAAATTTGGGAATATTTTGAGCTTCCCAAAAAATTTCTAAAAATTATAAATATTAGGAAACTAATAAACACAAAGACCGAATATCATTTGGAGATACGAATTTAAAGTTACGTCAATCGAAATTATTTTGGTGTACAAATTGACATTCAGTAGCCTAATTTGGTACGTTCAGATCTAAAGGGATACTAGTAGCATAAAATTTTGGAATATTATAATATTATTTAAATAATGCTCAATGTTTGTACACTGCAGGTTGGATTCTATAAAAAGAAATAGTCGAAGAGTTACCTCTACTACAAAAAATTGGTTCTATTTAGTGTGGAGGCCTTACACTTGAGCTTACACCTCTTCCAGAGAACCTTAAGTGTGCTACCAAGGACCTAAGAAAATATTTCCGGTTGTCATCTTAGTTCATATTGTAGAGAGTTAGAAAGACAATTACTCTATGCTTCGCATACACAAGGATGCTCTAGGTTGGAAGATTGCAGATATCAAGGTTATGGACCCTCCTATATGCATGCACGGGATAATTTTGAAAGATGATGATAAGCCCACCAGACAGATGCAGCGCAGGTTGAACCCTGGTATGAGGGAGGTGGTTAAAGCCGAAGTCAGTCAAACCAGGTAGTTTCAAGAAAGAGTGAAGTAATGGTGAATCGAAATAAGGATGGTAAGATGGTATCAACTCGTACTGCTGCGAGCTGGTGCGTGTGTATTGACTATAGGAAGTTTAACCAAGTAACTTAAAAAGACTATTTTCCATTATCATTTTTAGTCCAAATTTTAGATAGAAAAGCATGGCATGAATATTATTACTTTATAGATGGCTATTTAGAATACTATCATATCAAAATTGTCTAGAAGATTAGGAGAAAACATTTTTTTACCTAGCTATTTGATTTAGCTTTAAGGAGAATGCCGTTTGGATTACGTAATGCCTGTGCTACTTCCCACAATGTGCTATTAGCATTTTAAGTGACATAGTAGAAGATTTTCTAGAGATATGTATAGATGACTTATTTATATTTGGAGATAGTTTTGAGTCACACCCACCTATTAAAAGCAATATTAAATAATGTAAACAAAAAACCCTACTTCTAAATTGGGGAAAATGTCATTTTATGGCCAAAAAGAACGTAGTTTTGGGGCATATTGTATCATCTAAGAACATGGAGATCAGTAAGATGAAAATCGAATTAATCTCCAAAAATACCAACCCTAAATATGATCAAGGATATACGTTCATTTGTAAGGCACACCGGTTTTTACAGGTTATTAAAGATTTTAGTAACGTTGTTAGACCTTTATCTCATCTTCTTGTGCATGATGTGCAGTTTGAGTGCATGTAGGCATGTTAGACTGCATTTGACACATTAAAAGAGATACTTGTCTCCACATTGATCATGTAACCTCTGATTGGTCCCCTTTATTTGAAATTATGTGTGGTGCAAGTGATTATACCATCAGACCTATACTTGGCAAATGCCAAGGTAAGAAGCCATATGTCGTCTACTACGGTAGCAAGATGCTCAATGATGCTCAAATGAACTATACAACTTAGAGCTTGTTATGGTAGTTTTCACATTGGATAAATTTTGTCCTCATATACTTAGCTCACATATCGTTTTTTTCAAATCATTCAGGGTAGAAATACTTGCTTTTCTAAAACAACGTTAAACTTGCACTTGGTGGCCACTCCTTCTTCAAGAATTTGACCATGAAATAATGAATAAAAAGGAAGTTGAGAATGTGGTCATTGACCACCATTTTCGGTTAATATTTGAAAAAGAAGAACTCCTCATTAAGGATTCTTTACCTGATGGGCCATTATTTGATTTACATCTAACTCCTTGGTTTGCTGATATTGTTATTTTTTAGTTGCAGGAAAGATGCCATAACATTGGAGCACTCAAGAGAAGCAAAAATTCTTTCATGAAGTATGTCGTATCTTTTATGATAATCCGTATCTTTTCAAGTATATCTCATATTAAATCATTAAGTATTGCATGCCTAATGATGAGATCCAGAGTATTAAATTATATATCATACGAAAGTTTGCAGGGTTCATTTTTCGTCAATGACAGTTGCCAATGTCCTATAATGTGATTTCTATAGGTCTAACATATTTAGAGATATCCATGGTAAACGTTGTAAAGCATGCCAAAGGTTGGGAGCTTTTAATAGAGGATTGACATGCCTCTATCATGATTCTCACCATTGAGATCTTTGATTATTGGGACATTGACTTAACGGGTCCTTTTCATATTTTGGTCAATATTTATATTCTTGTCATCAGTGACTATGTGTTCAAACAGGTAGGGGCATTGACTTAATGGGTCCTTTCCATATTCTGATTGATATATATAAATATTCTTGTCGTTGTTGACTATGTGTCCAAATGGGTAGAATAATCTATCTTTAAGTTCTTAAAAGAATATGTACTGTCTAGACCTGCGGTTTCCAAAGCAATCATTAGCAATAGGGACTCCCATAACTGTAACAAAGCTTTTGAGACTCTAATACACAAATATGGCATCATATACAAAGCATCGACATCTTACCATTCCCAATAGAATGGACATGCAAAGTTAGCCAGTTGGAAATTAAACAAATCCTAAAACAATGGTTAATCCAAATTGCAAAGATTGATCTTCACGATTGATCAATTCTCCTTGGACATATCGAACTGCATACAAGATACTCCTTGGGATGTCTCCGTATCACCTAGTACATGGTAAGGCGTGTCATCTCCCAGTAGAACTCGAGTATAGAGTTTACTGGGCTTTGGAAACCATCATTCTTAACCAACCACTATAGGCCCACTTTGTAAGCTTCAAGTAAACGAGTTAGATGAACTCAGATGCAACAGCTATGATAACACACATATCTTCAAAGAGAAGACGAAAACGGTTCACGACCAATGCATCTTACATCGTACGTTTAATCTATCTAAGATGGTATTACAATATGACTCGTGTTTGTATCTATTCCATGGGAAATTATGTTCTTCTTGGACCAAACCATTTATTATTAAAACTGTATATTCTTATGGTGCAATTAAGGTTGAAAATCCAAATACTTGTCTTGTATTCAAAGTAAAATAAAGAGACTTGAAGCACTTCCTAGAGCTTCCATCACATGTGGAGAATATACTGATCTAGTGGATCCTCTATCATCCACGTAAATCGACTGAGCATAACACTTCCGTATACATATGTATATTATGTATGATATTTGTTCTTATCGCGTTTCTAACAATTGTTTGATTTCTAGATACGATTTTCAGTTGGAAAACATCAAGTATATTACTTCGACTCTCCTTTATTCTTATAGTTGTTACATGCATGTTTGTCGAAATCAATCCATTAAGGACAATGCATAAGTTTAGCTGGGAGAGAAATTTTTACATGATTTCTGCACTCGGTTTACTCAACTCAACGACTTTTATAACTTACAATCTACACATGTATACCATGAGTGTTTATTTCCTTTTTTTTATTTCATTCATATTTTGGAATATAGACACTAATAATTTATTTCTTTTTAGAATAGGTACTAAAATTTTTGTAATAAATGGTACTAATTTAAAAAATTCAAGAAATAAAAAATATAAGAGAGCCACTGAGCACCGTTATTGAAGTTGCTGTAGACAGCAAGGTTCAGATACACATGCATGCGCGCACACACACAGATATATATATATATATATAGGGATTACTGTAAATGAGCTGGCAGCTCAGCTAAGTTACATGAGTCAGGAGCAAAAAACTAATGATTCTATTATATTTTATCAAATCTTTTTGGAATTATAATCTCTACCTCAATGCCTTCTTAAGGATCAAATTTTATAGATTTTGGAGTTCATTTGATACTCTATCAAGTGGAAACAAAATGTTGTATTCAACAAAAACTATTAATTTTGTATCAATTTGTTGGAAAGCAAAATGAAAACTAAAACCCAAGTAATTGGGCATGAGTGAACTCTAGGGGGTCGAGATCATAATTCAAAAGAGAGTTTTTTAAAAATTATTAGAGATAGTGGAAATAGACTGCAATTTAGGTAACATATGTGAGTTGGCGGTTCATTTCCATTACACACATGTAAAATCACATATTTTTGTTTAAGTTTAGACCAAATATTTTTGTTTAAGTTTAGACCATATATTAATTACGTACAAAATGAACAATTTTTAAAAATAGAACAAATAAGATCTCTTGATCAATGATAAGTATCTAAATCATGTTATTTTTTATATACCGCCTATTTGGAGCATGGAGATTATAATTAATTATTCAGATTGTCGATATACACCCTTAGTATTAAGATTTAAGGATGCCTTCATAGACAACTTTCTTTCGAGACAGTTTACATACATATCCTAATCCTAAGCCTACCAATATATATATTACATTTATTGTAACATCTAAAGAAACACTGTCGAAGTAGTTGTTATACTCGCTGTCAACAATGGGTTTATATAATGCATATTCTATAGTATCCAGAGCACTACTGTCAAAATAGCTAGCAAAGCCGCTATCGATAAGAGTACAGTAGTGCACAAGTATATACTAGATCGAGACCTCATCTTTCATACCCACCTTGCCAAAATCCTAAATATCCCTTGCCATTGATAGCCACCGTCCCCCTTTCGACAAACCACTTGCTCCAGCATATTCTTCACAAAATCTTAATCATTTAATCAAGTAAGTTCTTCTATCTCTACTTTCGATTCACTAACTAAATAAGATTGATCTAAATCAAGCAAATTTCAACATCTAATTTCTAGGATTTTCACAAAAAGTTGAGGGAATGACAACAATTAATGCACAAATCCTTGATTTAGTGTTAGATTGATTCCACTGATGATTCATGACTTTTACTCAATTATTTATGCCTGATGCTTATTGTTGATTAGTTCGAGATTTGCATGAATTGGGGCAAACTAGGATTGGAACTTGTCAATTAACACTATCATATTCATTAACTCTTCGACACTTGAAGGATTAATATTATCATATATCTAATTACTCAGTATCCAGAGACTATCACTAATGGGGATTTATTGGAATCATGATGCAAATTATTATTGAATGTGTAATTTTTCCTTGTAACTGAGCATGACACCCAAAAAAGTGATAGCCAAAGTCAGAATTGACACAAGTACATCTCAAGCACTCATAAGGGGAAGCACACCACAAATTCCAAGCCCATGAAATACAAAGGTATACACACATTTCTAAAAGTTTAAGTTCTAATTAGAGCATGTAGTACTGTACCGGTCTTAATCCTTAAACTCTTATATCAGTCGGTTCTGTATCACTTGTATCAGTTTGGGTATCCGGATATTGATACGGGCAAATACTGAGTAAATTGAATTATATTTTTCTTTCTAGTTTTAATTTCAAGTTTCACAAAGCAAAAATCTCTTATCTTATTATTTTGAATTTTTTTTATAATTTTCTTGAATTATTCTGAATCAACTGATTTTTTTAGCAAATAACAGTTAAAACAATCAATTTAAATCTAATTTTCCCCTCATTTTTCCTCTCATTTTATACCCAATAGTACAACAGCCCTCCTTGACCAATTATGGATAATTTTTTGACCTAATGGCATTTTGTATTTATGATGAAGTTCAAAGATTTTTAACCATATTTTATACACCTCTTTCACTAACTATTTAATCCCCAAAATAAATTCAGAAAATTATAAAAAAAATCAAACTTATTTCTCTCGTATTCATTTTTATTTTCTTTTCAGAGCTCTAACCCTAATTCTTTTTCAAATTTTCTCAAATAATTTGCAAAATAGTAAGTATGAAAATAGGCTGAAAATGAACTATATGGCCACATGCACCTTATTCTTGAGTTTAACTCTTCTAAATGAGCTCTAATATTCACCACCAACTTGAGGATATCTTCTCCAATGTCTGTCCATTTTCAACAGTGTGATTCTTAGAAAAATTTCTCAATTTTTGAAAGGTAATCGCATTAATATTAACTCTTTTCGATTTGGACTCAACAAAATGCAAGAATACACTCCAATCATTTAATTAGTTTTTTTTTTACGAAATCCCCTCATCTATGATACCGGACATATTATTAACCAATTTGCGAGATTATACATGCTTAAATTTGCATTTATCTTGAATTTTATTATATGTGTCATATCGTGCATATTATATGTGCACATATTGTATCACTATCCAGACATATTCAGCGGTCTATCTTATAACGATTACAACTTTTCTCTCTTAACTGCGATTAATCTCATTCCAATATCGTTATAAAGATAATTTATTAAATTACAATTATTCTGAAAGAAACTAATTCTAATTCAACTATTTTCCTAGTCAAATAAAATCTGAAAGTTTCATCATTACTGCTGTATTAAGTCCATAATTCAACAGCAGCAAGTACATGGTAAAATGACCATAACATTTATTCGAGATTTATTGGAAAGATAATTAAATAACTAAAACTTTTTTTAAGAATTTAGGCTATAATTTTATTTTTATCTTAGTCAAATAAAATTTGGAAATTCCATCAATTGTTGTCGTACCGGGTCAGTAATTCAGTTGCAGCAAGTCCATGGTACAATAATTATAACTTTTATTCCAGAACTTCATTTGAGCTCATTTAAAATTCATTAGAAAGATAATTGAATTATCTACAACTTTGTTTAGATCCTAGACCTAAATTTGTTTTTATTTTAGTCAAATAAAACCTGAAAATCAGATCTATTATCAATCATTTTTGGCATTTATGTTATATTTGTGCATATATAGCTTGAATTAAGTTGTATATATTCATTCATATTTAATTACTCATGTACGCATGTTTAACTCCTCATTTTCTTACCTATACATGGTTTTTCACTCGGAAATAATGCTTCATGCATACGAACATTTTCTATGACTCTTGTACTTATCAATATCACCGTTTGTGTTGTTTCACATTTACATGGCTATTGATACATGAATTCTTATTACATATGTCACAATGATACATTGATACAAAGCATATACTATATTGTGGATATGGGAGAAATGAACGATGTAATAAAACACGTATTGTGGGTTCTTTCCCAGTTAGGATGCATCCACCAATTTGTGTACTGGTATCATCAATTTCTTGTATGCTTAGCAACACATCATCCAGTTTGTACGGAGATCAGTACTTAGGCTTGTAATCTCAAGTATACACAGGATATCTAGTGTGCCTAGCAACACATTATCCAGTTTGTGTGGAGATCAGTGCTTCGAGTCGTGTTAACAAGTATGCACAGTACATTCCTAGAATACGTGAATACTCACACCATTCAATTCCAAACAAATAGGATAAAATATATAATCCTTTGTTTTATTATGTTAATTATGAATATTATATGCTTCATGATTTATATTCATACATCTTTTATATATTTCACACTAACATGCCACACACACACATATTTTTATATGGTTTCTATAGAACTGTATGAGCTTAGATTTATATTCTTGTTTGGATTCTGATTCTTTGGATTATCACATTCTAATGCAACAATCATGACTGTAGTGCCTGAGGAGGACCCACCTCTCAAGGAACCCTATTTTCACGAGCATACTTAGCGCCAGTAACCTGCTTCTTATAGGATCTTATCTCTTTTATGTATAAATTATTTTGGCTTATATATTCATATATATCATGCTTTCTAGTTTTGTCTGTAGTATCCAAACACTTATATATATATATATATATATATATATATATATATATATATATATATATATATATATATATATATATATATATATATATATATATATATATATATATATATATATATATATATATATATCTAGTACTTATGTTGATATGTTCTGATACTATACTTAACTTTACATGAGCAATATTTTTATGTGCATATTGCTTATGATTTCTGTATACCTGTTTTTGGATATTATAATATTCATACTCGTGATTTTGTGGCAAATAATTTCGAATTTGGGGTATACACTCTGTATATATGCTTTCATATCTCTTACCTGTGATTATATGATGTAATGGTCTTGTGTACTACGGTATTAAGAGTACCCGCTAGTGATACCCTATTCATTATTGGAACATACATTCGGGATCAACAATGTGTTATTCATGGTCATCATATCAATTATGAAAAAATTAATGAGAACTACACTTTCATATTCATAATGTAGGATGTCGGTTATGAATCCTATATGATGTATGACCACGACCTTCATATAACGGAATTGTGTAGGAGTTCTATGCCCACCTAGAGCCACTATAACAACCTCCTAGTGCACTCACAGGTTCAAAGGAAGATATTGTGATTTTCAATGAAGACATACTCGCAATTCCTCTAATCAAGGCCACACTACTAGATGAGCCTTCATCAAATGATGAGGTAGCCTATATGCCTACAAGCTCACAAGCTATTCCTATGAGTCGTCGACAACAGCGCGTCTCTGCTATCGCAGATGGACAACATTTCAAGATTTATTTTGTTTCTTCCTCTTCTTCTTTTCTTTGGCTTTTTCATATAGCATAATTCAAATCCACTGAGTAAAGAGTGACCTTCTATTTTCATGAATTTTCATAATCTATATTCTTACACAAGTTTAGGAATCTAAAAGAAAATGAAATATTGTCATGCAAATGCATAGACCTGAAGGAATATTCGTTAAAGTAAACCCGATTCTATACCATCTTGTAATAATCATCTTTCAATGGATAGATCTACATGCAATGACGAAGAATTTTTAATTTAACTCAAAACTATAATCATAGTGACATACGAAATTAAATTTCAATTAAAATCATATAGTGGAAAAAAGAAATTAAATAACACGATCACATAATCAACACTGTTGAGATATAATTAAGATATGATCATAATGCTAAAATATTTTGAGATACTTTCCTATTAGATATTGAGATATTTTCCTAAATTAGGATAGTTGACAAATCTTTGATTTGACTAATTTAGGATAGTTGACAAATCTCTGATTTTATGTAATTAGTATCAATTACAGATCATGTAATTATTCTCTTGATTGTCTCCTTCACCTATAAAAGGATGGCTCATTGTACAATTCAAGGATAAGAAAATATACAGAAATTTTTTCATTCCGCTTTTGCTCTATTTTCTTCAACATGGTATCAGAGTTACCAGAATTTTGGTGCCTCTTCTAGCTTCTTTTGTCAGTGCATAAACCACCATAAGTGAGTTTTTCTTTGTCCTCACACATCTCGAAGCTCTTTGTGTCCGTTTCGG
Source organism: Dracaena cambodiana (assembly GCA_036321105.1). Taxonomy (NCBI): domain Eukaryota; kingdom Viridiplantae; phylum Streptophyta; class Magnoliopsida; order Asparagales; family Asparagaceae; genus Dracaena; species Dracaena cambodiana. The sequence goes on from JAYEPQ010000007.1 coordinate 27,598,310, forward strand.
CCATTTTGAAGTCAGATCTCGACAATCTTCTACCTTTAGATTGTTTGTCTCCCTTCAATCTCCTTCCATCAAAATTTCAGCTCCATCAGACTTGACAAGGTCTTCCACTCACCGTGTAAAGTCTCTACAAGTGGTCTTTACGCACCTCTCTTCTTCAACACGTGAGCCCCACTTGTCCTGGTCAATTCTGTTCTACAATCAGGTTTGGATTTTCAGATGCTGATTTGTTTTTGGTTGATTTTTCGGGAGTTGAGTTTGGCATATCTGTTCCAAAATGTCTTCCCAAAATGATATTGTTCGTCCATTTGATATTGTTTTGGATGGAACCAACATACTTTTTGGGCTTCCAATTTGAAACATTTTCTCAAAGGAAGAAAATTGTGGCGTTATGTTTCTGAGGATTCTCCTAAGCCTATTCGTGCTAAGGATAAGTCCGCCGCTGATTACACTACTCACTTGGACAACTGAAGAGTATTTATAGTAAAATTCTGCAGTAGATTGTTAATATATCAATTCCATCTATTAATAGTCTTCTAACCAGGCTCGAGAATGCAAAAGCTGCATGGGATTTCTTGGTTGCTCGATACGAGTGCTGCAATGATGCTTCTCTTCAATTTCAGATTAAGACAAAACTTTACCAGATACGTCAAGAAGCTGGTTAGTCTGTTACTGAATTTACTCTCAAGTCGCTCTTCTTTGGGATCAGTTGACTGCTGCCGAATCCCAACTTCATTGTGCTGCAGATATCGAGCTCTTTGCAAGATATCGGGACTGCCGCAAGTTCATGCATTTTGTGATGGCTCTTCGCGATGACTTTGAGTCCACTCGGGCAACCCTTCTTCATCGTACGCCGCTTCCTACCATGGATCTTGCTGTTTTTGAGTTAATTTCCAAGGAGCATCGTTGCCTTAGTATGAAGGTACAGTCTCCAGATCTTGTTTTGGCTATTGTTTCTTCGGCTTCCTCCCAACGATCTGCTCCACAGTCACAATCTCCTTCTCAAAAAGGTATTTTTTTCGGTATTGCAAGAAAAGCGGTCACTTGATTACTAATTGTTTCCAGTTGCAACAAAAAAAGGCACGAGACTCTCGTGGTTCCCTCCAACAGGCTGCTGCGGTTGTCTCCACTAATCCCTCTACCCCTAAGTCTTCTTCTCAGTCTACTTCGCTCACTGCTGCTGATATTGAGGTTTTGGTCCATCAGGTTCTGTCTCGTTCATCTAGTGCACTATCTGTCACTCCAGATACTTCTTCTTGGTTTATAGATTCTGCTTGTTATAATCATATGACTTCTGATCCCACTATTTTTTTTCACTAAATCTGCACTAGACCCTAACCATATTATTTATATTGCCGATGGTTCTGCAATGCCTGTTAGCCATATTGATTCTATTTCTACCTTCGACATCTCTGTCGATAATAGCTATTTAGTTCCTAAGTTATTATCGAATATCCTCTCTATTGGCCAACTTGTTGAGTTAGGTTTTGAGCTTCATTTTTCTTTTCGTAGTGTTGATATGCAGGATCCTTGGTCGGGTCAGGTCATTGGGACAGGCCGTAAAGTTGGACGTATGTTTGAAATAGTGAACTTGCAGATTCTTTCTACTACACCTTCATCTTTTTTTGCCATCACCTCTAGCGTTTGGCATTCTCGTCTCGGTTATACTTATTTACCTCGTATTCAGCAGTTAGCCTCTAATGGTCTCCTTAGTTCTGTCACTTCTGATAAGTTTGATTGTCTTTCTTGTCAACTTGGAAAGCAAACTTATTTACCTTTTAATACCAGTGACTCTTTTTCTTCTGCTCCTTTTGATCTTATTCATTCTGATATTTGGGCCCTTCTCCAATTTCTACCAGGGGGCTCCTGCTACTTTGTCATATTTGTCGATAATTTTTCATGTTATACATGGATTTATCTTATGCATAAGCGTTCTGAGTTGTTTGCAATTTACAAACGCTTTCACCAAATGGTATTTACCCAGTTTTCTCGTGCTATCAAGATTTTTCGTTCTAATAATGCTCTGGAGTATAACGAAAAATCCTTCATTGAATTTTGCAACAAAATGGAACTCTCTCTCATCGCTCTTGTTCATATACATCACAACAAAATGGTCGAGCAGAGCGTAAACACCATCACATTCTAGACATCGTTCAATCTCTCCTCATTTCTGCCTCGCTTCCTGAGCATCTCCGGGGAGAGGCTGCTCTTACTGCTGTCTACACCATCAATTGTATCCCCTCATCCATTCTTGACAACAAAACTCTTTTTGAACTGCTGTATGATACCATTCCTGATTACAGCTCTCTTCAAGTTTTTGCTTGTGCCTACTTCGTTCTTCTCCCCCCGCAGGAACAAACGAAGTTAGAATCTCGTTCCAGTCTATGTTGCTTTCTTGGTTATGACATTGAACAAAAATGATACCATTGTTATGATCCTATCACAAAATGCCTTCGTATCTCTCATCATGTAGAGTTTTGAGAACATAAGTTCTTCACCACCCTTTCTTCCTTTCCCTTACTTCACTCTAGTCATTCCCCTGTCTTCATTGATCCCTCTATTACTCTGTTTTCTGAGTCTACTAACTATTCAACAGGTGATACTAACTCCTCTAACGATCCATCCTCGGCCTCTTCCAATAACCTTGCTCCCCCTGCGGATCAGCATCATTATTTAGTTCTCTTCAAGATGTACGTATACCACCTTCTACCGCTGAGTCCTCTCAAGTTATTACACCTCCTCGTTTTGATAGGTAAGAGCTCCTCCTTCCTATCTTCATGATTATCATTGTTTCTCTACTCTTACTACGCTTCATGAGCCTCACTCTTATCGTGAGGCTAGTTTTAATCCTCTTTGGCAGCAAGCTATGTCTGATGAATTAGATTCTCTTACCAAGACACATACTTGGAATTTGGTAGATTTACCTCCTGAAAAGTTTGCAGTGGGTTGCAAGTGGGTTTACAAGATTAAGACTCGGGCAGATGGTTCAGTTGAGCGATACAAAGCTCGTCTTGTTGCGTTGGATTGCTCTCAAGAGTATGGTATTGACTATGAGGAGACTTTTACTCCTGTTGCTCGACTTACCTCTGTTAGATCTTTGATTGCTGTTGCTGCTATTCGGCGTTGGTCATTATTTCAGATGGATGTTAAAAATATATTTCTGAATGGAGATCATAATGAGCAAGTTTATATGAAGCCTCTTTGGTTATGAGCGTCCTCCTCATAAGGTTTGCCGCCTTCGTTGTGCGATCTATGGTCTGAAGCAGGCTCCTTGTACTTGGTTTGCCAAATTTATCTCTGTCATCATACAGCAAGGTTTTGTAGCTAGTACTTATGACACTGCCTTATTCTTCCATAAGACTGTCTCAGGCACAACCCTTCTACTTCTCTATGTTGATGACATGATCATCACTGGTGATGATACTGCTGACATTCGTGCGCTTTAGGTTTTTCTGGGTCATCATTTTGAAATGAAAGATCTTGGCACTCTCAGTTACTTTCTTGGTCTTGAGGTGACATCTTTGTCGGATGGTTATTCTCTTTCTCAGGCTAAGTATGCTTCAGATCTTATATCCAGGACTGGTCTAACCAACAGTATGTTGAAAGTCCCTTCTACTGCACCAAAACACTGAAGTTGTAGTGAGGGTTGAGAGAAATTATATTTTATATTTTAATACGCCCCCGCAGGTTGAAGACCCAATTTTGGATAGAAACCTGGGCTTTACACAGCAGTATAATTTTTTAAAACCCGCAAGCGGTATAATTTTTTTTAAAACCCGCAATTAAAATGCGCGCCCAGTAGTAATCGAATCTGGGTTGCTCTGATACCATGTTGAAAGTACCTTCCACTGCACTAAAACTCCGAAGTTGTGTGAGGGTTGAGCGAAATTATATTTTATATTTTAACTCTGATACTATTTTGAGATACTTTCCTATTAGATATTGAGATATTTTCCTAAATTAGAATAGTTGACAAATCTTTGATTTGACTAATTTAGGATAGTTGACAAATCTTTGATTTTATGTAATTAGTATCAATTAGAGATCCTGTAATTATTATTTTGATTGCCTCCTTCACCGATAAAAGGATGGCTCATTGTACAGTTTAGGGATAAGAAAATATACAGAAATTTTTTCATTCCGCTTTCGCTCTATTTTCTTCAACAAACACGATTCTAAAGTAATAAATTTCTTTTCCATTATATTATCATGTGGGTAAAGTTAAGAGAAAAATTAAGATTATTAACACAAATAATTATCAAAAGAATGGGAGATAAGAGGAAAGCACTTGGCTCTACATGATCTAGAATCCTCAAGGATAACAAGATCTCCAGTTAACAATCAAAATCTCATTTCTCTCTCTTTTCTTTCCTTTTATTTTTCTATACTTTATATTCTCAAAGTTATGAGAAAAATGGGAAGAAGGGAATGATTTATTGGGTAGCTAAGTAAGATAGAATTTATTGAGTGAGATATGGTTGTTGGGATTCAAATCTTTTTATTATTTTAGTTAAATAAAATCTTAAAAATGATGCACATTAAAAAAATATTCTAATCTCTAACATGCATGTTGCATTACATATAAAGCATGTTAAATATACAAAAAAAATCTTGGGTATGGTGCAGTTGGGGTGTTACACGCCACTATCCAATAATCTTATTGATTAAAAAGTAACATCCACCATCTTAACACCCAATATGATGGATCCAAACCCGTTTCTTGATTTGACACCCATTAAAACTATTTAATCTTAAAATTAACTTTTGAGTACTTTATAAATATTAAAAAAATCCTTAAAAACAACTAAATTAACGTTAAACTATTTTAAGCATTTGTATAATAATTTTATGTGTAGATTACTTCATTGTGATTATTACTTAATCAATAACGTGGGATGAATTGAGTTGAGTTCTTTTGGACTTCCTAAATATGTTAGCTATTTTATAGATAATAATATTTTTCAATATATAGATATATATTTGTTATCACAAATAAATTCACTGATATTACTACTGTTAGAAATTAATTATTTTTGTTATAGATTTATTTTTAAAAAGATACATATTTGATCACATAGTATAGCTATTGTAGAATGATCAATATATATACATTATTTGGTAGAATCTTATAGAAGCTATAATCATAAAAAATAAAAAATAAAAATATCTTTTATGATATCTCACATATTAGTGTCTAAGAAAGTTGCCATGCATATTGCTTATATAATTAAGGAGCGTGCGTAGCGTGAAAGACCTCACAACATTTATTTATTTATTTGACCTATTTATCTCTATGATATTCCAAATTAGTAAATTCTTAATTTATTATATTATGTTTTATTTAGTAAAGAATAAATTTAACACACATTAAAATAGGACAACTAATTATTAACAAATGAATCAAACTGAATTGAAATACTACTTGATATTAACCATATATACAAACTATGAGAACAAGAATTTAAACTTGACCTAACTTGTACTTGTATAGTACATATTTGGGAAAGAAGCATACTCTGTTTCAACTGTAAATTTATTGAATTACACTACTTAATATTTCATACACCATGGGTGCATAGTGATTTGCTACATCATACCTGATTATTTATGTTCGCCTTACTACAATGCAAACTCAAAACCAAACAATCTACGGGAACATTTCCGAAATCTGTACATGAGACAATCAAAATAGTATTATCCCATTAGTTTTTCCTATTATATGATATTCCAAATAAAAGTACTCTTGTTATGGTTCTGAATGCTCCAAAGACCATTAAGTTTAACCTATTAACCATTGAAATTTGACTTATAGATTGATATAAATTTTTTAAGACATAATAATGTCATGATTGAACATAGCTATTACAAGCATAATACATACATTCTTTCTACTATTTATACATATAAAATTTGAGCCATTACCTGACAATTTTGATATGCATGTCTAGAGCCTGAGATGAATTCACTGACCATTCTACTAAATACTTGAAGTATTTTGCTAAAGTGAACAAAAACTAGTCATTACTTATGATTTACTTAGTCTATATTATATATTATTTTTTCATATTTTCAAACTTATCGTTTCTTAGTGGAAGTTATTTTATATTATCATGTACCATTTTATGGCTTCCTTTATTGTAATAAACTTCATGACATAATACATCAGTTTATTTATCTATTTGTATTATTCTTTGTTGTTTTCTGTATTGTTCTATTATTTCCTATTATGCAATAAACTTTATGATGCAGTAAAATTTAGTTTATTCATCTACTTGTATTTATTCTTTGAGATTGTAATATTGTAATTTGGATTAGTATATGCAAATCAAATTTATTGTCGGTACCTATTTAAATACTTATATATCATATATTAGAACCGGGTTGTTTTTGGACTGTAAGAAAAGAATAAACGAAGAGGAAACCTTAATCTCTTTTTTTACTGAAAATTATTATAAAATTCGTAAAGATTAAAAATTTTGAGTTTCCGAAGAGTTGTGAAGAAAAGATCTTAGTCATAGTAACTCTTTTGCCTATTGATGATATGACAATGGCTATTTATGGATTTGAACAAGGAAGAAAATTCCTTACTTTAAAGTTCTTCTCCTAGATGCTCTCTTTGTCAATTTGACACTTTGAATCTATGATTCATAGTCAAGTGGTTGTAACTTCTCTTTAAATAGTAGAGATAATGATAGAATGGCACCCATGATCTAAGGGACTATAATAACTACTTGGTCAATCACGCTAGATCCACGTTATTAGTGAGGCCGAATCCGTATTGTTGACTAGGATAACTCCAAATTACTGACAAGATTGATTCTTATTAAACTGCCAAATCTCATCTTTCTATTTTACTAAGCTAAGAGGAGAGAGAACTAGTGTGAAACCCGCACAAATGCTTAGAATCCTTCTTTACTATTACAGTAATTTACGTTAATATAATGGTAATGATAATATATTAAAATATTATGCTGACATAAGATAAGTGTAGTACGTAAAAAATAATAGAATAATTATAAATATACGTAAATAAAAAACAATATATCCAATAAATACACGACATTAATATAGATTCAATTTACAAAAATTTTCTTATAAAATCTACCAATAAGTAATGAGCAGTAATATGTGTACAAATAGATTTTCAAATAGAAAATACCATTCTGAATCCATCTTACACTCATTTGTCATCGCGTTTTTCTTTTCCTGTAAAATATATATTTTTGTTTGTTATGTTTTGTATGTTTAATAGATGTAAGAATTATTTAGCAGTACAAATCTATTATTCTTACCTTATGTGAAAATTCTCTACCTTTTCAATTTCCCTAGCATTTCATAACTTTCTTCGATATAGTCAACATCATGTATTAAGTATATCACAAATCTTCTTTCATGGTATAATTCACTTAATAAAAGAAATATAAACGGCTGCCATAAAATATTGCATATAACATTTTCCAATATTTCCCTTCCACCATCCTAAATAAACACATGCAATGATTATAATCAACAATATGTATGTATTTTTTTATAAGTAAAATTAGATATAACGTACTTACATTCTTAACATGTGAAGTTTATCTGCTAGCATTCCCATAAGAAACTCTACGTTCTTATCAAAAATTGTAAATATCATCTCTCCACTATAATCTTTGACATTTGCTCATAGTATGTACCTTAAAAGAAAAAAATTGTATAGATGAGTATAGTACATATTGTGTATTTATATTTAAAAGCATTTAAATGTGAAACATACCTTAGAAGAGTATTTGGATTATCAATACAACAAATTTCACAATATGGAATATGCTCTCTCCATTGCACTAATTTGTTGCAGCTTGTGCAAGCAGTGTACCACAACGATCTATCGATACGTAGTTCACTAATTGTAGCCATCACACGATAATATGTATTATATAAATCTGAATAAGATAATTTAGCAACATAAACATATGTTCATTACATTTAGAAAATCTTTTAAGTTTAGCAGAAATTACCATCTTAGCTATATTTTCAATTTGCATATCAAGCTCTTTCAAGTTGATCTTGGTAGCCCTCTGTAGAATATTTGACTTATCCTCGCATGCAACAACTCTCTGGATGATCCGCTGAGCTTACATATTATTTCTCATCCTAAAGTTTTCAGTTATAAAAAATATTTTGATTAGATTTCAACTTGTTAGCTTTATATTTATTTAAATGACAATATGAATATTTATTCACACCATTTCGATAAATTTTTAGATTCTCTAATGATTGGATTGATCTTCAATAAACTATGGTCGAGTACTAGCATTTTTCTGAAACTAAGCTCCTTCAATCTGTGCTAAATTTTTCCATAGAGTGATTGTTGTTAGGATCAAACTGTATAATATATAATGACCAATATTTGAATATACTTTCATTATCTTATAACAAATTAATTATAGATTGTAAACGTTACTATTGATCTAGAACAATAATATATCTACTGAATATATCTCTGGTGCCTAAAATCTTTTTCTCACGTAGTGGGCCAACGTAGATAACCATGACAATGATATCTGAATATTTACAAGAATTTTAATATCAAATTTTCAAAACAATAACTATAATTTAAAACAATAATTAATAAATATGTAATACTTACCAAAGATATATTTGGTTTGATTAAGAAATGGTACAATGTTGCTAAGATAAACAATGTTGTACTTATAAGTGGGCGTCTTTGAGTATCCTGATGTACACATTTCCACTCTTGAACGTGTGTTAAGAATTAATTTTAAATTATTTATAACCATTCAGTAGTTCTTTTCGTTGTCATAGATCATAACGTTAGAAAGTTTGTATATCTCTCCATCATGTAGCAGACTCCAAAACAACTTTATATCAATATTATATACAAAAGCTTCAATTTCGTCCAGCTACAATGTAAAAGAATTAATTATTAACATGTAAAATAAGATTTTGTAAGAAGATTCCGAACATTCTTTATTCATTACCTCTTCATCCATGAAAACCATTCGCCATAAAATAGTCCCAATGTTGTGCTTCCTAATTATCTGCACATTCAACTTGCATAGTAATTTACCTCTAACATTCCAACTCATACCCTAGCGATGCAGCATTCAAAATGGTGAACATGCATAACTCTCCATTCTATACAGGAAAAAAAGACTATAACGTGTTTAAAATTTTTTAAGAATAATAGACACAATGCGCCATCAATTAGAATCATGAAGTTTTTTAAATAACCAAATTATATATTGATTAATAATATCTGAATGTTTTATTATGCATGCAATATTGTAGTTGTTACAATTCTCTATTATATGTGTTGTAGTTGTCATCCATCCATCTATGATCTAGTTTACACAAACATTTGTATCATATAAAAGAGTAACATGCGAGAAGATAAAAATTAGGCTTAAAAAGTACTCACCTATAGTAAAATAAATGTTCATCAATCCGATTTTCTTCTAAAATCATCTTCTTAACCTAAAATATAAAATATCTTTTGATAACATCGAAATTTGAAATAAATGTTGTTGAATTTTTTAATAAATTTAAATTTACCTGTTGAACAATGTGAGTTCAGAATACATCTAATGGTATTCTGATGGGTTGATAAAAATTCGGAGAACTGATAATTTGTGGATGTATTCTCTCATTTGGACAGTTGTAATCAGAAGGATTCCAATGTTGATTGTTTCTTTCATTAATTTTGTAGAATACATGGACTTTTTTGGCTTAAAGTAACCTCTCGTCCATCCTGAGTGTGATGAAAATAGATATGAACAAGTAAATTTTAAATAAATAGATATTATCTTGATAATATTCATATTATTACCTTTTATCTCAGATTCAATGAGTTCTCAACCTCATTGAGAACCTTCTTGTAGACAACATTCTTTGTGTAACACATTGGATTTCCGTTTTTATCAAGAATAAGCATTTTAAGTCCGTCTCATGAAGTGGCCCTCGATAATGCAACATATAATTGGCCATAAGTAAAAACAGGTCATGAAAGGTATAAACCTACATTTTGTAATATTTGCCCTTGAATTTTATTGATTGTCATGCAAAAAGTCAAGAGACTACCAGTTTGTTAGTTTATGAGGCAGTTTCTCCCGAAATTGGCATCATCTTGGAAACTTACTGGCATTTTCTTCAACTTTTCTTAATTTGTTAATTGAACATTAGAATTTAGTCATATTTAAAAGTTTCGACAATCTTACAAACTTTACTTCTCATAAAATGTTGTACAGATGTTCATATTTTAAAGTATTCTTATTAACTAAAACAAAGTATAATACGATTAGTTGATGACAAAAAGAAGTGAAAAAACATGCATGCGCTCAGACTCCTCAGGTTCCTTAGTTGCTTTCTCATATGCAATTAGTGCTTTCTCATCTACAGTTAGACCATCCTGCAACATTCAAAGTCAGTCGGTTTAACAGATTAAACATGTTTAAGTGCAATAGCATATGTGAAAGGGAACAATGCCACTTAGTAATACTCGGACATGCACCCTAAACCATAGTAATGCGCATGTAAAACTATGTTATGTATCATAACATAAACAGATAAAACATGAAGCAACATCAACAAAATGAGTTACTGCATTCAAGTTCAAGAAAACAACCAATAGAGTCAAAGTGAACAACAATGCGAAGAGAGGAAGGGCAACAAAGAGAGAAAATTCCAGATTGACTTCAGTTAACTGAAGTCTTGGGCTTAGTTACCAGGAAACAAAAATGAACTTACAAGAGTTCCCTGTAGCAGAAGTTTATCACAAGCATGGACCAAAGCTAAATTTAGTTGAAATATAATGAATCAAACATTGACATGGATTCATCATGAATGGATAATTTTTCAATGGGAAACAAATTAATATGATCAAAGTTGTTCTTTGAGTTTATGAGGGATTTGGAACTTTAAATATCTCATAACCAATAACTATCTTGGAGATGTTAAGATCAAGACTCCCCATGCGAGGGACAAAGGACAAGAGAGAAGGACCGAGAATGAAGAGCTAAGATGACTGCTGGAACAATCAAGACAAGCAACATGCTCAACATCCTACTTACCACGAACACTTCTACCACGAAGTAGTATTCTGTCAACATATGTGTACTATAAAATATGAAGTTTAGAATTGTGGCATGTCAACATGTCATGCACGTGTCTGTCTTGGTGTTGCCGTCAACAGAAGATCATTTCACCAAGAAGATAGTACTCATGATTTAATAGGCCATGACATTTATGTAAAGTAGGATGTACAGTATTGCGCTTCATCATGTAATTTGATCATTATAGAGAATCAAAACAAATGGAGGCAAAGTAGAAAACCGCTCTAAAAAATTATTTCATATCCGTCAAGAATTAGAGATGATCACGATCTTAAAGGTGCTAACAAAGAAATAATCAAGACTTCATAGTTGTCAAACCTACAATGAAAAAAAGAGTTGGGACCACGAAGATGATCAAGAGCTTCACCATTTGCATTAAGATGATCGTGCTACTTCCTACTTTTGTAAGGGCCAAATTCTCATGTAAAAAATTTGAATGATTTATTTTAGTAAAAAATCTCTCATCTTTCCATAAGATCCCATTTTCAAATATATAAACAATTTTCTAATTTTCCTCATTCATTATCCTAGTTCATTTGGAGCTACCATCCACAGTTACTTTGAAGCTGCAAATAAATCTTCACATATTTTCTTCTAGCATCCACAGTTATCTTGAAGTTAGCAAATCCATTTATTTGTTGTAGCCTTATCCACATAAACTATTTGGAACCTATCTCATTTGTTTCCCCTATTATCTAGGCCCCAAAAATTATTTGGACCCATGAGCCCATTATCCATCAAAGCCTATGAGAACAAAGATTCTTCTTTCATATCCAAGGCTATGTAATCAAATGTTGATGCAAGTAAACAAAGCACTTGCTTGCTTCCTACTTTTTGGGTCCCACTTTATGAATTCTCATGTTAAAAATTTTATTTCATGAAAGCATTTAATTAATAATTTTATTCTATTAGTGTTCCCTACCATATTTATGTGCCTAATGACTGCTTAATGACTACTTAAATGATTGGTCATAATGAATATGATCAATTGATAAATCGAGTGTCATTTATCACACATGAATTTACAACCTGCAGAAGTTGCACATGACCAAAACAGTAACTGAATGTCATTAAATTCAGTAATGTCTACAGGACAAGAAAGTAACAGGTCCTGGTATTGATAGTAAAAAAGGGAGGAAAGCACCAGAGAGAGGGAAAGGAAGACCGTGATATCCAGTTGGCGGGGTTAGGAGTGGGGGGGGATGGATATTGGAAAATGCTACATTAGACTCCACTATGGTAACTACAATTTTGTAAATTTTGAGTTTCAAATAGTCCACTTCCTTAAAAAATCTCGCATCTTTCCATAAGATCCCACTTTCAAATATATAAGCAATTTTCTAATTTTCCTCATTCATTATCCTAGTTCATTTGTAGCTGCCATCCATAGTTACTTTGAAGCTGCAAATAAATCTCCACATATTTTCATCTAGCATCCATAGTTATCTTGAAGTTAGCAAATCCATTGATTTGTTGAGGCCTTGTCCACATAAACTATTTCGAACCTATCTCATTTGTTTCCAGTATTATCTAGGTCAAAAAAATTATTTGGACCCATGAACCCATTGTCCATCGATGCCCATGAGAACAAAGATCTTTTTTTCATATCCACGGCCATGTAATCAAATGCTGATGCAAGTAAACAAAGCAGTTGCTTGCTTCCTACTTTTTCGGTCCCACTTTATGAATTCTCATGTCAAAAACTTTGTTTCCTGAAAGCATTTTATTAATATTTTCATCTTACTGGACAGCGACAAGACTATTGGTCACTACCATATTTATGTGCCCAATGACTAGCCCAATGACTACTTAATGACTATTTAAATGATTGATCATAATGAATATGATCAATTGATAAATCAAGTGTTATTTATCATACACTAATCTACAATTTGTAGAAGCCGCACATGACCAAAACACTAACTGAATGTCATCAAATTCAGTAATGTCTACAGGATGAGAAAGTACCAGGTCCTGGTATTGATTGTAAAAAAGGGAGGGAAGCACCAGAGAGAGGGAAAGGAAGACCGTGATATTCAGTTGGCGGAGTTAGGAGTGGGGGGAGATGGATATTGGAAAATGCTACATTAGATTCCACGGTAACTACAATTTTGTAAATTTAAAGTTTCAAATAGTCCGCTTCCTTAAAAAATCTCGCATCTTTCCATAAAATCCCACTTTCAAATATATAAGCAATTTTCTAATTTTCCTCTTCCATTACTGTAATATCCCAAATTTTAAGCTACCTACATCTTTCTTTTGAGTCCGATCGTGTTGAATAAAGTTACCGAAGTCAATTTTGACACTGAAATCGACTCTTGTAGGGCGTAACTTAAAATCTATAACTCCAAATGACATTCTGTCTTCGCGATAATTAGTTTTCTAATATTTAAAATTTTTAGAAATTTTTACTGCGAAGCTTAAAAATACTTCCAAAATTAATAATTTATTAATATTAAAATTACCTTTCTAATTATTTCATAATTTCGATTCATTTATTTTAGACATAGAAATGACAAACGAATAATTCTGTAGCGTTCTTCTCGTTGAGTACTACGTTCTACATAAATTTGGTAGCATTTGAAGAATGTTATATGAAATCAAAAATTTTAAATTATTAATAAATAGATAAATAATGAAATAAATGGGGCTGTGCATGTTAGGCAAGAGCTGGCTAAAGAATGGTGAGTGTGGCACTTTAGTGAACAGGTGTCACTGCCAAGGAAGATTAGGATAGGATATTCATATTAAAAAAAATAATTAATTAATTAAATGTATGAAAATGTAACTCACTTGCTGTTACCTGTCCCCCACTTCACTCCCTTTCTCACTCTCTTCTCCTCTGTCTCTCGGCTAGAACCGGAAAGTGAAAAAAGAAAAAGAAAAAAAGAAAAGAAAGAAAAAATAAAGAGAGAAGAAAGAAAAATAAATCCAATCGAGGATTCGAGATCAAGTCGAGACAAGTAGTACTACTATTTTTCGTTGGTTTTTTTATTTAATTTAAATTTGTGTACTTGTAAAAATACTTGGTTCTTTGGAGCACTAACTGATATTGAGAACTGAAATAGATTAGTAGGTCAAAATTAACATATATTAATATTGTGATATTTACTTATTTTTTATTTAAACAAATTTACGTACGCCCGAAAGTTTATTTGTGCCGATGCAAAATACGGTTTGCATGCAAATAATAATTTTGCATGCAAACCTTGGGCCTTCACTGCATACAAGAAAAAGATAAAAAAAGAAAAAAAATTTACAGGCCAATCAGTATGGGCCTTTCCTGCATGCAAGGAAAAAAAAGAAAAGAAAAAAAATTTAGTACACAGGTTCCACTTAAATAATTTACATTTGCAAATTTCACTCTTATACAGTACATGAGTGCAAGGATATTTGTTTAGTTTTATACAAAGTTAATATGAGTTAATATCAATATGTTATTATAACAATATGGTGAATTAATATAAACGACTTGTCTATCATTTATAGCGTATATCCATTATTGTTATAGGGGAGTTGCAATATCAAATATCTATTGTCTAATATATATTAACCCTTAATGTCCTATGTAGATAATATAGGTTATTTTGGATTGTAGTATAGGATTTATAAATTGTGACATTGTATTTATTAACACAAATACATATGATGACATAATCATTCGTTAATATTATAAATGGTGATATTTGTATGCATTAATAAAATTTTGACATACAAAATACATGATGAGCATGATCATTAATGGAACAGATAATAAGTTTCTTGTACTCTAATTACATAACATGAAATATCTTTGTGATACGTGTATACATAATCTTCAATCTTGATTCTTGAATTCTTGTTTCTCGTGATAAGGACATGTACACAGTTTGACTTGACAAACCACATGTTCTAATTAATTAATAAATATCGTGTATTATTGATATGGGATTGAAAAAACTACATGATGGATAAGAACTACATTGTATAAGGAACTTGTTGGCCAACATATTGATTGAGGCCGAGATTCTTTTACTGCAGTGGCTTGGGTGATTACTGGATTACCAATTGATAATTGATATCTAGAGTGGTATGCCCGTTACTGTAATACAATATGAAAATTGGATTGTTATGCCTAACGGCATGTCATGGTTCAAGACCATGAATATTAAGACCGGGTCCTGGGTATGTACGGGACTTGTACAGTACGAAAATTTATTGTTATACCTAGTGGCATGTCATGGTTCAGCGTCATGAATATTAAGGCCGGGTCTCGGGTATGTATGGGCACTTGTACAATATGAAAAATTGCATACTATTTTATCCATCATTTGGCTTCAAATGCTAACAAGGATTTGACCTAGATTTGACATCTTTACAAGATATTTACTTGCTATTGCAAATGATATGCACAGTCTTACTTATTCAATCTTTTATTATTCACGTGACATGCTTAGCACTATCACGATTTAATTGCATACTTATCTCCAGTACTATGATAAAATATAAATTTTTCTTGTGTTACTTGCTGAGTTTAATCCCCTTGGTTTTGAACCCAGGTTTAGAAAGCGAAGAAGGAGAGCCAGTTCCAACTGAATGCCCGCATTTCATTGACCAGACCGAGCGATAGCAGGCAAGTGAAGCACTTTCTAGAGACACTACTTTCCTCTTTTGTGTTCATATTTATAACAGTGTGATATCTTATATAGTTAACTCTTTGTACAAATGAAACCTTTCAGTTTTCGACGTATTATTTATTAATCTGATTGTGATAATAGTTGTAGTTATTCCAAGATTATGTGACTGTTGGGTTGTGTAGAGCAATTTTAAGTATCGTCACCTATTTTTGGAAGCAGCTGAAAAACGGAAGCGTTATAAAGTGGTATTAGAGCTTAGGTTTAGATGAAATACCATATGACTACTGCCACATTAGAATATGTCTGTAATTTATCCTTAATAATTATTAATTATTCTTTAACATCCATTTAATCTAGTATCGTGCCGTCCTATTGTTTCCTATTTATTTTATATATCTATCTGCTCTAGTATCGTGTCTATCCTACCATATCATATTTGTTTAAAATATCTGTCTTTGGAATTCCATTATTGATTTCTATCTTGTCTATTGCGGAATAATATCGATCCAATTTTCAACCAATATATCCCTTAATGATTAATGGTATATAATTTTATACCAACTTGCTAATTATGGATGGAAGGGGATATGATGTTATCCTAAGTATAGATTGTCATACGGTGATAAGTTGTAATAGAAGAAAAGTACTATTTCATATTTGTAACTGTCCAGAGTAGATTTTGTTGGTGAAAGTTAATTCTTATAACAAGTAGATCTAAGGTATCCCTAAAGGGAGGAGTTTTAGAAGCTATGGAAGTGGCAAAAAATGAATAAAAAATAAAATGATCCCGATAGTATCAGAATTCTTAGATATATTTTCTGAGGAGATATTTGGATTACTAGCAGTAGAATTTATTATTGATATTATCCCTATAATTGAATCAGTTTGTAAGTCACCTTATGAAATGAGAGTTGCAGAACTAGAAGAAGTTAAAAGACAAGTAGGTGAACTATTGAAGTTGGGTTTTGTAAGATATAAGTGTTTTATTGAGCCCCAATATTATTAGTAGGAAAGAAGGATGGAAGTCAAAGATCGCGTGTGGATTATAGGGGTCTAATATAGTAACGATGAAGAATAAATATCTATTACCGAGGATAACAGATCCGTTTGATCAATTGGGTGGAGCAAGAGTATTCTCAAGGATAGATCATCGTTCTTGATTCCACTAAGTAAAAGTCCGAACAGAAAATATTCTAAAAAAACTGTATTTAGAACTAGACATGGTCACTATAAATAATTTGTGATGCCATTTTCAGTAACTAATGCCCCATTAATATTTATAAATTTGATGAACCATGATTTTGCTCAGTATCTAGATAAATTTGTGATAATATTTATTGAGGATGTATTAATTTACTCTAAGAATAGAGAAGAACATGTTGAGTATTTGAAGATAGTTTTGCATACTTCTAGAGAACAAAAGTTATATGTAAGATTTAACAAATGTGAAATTTGGTTAGATAAATTTGTATAGTTCTGGAGATGGTGTGTCAGCCAATCTTAAAGAGATAAGAGTTATGATGGATTGGCATGTATCGAAAACAGTGTGGAAGATTCAGAATTTTCTAGGATGGTTGGATATTATTGAATATTTATATAGGACCTTGTAAGACGGTATCACTTTAAATAAACAGATTAGAAAAAGGAGTGGAATCTCTCTGGAGGAAGAGTGTGACTAGGTATCTGAAGAATTGAATGAAGACTAATAACAACACCCATATCACCCACTTCCAGATAACTCTTGAGGAATGAAATTTTATAGTAATACTCCAAAATAGGGATTGGGATGTATGTTGACGTAGAATGGAAGAGTGGTTGAATTTGGAACTTGCCCTTAAGTTTCCTAAGAAAAGGAAAAAAAATAATATATATTTTTTTTTGAGGATTGGGGAGACTAAATATAGGGGATACAGCCTTTAATATGCACTTTTTGAAAAAAAAAAAAAGAGAAAAAAGAAGGAAAGCCTAAGACAAAAAAATTGATGAATTACAATAATCGATATTAGTAGACTTGGCAGAGTAAGTATAGTTGATGATATTAGCTAGACAAATAAATTAAGAGATAAAGAACAATCTGTAGAGGAGTGAATGTAAAGATATAAAGAAATTTTAGAAAGCTAAGAAATTTGTAGAATTAGTCAAGTTAAAAGTAGATGACAAGAAATTGATAATAAACTATAATTAAAGAAGACATTTTATCAAAGAAGAACACAACACTATATCTTATTACTCAATTTAAGTCTATCTTCCCAAATGATCTTTTTATTCTATCACTTCGTTGATCATTCCCATTTGACAATTTGTACTTTTCATCTGAATATTATCATAATATGATTCATGTCTTGAAGTTTTTGTATATCACAAGTCTTATTGAGTTAGCGAGACAATTGTAGAGATATATTTTTTGGCGCCAGCAATTTTAGTCACTTGATAAGATCGTTGTGTGTACTTAAATTCTGTAACTAGTCATGAATTCATTTCTTATCTTGTATCCCTACTATTCATAGTCCTGTTACATCGGTATTGTAATAGTACAGTTTTATTCTCATTTCTATAGTCCATTACAATATGTAATAGGACCTTGGAAATGGACTCTACAATATATATATATATATATATATATATATATATATATATATATATATATATATATATATATATATATATATATATATATATATATATATATATATATATATATATATATATATATATATATATATATATATATATATATATATATATGACCTGTATCTTATCCATTACTTAATCAGGATGGTGCGACACCCCAAATTGGTAGCAGGTATTCTTAATTAAACTCTATCCTGCTTTCGCATTCCTTCACCCAAATAAAATTTGGAAAATAAATTAGAAATCTTGTCTACCCATTATTATTAAATGTCTACCAATTATCATTCTTTCCAAATATGGAAATCATTCATGATGTATTTCATGTATTATAATTGAAAAAGTGTTTAGGTAAAAATATAGAGTAAGAGATCTATCAAAAGTAGATTTGAGATCAGACCTAAATTATGAAATCATTAAATGATGGAAAAGGTCTTGACGGATCAAGTAAAATTATTATTTCTTATTTCATGTAATGTACAATCACTAAGAGATTCTACTTGAGAGTTTGAGGAAAACATTCAGATAAAATATCCATAATTTTTCTCATGATCAAATACACCAATTGAATTTCAAGGACAAAATTTTTTTATTAGGTGGGTGGGATGTAATATCCCAAAGTTCAAACTATATACATCTTTCTTTTGAGTCCGATCGTGCCGAATAAAGTTACCGAAGTCAATTTTGGACACCGAAATAGACTTCAGTAACGCATAACTTAAAATTTGTAATTCCAAATGATATTGTATCTTCGCGATAATTAGTTTTCTAATATTTAGAACTTTTAGAAATTTTTCTACGAGGCCGAAAAATACTTAGAAAATTACTAATTTAATAATATTAAAATTATCCTTTTAATTATTTTGGAATTTTGGTTCATTAATTTCAGACATCAAAATGACAAACGGATAATTTTATAGCGTTCCTCTCTTTGAGTACTACGTCATACATAAATGTGATAGTATTTGGAGAATGTTATGCAAAACCAAAATTATTAAATTATTAATAAATAAATAAAGAATAAAATAAATGGGACGGTGCATGCTAGGCAAGAGCCGGCTAAAGAATGGTGAGTGTGGCACTCGCGATAGGATATTCGTATTAAAAAAATTAATTAACTAAATGTATGAAAATGTAACTCACTTGTTGTTACCTATTCCCCACTTCACTCCCTTTCTCCCTCTCTTCTCCTCTGTCTCTCGGCCAGAACAAGGAAGCGAAAAAAAAAAGAAAGGAAAGAAAAAAAAATAGAGAGAGAAGAAAGAAAAATAAATCTCACCGAGAATTCGAGATTAAGCCGAGACAAGTAGTACTACTATTTTTAGTTTAATTTTTATTTAATTTAAATTTGTGTATGTAAAAATACTTGGTTCACATTTTGGAACATTAACTGATATTGAGAACTGAACTAAATTAGGTCAAATTTGACATATATAAATATTGTGATATTTACTTATTTTTTATTTTAAAAAAAATTTAACGTACGCCCAAAAATTTATTTGTGCCCATGCAAAATACAGTTTGCATGCAAATAATAATTTTTCATACAAACCTTTGGCCTTCAGTGCATACAAGAAAAAGATTAAAAAAAAAGAAAAAAAAAATCACGGGCCAAACTGTTTGGGCCTTTCCTACATACAAAGGAAAAAAAAGAAAAGAAAAAAATTCAGTATATGGGTTTCACGTAAATAATTTACATTTGCAAATTTCAATCTTATACAGTACGTGGGTTGAGTGCAAGGATATTTGTTTAGTTATATACAAAGTTAATATGAGTTAATATCAATCTGTTATTATAATATGGTGAGTTAATATAAATGACTTGTCTATACGTATATCCATTATTGTTATAGGAGAGTTGCAATATCATATATCTATTATCTAATAATATATTAACTCTTAATGTCCTATATAGATAATATGGGTTATTTTGGACTGTAGTATGCGCTTTATAAATTGTGCATTGTATTTTATTACAGAAATACACACGTTGCTATGATTATTTGTTAATATTATAAATGGTGATATTTGTATTCATGAACAAAATTTTGACATACAAGATACATGATGAGCATGATCATTAATGGAAACAGGATAATAAGTTTTTTGTACCCTGATTACATGACATGAAATATCTTTGTGATACATGTGTACATGATTTTGAATTTTGATTCTTAAATTCTTATTTCTCGTGATAAGGACATATATATAGTTTGACTTGACAAGCCGTGTGTTCTAATTAATTAATATATATCATGTATTATTGACATGGGGATTGGAAAAATTAATAATGGATAAGAACTGTATTGTATAAAAAACTTATTGGCCAACTTATTGATTGAGGCCAGGATTCTTTTACTACAGTAGCCTAGATGATTACTGAATCATCAATTGAAAATTGATACCTAGAGTGGTATGTCCGTTACTGTAATATAATATGAAAATTGGATTGTTATGCCTAGCGACATATTATGGTTCAGTACCATGATATTGAGACCGGGTCCCGAGTATGTACGGGCACTTGTACAATACGGAAATTGATTGTTATGTCTAGCGGTATATCATAGTTCAGTGCCATGAATATTGAGGTCGGATTCTAGGTATGTATGGGCACTTGTACAATACGAAAAATCTTATCCATTATTTGGTTTCAAATACTAAGAAGGACTCGATCTTGACTTGACATCTTTACAAGATATTTACTTGCTATTGCAAATGACATGCACTGTTTTACTTATTCTATTTTTCTTTATTCACGTGACATACTTAGCACTATCACGATTTAATTGCACACTTTATCTCCAGTACTGTGATACTACATATATATTTTCCTTGTGTTATTTGTTGGGTTTAATGCTCTAGATTTTGAACCCAGGTTTAGAAAGCGAAGGAGAGCCAGTTCCAACTGAAGGCCCGCATTTTATTGATCAGACCGAACGATAGTAGGCAAGTAAAATATCTTCTAGAGACTCTTTATATATATATTTGTTTATATTTCTTTTAGCCCGGACACTACTTTCCTCTTTTGTGTTCATATTCAGAGCAGTGTGCTATCTTATATAGTTAACTCTTTATACAAATGAAACCTATCAGTTTCAGAAAAGTTATTTATCAATCTGATTGTGGCAGTAGTTACGGTTATTCTAAGATCCTGTGACTGTTGGACTGTGTAGTGCAATTTTAAGTAACGTCTCCCGTTTTGGGAAGCAGCTGAATTATGGTGGCGTACAATTATCCTAGTTCATTTGGATCTAGCATCCATAGTTACTTCAAAGCTGCAAATAAATCTCCACATATTTTCTTCTAGCATCCATAGTTATCTTGAAGTTAGCAAATCCATTTATTTGTTGTAGCCTTGTCCACATAAACTATTTGGAATCCATCTCATTTTTTTCCACTATTATCTAGGCTCAAAAAATTATTTGGACCCATGAGCCCATTATCCATGGAAGCCCATGAGAGCAAAGGTCCTTCTTTCATATCCACAGCAAGTATACAAATCACTTGCTTGCTTTCCACTTTTTGGGTCCCATTTTATGAATTCTCACGTTGAAAACTTTGTTTTTTGAAAGTATTTAATTAATAATTTTATTTTAGTGGCTAGTGCAAGACTAGTGGTCCCTACCATATTTCTGTGCCTAATGACTACTTAATGACTACTTAAATGATTGGCCATAATGAATATGATCAAATAAATCGAGTGCCATTTATCATACATGAATCTACAACTTGCAGAAGCTGCACATGACCAAAACACTAACTGAATGCCATCAAATTTAGTAATGTCTACAAAATGAGAAAGTAACATGTCCTGATATTGATAGTAAAAATGGGAAGGAAGCACCAGAGAGAGGGAAAGGAAGACCATGATATTCGGTTGGCGGGGTTAGGAGTGGGAGGAGATGGACATTGGAAAATGCTACATTAGATTCCACAATGGTAACTACAATTTTGTAAATTAAGAGTTTAAATAGTCTGCTTCCTTAAAACGAGTATGTATCTGCTGCAAATGTGATGGGGATGAGGGTGATAAAAGATGAGAAAAGAGAGCAAATTGCTTTCAAGAAACAGACCCTGTCAAGGGCTATCAACAACTGCGTTGGTTGAATGGTGTGAATAACAATGGTAGCTAGAGACCATACAGTTAAAGAGTATTCACTCATTATGCTGTTTCAGATCCCCATTTACTTACTCAGGAGCATGACATGCGGGATTTGTCTTGAGGAACTGCTACTCAATATAGAGTGTATGCTTTAAACATAAATGGACAACATGCCATGCGTTCATTGGCTGTCAAGCATCCACACTTCAATTTTGGAACACACACGTACACAACTATAACCATCATTGCACAGAGTACCCACTTGTAGTTACGAAAAAGATAAATCGTGTGGAACTCAGCAAAAGTTAATAAATGGAACTCAGCAAAAGGATCGGAGACATTATATGATTAACATTGACTTAATGTAAGCTTCTATAAGAATTAATGCAAAATCATGATTATATTGGACAATTAAAAAGTTTCCTTAAATTTTTAATTGAACATCAGTATTTAATCTTATTTTAAAGTTTCGCAGTACTTATTCATTTTTTCTTTAATTTGTTAATTTCCTTCAAAGTTTCATTAATATGTTAATTTCCTTAATTTTCTGTCGAACTCTTTCAAATTATCATTATTATTTACTTTAGCCTTTTATAAACTTTTAAGATTTATTATATTATGTACTCGAAATGAAAAATTAGACAAGATATGTTAATGTGTTAGATTAGGACTGTTTGACGTATCCGCGGATTCTTTAAACATCATATTTGCTATATATAAAAAAAAAAAATTAAACACCAGATTTGCTAAAATGCTCCGCTTTAGCAAAATAAAACAAGTGGAACGCAAATACTTGGTAATATTTGGATATTTATATGTTCGGCAAGGTGAAGTTTGTTCTTTTATGATGTACACAATTTTTTATTTTATTTTATAAAGAAACTAAACATTATTTCTGAAACAATTAGATGTTAGGATATGTTATAAACTTCATGAAAAAATACTGCACACAAAATAGAGTTATTATTAATAAAGATGTTGTTAATTCTTATCTTAGCCAAAATCTCTTTTTGACCTTCCCACGTTTTACTACTAAATCTAAATACCTCAAATCTCTAAAGAGCAAAATCTCTAAATCCATAATTAGAGAAAAGGCAATGCTTCCTGGTCATTAAACCCAAATCAATAACCAATAATTAATAAAAGTATCACCCAAACTCCGAATTCGAAACCTAAACCATTAAATCAACCATCAAACGAATCTTCAAATTCAGCAAAAATAAGCCCATCAACAACACTAGAAAAAACTCAAAGCGAAAACTGAACCCCAAACCCTAACTTTCAGAAAAAAATCAAGAAATCCTAAATCAAGAGCTCCAATCTAAAAACAAACCCAAACCAGCATAAATGCTTACATATTGTGAATTGGGAGTCAAATGAGGGCTTATTAATGAGGGTAGAGGAAAGTTGGAATAAATCAAATGTAAATAAAAGAATTGACAAATATGGAATAATAAGAATACATCATTAAAATAAGAATGTTATAATTTTTTTTTATTACTTACATTGCAGAAGAATTATATTTTTAAACTATCTCCAATCCAAGAACAACCCCAAACTCAGGAGCTTCAAGTCATGTATTTAAATTTAAATACCTTCAAAAAAGTGATAAGTGAGTGTTGAGAAAAGTTGTCATAATGAAAAAAATTCTGGCTCAATTCAATGAGTTATGCTTCTCTCATCTTAGGAGGTAGTTAGATGGTTTTATAACTAATCCCACTATTCTTTATATTAGGCAACCTTTAAAATTTTAGAAAATACAAAAAATCCAGTAAAATAAGAAAGTCCAAACATTTTTTTCTCCTATTTTCTATTATCTAATTTTTAAATTGGGATATTTTATCTCTCCTTTTCACTTAGAAATATAGAAAGATTCTAGTTCAGATTTCTGGCTAAGAATAAATCATATGTTCTTCATTGTTTATTTGCTAAAATGCTAAGATGTGCCCATTTTTATTATTTCACTGTTTATTTAAACATCATATTTTCCAAATGCACTAGCTATGATACACATATTTGTTAATTTCAAATCTTTTTAAAACAACATATTTTCTTAAATTTAAGATACCAATCTATTAGAGAATGTCAGTGAAAACATATTGCACACGTTTGAATATGAAATCCATTTGACACTATCAGATTCGTCAAAACGGTTATCCTGTAAACTTCCAAACAGTGAAGATGATGCAAAGCAGTCATGTGAATTTGTTAATATTTTTAAAGCAAATATTTTATCTACAAATTGCAGTCATATGAACATTTTGTTACGTGCATTTGGCTATCTGTTCAAACTCATGTAACGCTGTTACAGGTGTGATTGAAGTCTCAATGAGACAAGCAATAGATCACAAAGAAAATTTTTTATTCAGATTGCAAAAAATCTGCATTATTAAAAAAAAAAAAAAAAAAAAAAAAAAAATCTACGAAAGCACGCAGGTCTTCTAATGACGCTTTAGCGGAGAATTTCCTATAATTTTAAGATTTATTATAATATGTCCTCCGAATGAAAAAAAAAAGAAAAAGAAAAGAATGATACGATGATGTGTTAGATTAGGACTATTTGAGAAAAGGAGATTTTAAACAAAATACTATCTGTTTTAAACTACTGTAACTAATAAATATGTAAATTATATTATTGTCATAATTTCAAACCATAACAAATTCAAACATAAATGTCAAAGTATTCATAGTCCTTTATTCTCTAATAAATAAGCTTCTTCCATGGAAATTCGCAACCCTGCTCTATTATATTCAAAAAACTTGATGAAAATATGACAGTTCTCTTCCTGTTCTGATATCTCCTTGTGAGTAGATATAATGATGTTGTTATATCGTTTTATATAGCATTATTTTTCTTCAATTACGTAGTCATGAAGTACTAACTTTGAACCTTGATGCATCTAAAGTACATAAACCGCTTTCTTTAATTATGACACTTTGCTATATTTTAACATAGAATTTGGATTTTAATACTTCCATGTTATAAGACACTTCTCTTCATGTTTGTTTTGATGTCTCCTCGTGAGTAGATATAGTGATATTTTATTAGTTTATATACAAAATAAAATATATATCTAAATGTGATTATTATCTATATAGCTACATGGAAATCAAATAGGGCAAGGATCAATATGCATAAATATGTGTTAACAATTGTTAAACTATAAATATATTAGGGAACTCATACACCAATTAATACCTAATTATTGTGAAGTTCAGCAACTTTGTCCTGTTTTTGACAGTTCGTTGCACTTGAACATGAAGGTGCTCACGATCAAAGGCGATCTATTGCATGTTCAAAGAATAATGATACTTTGATTTCTTGAATTGACATTTATTCCCTTTCATGTCTCAAAGGGAGTGAATATTTTTGAAAATTTGGCATATGGAAACTATAAATTTGACTCAATATTTAGAAGATTTGATACCGTCGCTTGCATGCTATTAAGGTAATGAATGGGACCTTCGCTTAATTATTCTTTAATGGTTAAATTTTCTCATTATTATTTTTATTTTGAAAGTAATAATTGAACATTTATTACCTTTAAAGTTTCCCTAATTTGTAAATTTTCTTTCAAACTCTCTTCAATAGCCGTCATCTATATCTGGAGTACTCCTAGGATCATTAGCGATCTCTTCTCTCTACATAGCCAATCTCGATGTAAAGATTAACTTCTAATTCTTATTTCTTTCATCCTCCAACCTTTTCCAGAAATACTGGTTAAAAAAGCGGCTTGGATTTTTTTGGCCTAATTGGTTATCTTGCATCCCACTTTTGAATGACGTACTTACTTTGGATTTGGTTGTACTTGATAGCAAAGTTTTTTGGTCCTCACGTTTTACTTGGACTACAAAGTTTGGCTAAGAATACAACATGAATGCAAATTAGAAATAAAAAATTCTTCAAAATCTCCATCACCCTCCCTTAACAATCTATAACCTCTTGATGAAACCAGCAACAAAAAAAAAAAAGGAATGTTTGAACTTCTTAATTGTTGTTTTTATTTTTTTCCCAAGAATAATCGTAGTTATTGTTTTATAATATTAAATTATCCAGACCATGCTGTACCCATTTCAAATTTTTAGAATTTAATTCATGCATTAACAAATTATTGAGTTTAATTAGCACAAGTTTGGAAATTTTTTGTTAGCTTCTCAAAGTATAGCCAGTGACCCTTTATGAGAAACTCTCATCACTTTTGACACAACCACTTAACATAAGAATTCTAAATTACCTAACCGAATTTTTAATGTTAGTAAAATCTCAAGTATTATTTCTTGCATAAATAATATATTTTTTGCGCCTCTGAGGATGATTTTCATTTAAAAGTACATACGGAATGTGAGTTTCAAAATATCAAGATTTAACAAAGTTCTCAAACACAATGGCACATTACCGAAGAATGTTGTTTATGTTGAATCAAAGGAGAACACTAAATCGTCACTATGATAACTGCATTCAATTTCTAAAGCGAGGAATATGTCTTATTAGAAAATTGTATGTCCAAAATAAAAGATATTTGGAAAATTGATGACACGTACCGTTCAAAGTCATGGAGATCAAGCATCCGATAATTACTGACTATGATACCTGAGCTTCAGAAAGTCACCCTCAGATATGAATCCAACCATTTGCATACAAAGAATACTAGATGGATATAAGTAATAATATTCATTTAGCAGCATGTGTCTATCATCCTCCATCAAATATGAGGAAAGGAAGAGCGCCAATATCTACATAATACAATGAACTTGACATAGAACATTACGTCCAAAACAATGTGAACATATGATCATTTCATACTAGAGAGTCGAGCAAGCCAAACAAAGGGGAAAAAAATTAGTTGAAGCATGCGGCATAAATGAAGAACACAACGGATGCTGCTCAATTGGTAATTATATATAACAAATACACTATGTATATATATATGTAAATATACATGACATGTTCCTCTTTCCAATTTCAGTTGTCAGTATTGGACAGATGGATTACGATTACAGTAATGACACAAATGACGATAACAGAGATTTCAATGTATATCTTAATAAAGATATACATAAATCATGTTTTCAAAATGGTAAGACTCTCAGGTGACGTACCTTTTTATTTGGACTAGAAAATGTCAAATATATTCTTTAACAAATATAATTCCAATAGGAAATGTGACAACTCAAAAATTCACTGAACTATGGAGGTTCTTCGCATATAGAGTTGAACCTTATTACTACAAATCCTTAATGTGAATCGAAGAAAGATCCAGTAAAAGTAGCAAGTGTAATCCAAAATTCCCATAGTCCTGTCAAGAAGGAAGAGTACTATTACCACTACTTTAGAAACGCCTATGTTGTTGCAAAAAATATTTAATGGATTGTATCATACAACAAATATCAAATTTCGAGAGATGATAAGAAATTTCAATAATATGTTTGCTTTCACATTGACTGGTGGACAAATAGACTGCAGTGTAATGAATGGGCGTGGGCCATATACATATCGTATCAATGGAGCAAATTATCATCATATTGTTTCTTTGTTACCCAGTTCAAGAAGGCAACTGGTATGCACAATTGTACATTATAAACACTGAATTTGAGATAGAGAAAAGACTACAAAGATTACAAATAGATGTCAGCTCCAGAAAAGGCACACAATTAATGCTGACAATGCTGTAAGACATGCTGGATGATATAAATCCTTACGTGTCTATATTTAGATCAGCCAGAGATTTGTTATCTACTAATAAAACTATATATTTAAGGATAAATTATTAGATAATGGATCAGGATGACAATATGTATGTCCAATTGGAAATGAGGTTGCAATATTGATGATTGGTGATGGATCAAATGATGCTAATGGTCGGGAAATTATTCTTCATACCAAAGATGGACCACTTCAACGAATCAAAGAGATGCATCCAAGTTATATGGCTTTATAGTACCCCATTCTTTTCCTATATGGTGAAGACAGTTGGTCAAATGCTATTCCTTATCAAAACAGCAGACCACATAAAAGAAATTGCATTTCAATAAGACAATTTTATGCATACAGAATGCAATAGAGACATAACGAGGGGAAAACACTCTTACAAGGGGGAAAACTCTTTCAACAATATTCAGTAGATGCATACACTGGAATTGAGTCAGAGCGTCTTTAGTTTATGAGGTTAAATCAAAAGAAATTCAGGTAAGATTTGCTCTCTGGATTAGAAGATGCCTTTACCAAAGGAGAGACAAATTCAGGCGCAACTAGTAGGAGATACATACTGTCATCATCATTTTATGGAGGACCGAGACATGTATTAGAATTATCAAGATGTCATGGCCATTTGCAGATTGCTCAGGGCACCTGATTATTTTATCACTTTCACATACAATCCAACTTAGCCTAAAATTACAGATGCTTTGAAATCAATTCCAAATCAAAAGGTCCAGGATCGGCCCAACATTGTTGCTCATGTTTTCCACATATAGATGAAACAGTTCCTGAAGGATCTTAGAAACATCATTTTTAAAAATATTATAGCAGGTTCGTTTTCAAAACAAATAAATAACTAACTTTAAATTTTGAACAATACAAATATTTTAATTTCCATGTTTCTAATATGCTTCATTCTGCAGAATTTCATGTTATCAAATTTCAAAAGAGGGGTCTTCCATATGTTCATGTCCTAATAACTGTATCACAGGATGAAAAACCAAAAATAGTTGAAGATATCAACTCATTCATATGCCCAAAAATTCCAAACATAATACAAAATCCAATTAAGTTTGATCTGCTTGTCAAGCATATGATCCATGGGCTATGTGGGACATTAAATCCACATGCTCCATGCATGGTAGATGGAAAATGTAGTAAAAACTATCCAAAGCAATTTTTGAGTCAGACGATATTTGATAGCCATAGTATAATGCCCCCGTTTTTCAGCTGCTTCTCAAAACGGAGGACGCTACTTAATACTTGCACTGGACAACCCAATAGTCATTGGATTTTGGAATAACCGTAACTACTATCACAATTAGATGAATAAATAACATGTCTGAAACTGGAAAGATTTTATTTGTACAAAGAGTTAACTACATAAAATAGCACACTGTTTGGAATATGAACACAAAAGAGAAAAGCAGTGTTTGGGCAAAAAGAAATATAAACAAATATATATACAAAGGTAAAAAGTGCTTTACTTGCCTACCGTCACATGGTCTGGTCAATGACATGCGGAACTTCAGGTGGAACTGGCTCTCCATCGTTTTCTAAATCTGGGTTTAAAAACCAGGGGATTAAACCTAATAAGTAACACAAAAAAAATATATGTGTACTATTGCAGTACTGGGGATAAAAGTATGTAAATGAATAAAATGCTTTCGTTAGAGATATCCTTTAATGAATGAATAAAATGCAAGTAATTTGTGGTAGTTCTAACCATGTCACGTGAATAATAAATAATAGAGCAAGTAAGACTATGCATGTCATTTTAAATAGCAAGCAAATGTGTTGTAAAGGTGTAAAATCTATATCAAGTTCTTATTAACATTTGAAACTAAATTATGGATAAGATAGAACGTAATTTTTCATATTGTATAAGTGCCCATATATACCCGGGACCCGACCTCAATATTCATGGCACTGAACCATGACATACCGCTAGGCATAATAATCAATTTCCATACTGTACAAGTGTCCGTACATACTCGGGACCCGGCCTCAGTATTCATGGTGCTGAACCGTGACATGCTGCCAGGCATAACAATCTAATTTTCATATTGTATTACAGTAACGGATATACCACTCTGGGTATCAATTATTAATTTGTGATCCAGTAATCATCCAGACCGCTGTAGTAAAAAAATCTCGACCTCAATCAATAAGTTGGCTAACAAGTTTCTTATATAATACAGTTTTTATCCATTATATAGTTTTTCCAATCCCCATATAATTAATACACGATATACATGAATTAATGGGAATGCGTGGCTTATCAAGTCAAACTTTATACATGTCCTTATCACGAGAAAGAAGAATTCAAGAATCAAGATTCAAGATCATGTACACACCTATCACAAAGATACTTCATGTCATGTAATCAGGGTACAAGAAACTTATTATCATATTCCTATTAATGATCATACTCATCGTGTATCTAGTATGTCAAAATTTTGTGCATGAATACAAATGTCACCATTTATAATATTAACGAATGATCATGTTATCGTGTGTATTTGTGTTAATAAATACAATGCCACAATTTATAAATCCCATGCATTTCAAGCCCATACAGTCCAAAATAACCCATACTACCTACATAGGATATTAAGAGTTAATATATTATTAGATAATAGATATATGATATTGTAACTCCCCTATAACAATAATAGATATACACTATAAATTATAGACAAGTCGTTTATATTAACTCACCATATTATTATATTATTATAATAATATATTGATATTAGCTCATATTAACTTTGTATATACCTAAACCAATATCTTTGCACTCAACCCATGTACTGTATAAGAGTGAAATTTGAAAATGTAAATTATTTAAGTGAAACCCATGTTCTGAATTTTTTCTTTTATTTTCTTTTTCCTTGTATGCAGGAAAGGCCCAAACAGTTTGGCCCGTGAATTTTTTTCTTTTTCTTGTATGCAGTGAAGGCCCAAGGTTTGCATGCAAAATTATTATTTGCATGCAAACCGTATTTTGTATGGGCACAAATAAATTTTGTTGTACTTAATTTTTTTTAAATCAAAAATAAATAAATATCACAATATCTATATATGTTAAATTTGATCTATTAGTTCAGTTCTCAATATTAGTTAATGGTTCAAAATATGAACGAAGTATTTTCACAAGATAATTTACGTACACAAATTTAAATTAAATAAAAAAACGAATGAAAAATAGTAGTGTTACTTGTCTTAACTTGATCTCAAATCTTTAGTTGGATTTATTTTTCTTTCATCTCAATTAGTATGTGTGAAATCTTTAGTTGGATTCATTTCTTTTTTTCTTTCTTTTTCGACTTCCTGGTTCTAACTGAGAGACAGAGAATAAGAGAGGGAGAAAGGGAGTGAAGTGGGGAACAGGTAGCAACAAGTAAGTTACATTTTCACAAATTTAATTAATTAATTTTTTAAATACTAATATCCTATCCTAATCTTCCTTGGTAGCGACACCTATTCACTAAAGTGCCACACTCACCAGTCTTTAGCCAGCTCTTGCCTAACATGCACAGCCCCATTTATTTTATTATTTATTTATTTATTTATTAATAATTTAATAATTTTAATTTCGTATAATGTTATCCAAATACTATCAAATTTATGTAAGACGTAGTACTCATTGAGAGGAACACTACAAAATTATCCGTTTGTCATTTCGATATCCGAAATAAATGAATCAAAATTCTGAAATAATTAGAAGGATAATTTTAATATTATTAAATTAGCAATTTTGGAAGTATTTTTCTGTCTCATAAGGAAAATTTCTAAAAATTCTAAATATTAGAAAACTAATATCCGTGAAGATCAAATATCATTTGGAGTTACGGATTTAAAGTTATATCTACTAGAAGTTATTTCGGTGTCCAAAATTGACTTCGGTATATTTATTCGGTACGTTCAGACTCAAAAGAGAAATACAGGTAGGTTGAATTTTGAGATATTACATCTTACCCACCTAACAAAAGAGTTTCGTCTTCAAAATTTCAAATTGAAAGACGTGCAGTATACATGGGTACCTACTGATATAAAAATAAATCTAACTGTCATACCTGATCAGGAGAAAAAGTATGAATAGTTTGTCTTGATATCTTTCTTAAGCTCCCAAGTTGAAACTCTTGGTGATTGTACATTCCATGAAATAAGAACTAATAATTTTACTTGATCTTTCAAGACTTCTCCCGTTGGTTAATGATCCTTACATGTCGCTTCTCATAATTTTGGCACAATCTCAAATCTACTTATGATAAATCTACTACTCTGCATTTTTAGCTAAGTGCTTTCTCAATTATAATATATGAAATGCATCATAAACAATTTCCGTTTTTGATGGAAATGATAATGGATAGATAGAATTCCCAATTTATTCTTGAAACTTTATTTGGGTGAAAAACACAAATGTAAGATATAGCTTAATCAGGAATAACTGCTACCAATTTGGAGTGTCACGCCATCCTGATTAAGTAATGGAAAAGATACAAGTGACAAATATATTTGTAGAGTCATTCTTAGGGTCCTATTACATGTTGTAATGGATTTTAGAAGAGAAAATAAATTTAAACTATTACAATACCGATGTAACAAAACTATGAGTGATAGGGATATAAGATAAGAAATGAATTCATGACTAGTTACAGAATTCAATCACACACAACGATATTATCAAGTGACTACAATTACTGGCGCCAGAGAATACATCTCTACAATTGCCTCGCTGACTCAATAAGACGTGTGATATACAAAAGGCTTAAGAC
Source organism: Dracaena cambodiana (assembly GCA_036321105.1). Taxonomy (NCBI): domain Eukaryota; kingdom Viridiplantae; phylum Streptophyta; class Magnoliopsida; order Asparagales; family Asparagaceae; genus Dracaena; species Dracaena cambodiana. The sequence continues at coordinate 27,631,243 of JAYEPQ010000007.1, forward strand.
CTGAATCATATTATGATAATATTCAGATGAAAAATACAAAATATCAAATGGGAATGATCAATAAAAGTAATAGAATAAGACAATCATTTGAAGAGATATTCCAATGTTAAGTCCTCAACAGTAGATTAACATCTTCAAGAAGCCTCCTAAAGTCCATCACCTTATGAAGCTGGTGTCCCTGAAAAATGCTTCTACTTCTTCACTCTTGCCACACATGCCAAACCGGGGTAGATAGTGCCAGCCTAGATTTAACAAAGAGCTTGATCCTTTTTTGTGCTTGACGGTATCTACTCTTGATATCAGGTTACCAACATCGCCATCTGTTAAATAATCATCACCAAATATAATTGTTGAATTGGCAGCCAGAGCAATGGTGTGATATGGACTCCTCTGAGGAGTTGCACGAAGACAACTTCTGTCTAGCAAGATGCCAAAAAGCATAGAGTCAAATTACAGCGAGTAATCATCAAGGCTGGCCTTTAAGTAAGGAGTATGACATTTTACGACAGCAATTTAGAAATCATACGACGTTAACATACTGAAGAGCTGGCTACACCTCCCTGGATATGTCAAAAGCTGAAGCAAAAGTGAGGCTTAGCAGAAGTACACATCCAAAACCATTAGACTTGACTATTGAGTATCAGCAATATCAGTATTGGAATATGCTTGCATTTTCATGGAACAGATATAATTGGTGGTCTGGTAGCTAACTCCTTCATGCAAGACCCTTAGGTGTTAGGCAAACTGTGTCTCCAAGTAAGTCCATTAGACATAGATTATGAAAATTAACAAAATTAAATGGACAAACTATAAAAAGAAAAAGAGTGATTTTTTTTTTTCCCGTGAAATTGCTGTCAAGAATTTATAAAATTAAGAAAATCTGGTGATATACAATGTTCAGAACCTCCCAAACAGGACAAGGGATATCCTAGTACAACCATGATACCATGATCCAGACTGAGCAACACCATGCTAGATATGTTTAGATTTCTCTTTAGAGTGCTCAACAAGAAGAGAGAGAAGAGTACTACACAGATAACAAGCAATTCTATTTTCTATAAGATCATTTATCGAGAATCAATTTTGTTAAGATGAAATAATTATGCTAGTAGTCTTTCAGAAGCTTGATTACCTACATAGAAGTTGCGCGTGCTTTTCTTTTTTTTTTTTGAAATAAAACGGCGAGTAGGAGCCCTCCGCGTTCCATTAACCAGTAGATAATAGAACATACATCATAAAAGAGTTCAAACACCCATATGAGTAATCCTCATTTTACAATAGATCATACAAAAAGATTAAAGCAAAAAAGAGAAACACTATAAAAGTAAGTCTAAATCATCGATCTCTTTCCGTGTGTATCTGGGAAATCTTTCTTCTCCAAATCTGAAGAGTGGTGCCTCATGTATAGTCTGCAAGTTCCAGTTCATCTCCTGAAGAGCCGGCTGAGATTTGTACTCGCTCCTCGTCCGAGTGTATATCTGTCCAAAAGGTGAAGTCATGCATTATAAGTCTAAAGCAAATGTGAAAAGAACGAGCTAAAGAATTAAAGATTCTATTATTCCATTCCAACCAAACATTCCAACACAGTGCCGCGACTAGTGTTCTAGACCGAACCGAGGACCAATTATCACAACTCAATCTACTCCAAATACATGTATCAACCTCCAAGTTTATGTTGATTCCTAGAGTGTTTGCACACTGCGCCCAAAGATCTTTAGTAAAACGACAACATAACATTAGGTGATTAGTGGACTCCCCATTCTCATTACAGAGGACACAAAAGTTAGGGCCAGACCAACCTCTCCTTTGTAATGCCGGCCATGTCAGGAGGGCCTTGTTGTGGACTAACCACAGAAATGTTTTTACCTTTGGAGGACATTTTGTAGTCCATATATATTTTGTATTTCCGGAGTTGATTCCACTATCCATAAAACGGCGGTATGTGGATCCTACCGAGAAGGCTCCATCTCTATTCCATCTCCAAGATGGTTTATCTTCGTGTATATTCGATGGGATTATATCGCACAAAAGGGATTTTAGGTCTCGGATTTGCAATTCCACCATAGACGATGTCGGTTGGGAGACACTCAATCTCCATCTTGATCTTCCCCATAGAGAGCTAACTAGTATGTCTTTATTGTAAGCAAGCTCGAATATTGCAGGGAATAAGAACTTAAGTAGTATCTGTGTACACCATCAATCATGCCAAAAAGCAATATTCTGGCCATTGCCAAGTTTATATTCCAGACTTGGCCAGATTAACTATTTGGTTGTGACTAATCCTTTCCAAAATCCAGACGTACGAGTTGTCTTTTGACCCGATGTGTGCCATGTGCCACTTCTAGGACAGTACTTTGAGTATACAAACTTTTGGAAGGTACCGTCAGGTTTTGCAAGGAGATGCCACCACTATTTAGCTATTAGTGCTAAGTTGAATATCCTCAGATCCAAGACCCCTAGCCCCCCCATCTTTTTAGGTCTATAGACCTTCCCCCATGAAGTCAGATGATATTTCTTGTGATCTGTTGTCCCACTCCATAAAAATTTCTTTCTGATACGGTCTATTTTGTTTCGGACCCAGTGTGGTAACAGAAAGAATGACATATAATATACTGGTAATGAGGATAAGACGGCGTTAAGCATAACTACTCTTCCTCCCAACGAAAGTAGGTTACCACGCCAGCTCTCCAGTTTCCTTTCAAAACAGTCTAGCAATGGGTTCCAGTCCTGTTTTGTGAGCTTTCCCGGTTTGATAGGGATACCTAGATATCTCATCGGGAATGTTTCTTCCTTACACCTGAAAGTCTCGAGTATGAGACTGATTGTAAGATTTCTGGTCCCTAAGCAGATAAAAGAACTTTTTGAGAAATTGATCCTCAAATCCGACCATGCTTCAAAGCAACAAAGTCCCCATTTTATGTGAATTGCTTCAGCTAACTTATCTCTGCCAAAGATAAGTGTGTCGTCCGCGTATTGGAGATTGATATAGGATATGGAAGTAGATCCTGCCAGACCCTTTATTAGGCCTGTATTTTCCATCTTTTTAAGCATGTTGTTCAGTCCGTCAGCCACAAGGACAAACAAGAGTGGGGAGAGTGGGTCTCCTTGACGTAGCCCTCTCTTTAGGAGAATTTCTTTTCCCAATTCACCATTAATCATAATCTGTGTTTTAGCCGAATGTAGCCAGTTTATGATCCATGAGATCCACCTTTGTCCAAAACCCCGAAGTCGTAAAACTTCTAATAGGCATTCCCATTCCACCATATCATATGCTTTTTCGAAGTCTAATTTGAGAATGTATCCATTCGATTTAAACTTTTTACATTGATGTATGACTTCGTGTGCTGAGGCCACCCCTTCCAATATATTCCTTCCCGCTATGAAACCAGTATGGTAATCTTCAATCATCTGATGTAATTTGGGTGCAAGTCGATTGGCTAAAATTTTTGTGATAATTTTTATGGAGCTATTCAGTAGAGCAATGGGTCTATAATCTCCAATGCATTCTACTTGCTCTCTTTTGGGAATCAGTGTGATGACAGAGTAGTTGATCCTGTCTAGTCGGGCTTCTCCCCTATACATCTCCTCAATCATCCTAAGCAAATCTCCCTTGATCTCCTGCCAGAAAATCCTGTAGAAGAAAAGAGGAAATCCATCCGGACCGGGAGTTTTATCCGAGCCCAGATCCCCTACAGCCCTTTTAATCTCTTCTTCTTGAAACTCTACCTCCAAATCTCTCAGGTCCAGATTGGTAGCCCAAGCACCGTCCTTCATCTTTATTCTGAAACTATTCGTCTTACCAAATAGTTTCTTGAAATGTAAATGTATATGATCATGCAGTCTGGAACCCTGGACCCACCCATCCTCCGATTTCAATGCATGTATCGTATTTATCTTACGACACATACTGGCGGATCTATGGAAAAAGGCAGTGTTAGCATCTCCTTCCTTTAACCATTTGCATCGGGCTCTTTGCCTCCATAGAATTTCCTCTTTCCTATATATTTCTTCTAGGGATTTTCTCAGATTGGTCAATCTGGAATTTTCTTCCAAACTCAAATGCCTAGTTTCTTTTGTGTTCTCTAGACTGTTGATTTCCTCTAGACAATTAGTCTTATGTTCTTTAGATAGTAGTTGGTGTCTTCTTTCCCATTGCCATAAGACTTTGCGGAGGCGTCGTAGTTTAATACAAAAGTTTTCAGTAGCATCTCTTGCAGACGTCCGATGAGCCCAGTTTTCCTTGATGATATCATACACCTCCTTGTGCTCAAGCCACCATTTTTCGAAGTAAAATCTCCTTCGTCGACGTTGGTTCTCTCCAGATTGTACACAGATGGGCAGATGGTCTGAGGTTGCCCTTTCCAGGGGTCTAAGGTCGGCAAGAGGGAATTTAGCGTCCCATAAGTCACAGATCAGAACCCTATCTAATCTAGCAAGATTCGGAGTCTCCCTCATATCAGACCAAGTGTACAGTCGATTACTTAAGGGTAAATCTATGAGTTTTAGATGAGAAATGACATCATTGAACCGTTCCCTATCACGGGGGTGGAGATCCGCTCCTCTCCTTTCATGAGGGAATCTATTTATGTTAAAGTCCCGTCCTATGATCCATGGGGAATCCCATTTACCCCTAATATTTCTGATCTCGTCCCAGAACATGGGGCGTGATTGGGGATCGTTTAGGCCATAGACGGCTGTGATTGTTTGTATCCATCCATCTGTCGGTCTCCTCAATCTTATTGAAAGGGATAACTCACCTTCCCAATTGTTAATCAGAGCAAATTTCTTATTAAAACCGATTATTATACCTCCCGAAGCCCCCCTAGCATTTTAAACCAGAAATGTATAGGTATTATTTGGTCCAATTGTCTTGAGAGTCCGTTGGGAGGGGTCTATGAGTTTAGTTTTCTCAAGACAGAAGATGTCAATTCTATTATTTCGAATTGTCTCTGCCACCATCCGCCGTTTGGTTGGGTTACCCAGGCCTCTAACATTCCAAAACATACAATTCATTATCTAAAAAAATAGATCTTCTCCATAGGTAGACAGAGGGCCTACCTCTTCAGATCACTATCCTCCGCCATCTTAGGAGAGTCTAGTTGTCTAATTTGGGTTAAGATAATGTTTTTTTCTTTTTCATCATTTTCCAAATCAATATCACATATTTCCGCTAATGATGACAATATTTCATCAGGAATTAAATTGAAAGTATCAAAATTCAGATGAGAGGTACCTGAAGCCAATTCAGAGAGTAGAGCTTTACGTCTGGTGGCTGAAACAGCAATCTGTCCAGTCTGATACTGTTGACCTCCTCTCTTTTCCTCTAATCTTCTGCTTCTCCTATTTGGAGTGATTTCTGGGATCCTCTTTCTGTCTTCGGGAGCCGCTTTTTCCTTATCCGATCCATTTTGGGCATCCTCCATAACTTCCTCTACCACCAGAGTGGGGACAGGGAACTTTTCTGTTTCTGGAGCTGGAGATAAAGTCTCCACCATCTGGGTCTCTAATACACTCTCCTGCCGGGTTTCCTCTAGTGCATGAGTGCTGATACTGTTTTCTGTCCTTATCTGAAGTCTCCTCCTATCTCGAATCCTCTTTGGAAGACGAGAAGCTTGTCTGCGTTTAGGCTTGCTTTGCTTTGTCTGCTCCCCTCTCATCGCATTCTCTAAAAGTTTTGCTATTATGTCTCTAGCAAAATCTTTATCAAGATTTTTAAGTGTATTGAGAAGGCCCAAATAATCATTTTGAATAAATTGGTCTTTTCCACTGGATGTTGAGCAGCCCATAAATTGGGCCTCTGTTTCTTTAAGTAAGTTGGAGCAGCCCATCAAGTTGTTTTGGTCATCAACTTTTTTATTCTCTTCCTCTTTACTAGCCTCCTTCTCCAGAGTATCTTGGCCATAGTTCTCCTTGTGTACCCCCTTTGGGATGGGTGAGAGAGGAGCTTCGGTAGTCGCCCCTTGCATTAAATGAGAGAGAGGGGACTCGTGACAGGTCATATTTTGTCCCGAGAGGGGGACCTCTGTATTCATACCCTGCCTGTCATGTGACTCCTCCTCTTCTCCTCTCTCTTCCTGCCCCTCTGTCGGCTCTTCTGGAAAAGCTGTAAAGGCAACGCCTTCTTCTTCTCTCTGACCTGTGGGCTCTTCTCCTTTCCTCCCTTTAACTGATTTCTCTGTCTTCTCCCATCTCGAAGGGTCGAAAATCAGTTTCCCTTTTGGGTCTCTACAAATAAATTCAAAATTCGAACCCTGTTGGTTAATCGCAGGGACGATTTCTTGTAGATCTGACCCTCTTCCCTCTTTTGATGAGTCTCCGTCTCTGCCTTGTCGGGGGAAGTCTTGCAGTTCTTCCTCTTTTGGGCAGTTCGGTTGACTTACTGCTGCGGTTGTATTTTTGACCATCGAGTTGTTAGATTTCCCGAGTTGCTTACCCTCGGGTTGATCTTCGAAAGACCCTCTTATCTCTTTCCCTTTGTTTCCCATGGCAATCTCTGCCCCAAACTGTCCTCCTGCTATACTGATTGGGACCCCGGTCCTGTCTAGTGGGTATTGACCGCTGGTTTCAAGATGATTATCCACCTTCTTCCAAATGTAACTCCTCCGTCCACCGGCGGGAGGGGCCGTGACTCCGAACGATGGCCGATCGGATGAACCGATCTTGCCGACAGTTTGGGGTCCTTCCATCGACCACCAAGAACGAGGTATAAGTGTAGTACTGATCTCCGGCGAGGTATGCTCTATTCTGTCAAATTTGCATGTTATTTCAATTTTGATAGAGCAAAGTTGATCACCGAAAACAACATAAAACTGCTGAGGAATGGTTGCTAGACTCTCGCATCCGATATAGATCCTGGCGAAATCCAGATTTGTTCTTTTGCTTGTTTGCTCACTGACGTCCAGTACATGAGCAAATTTTACTAGAATTTTGCTAAGATCATTTCTATTCCAGTGATGTATAGGAATGCCATAGACGACTATCCATGCTATAACCGGGAATAGAAACGTTTGGGAATTCTCATCTCCCCTCCAGTTGCGAACTTTGAATTCTGCCGCGGCTCCACGGCATGCAATTGCAAGTTTTCGTGCTGCAAAGGCCAACCGTTCCTTCGAAGGAAAATAGGTGAGGAGCTCTTCACCATGTCCAATTTCCAGGGATGGGATGCAAATTCTGTAGAGAGAGCACTCAATGCTTCAGTTATCTCCATCGTTGTTGGATTGCCGCGACCTGGATGTATGACACCAACCGTTCTGGTGAGTTGCAATTGATCATTCGCGGCCATGTCTGAAGAAGTATGAAGACCATTGGTTTCGGTTGATCTTGTTTGATCGAACCCTTTGGCTTGTGAGTTGTTATCGTGTGCTGTGATTGTTCCCTCTGCTTCACCATAGGTTTTGTGCTTCTACCTTGCACCCCCATTTTCTTTGATGGTGCAATTGGACATTCTCCAATTCTATGGCCCAACACCTTACAAAATCTACATCTGATAAAGGGGCATTCATTTTTGAAATGGCCGGTTTTTCCACAAATCCAGCAGGTCTCTGGGCTACCTAGAGACGGTTTTCTAGCCGGAGAATATTTTCTCTTTTTGTTCCCCCTACCATTCTGTATTGAGGCTGCTGCTCGTTCCTTCTTAATGGTGTTTCGGGACCTGACAGTCTTCCATGGTTTCTGTTGTGCATCCTCCTCCATATTATTGATCTTTTCCCCAATGGCAGCCGCGAGGAGTGCGAGAACTTCCTCACCTAAATAGGAGGTCTTGAGGTCAATGGTTGAAGGGGTTGCCGATGATGAAGGGGCATGTGCTCGTTTAACTGGCGACTCCCTAACCACCTCCGACCAACTTTTTCTCCTATGTTTTGGGTTTTTGTCCTCCTCACTCGAGTTTTCCTCTCTGTTCTTGCCCGTCCCTAACCAGTTCCATCCGAAATCCATCAGTAGCTGGTGAGTGGTTGTAGGTTGAGATCCAGCCTCCCACTTGCCCCTGATTACCGCTGATGATGTATGGTCAACTGAGGCAGAACCACACGCTAATGATGAGAATACTCTGAGGCAGGATCCTCTCCACCAGTCAATATTTCTTTCCTCTTCCTTTCTTCTTTTTCTCTCTCTCTCTCTCTTTTTTTTTTTTGGGTTGCCGGAGATTTCTTACCTCGCCGGAGTTTGCCTCGCCGGAAATCGCCACTCCTGTTTTTGTATGAGAAGAATTTACCCAAAGCCCTTGTGCTTTTCCTTTTTGTCTGATAGTTGTAACCTTTTGCAGTAATAGAAGTGGTTGAAACTTAAAAAAAAGAAAAACAAAGTGTCGCCCTCTTCAGAAGCTGGGAAAATAAGTAAGAGAATTGACTTTAAGAAAATCATATATTCCTACAAGCCACATAATTCACAGGGAGAAAGATGGATACGGTTCAAAGTGCCAATAGCATAAATTCTAAATCACTGTTCCACAATTCTGAGATCATACAACTCGAAGGGGATTGTCTGCAAGTTTATCCTCCATCTTTAAGGCATTAAGCTTGCAAGTCTCTAGGCATCTCAAATCACTGAAGATCAACAATAAATCAATACATCCAGATAATATGGTGAGGATCTAAGAATAAAGATCGGTTTGACTTTCAAATGATTAAAAAGAAATTAATTAACTCTAAGCAGATAACATTAACATATACTTGTTTCCAGTTGAAGGTACGTTCATAAATAACCCTTATCAATAACAAACTCTCGTGTTAATATGACAAGTTTTGTCGAGTATGTGCAGATTAAATAGTTATGATAGTTATGATGACAAATGATATCGATATATATTGATGCTGCAACTTTATGATTATATTTGACTGAGATACGATGCAAATTGAGTGATGGAATCTATTACAAAGTTGTACAGCTCTGAGTCAATTTTGAAACAGTACCATGGTCAGCTGAATCAGAGTTCAGAATGAAATATCTGATCGTTTAGAAAAAGGAAGAGAAGTTAAAAAAAGATGGTAGTAGCCAACCATTGATGGCAGTTCAAAGAGCCATCGACGGCAAGGTAACCTGCGCGCATCCCTTGCTACAGGGTTTCTTGCTGCGATCGACAGCAAGCCAACCATGATAGCAAAAAAATGCGACATTGCATCGACTACAACGCTTCCTTGTGGATATTGCCGTGGATTTGGATCCCTTTTTAGTTAGAATTTGATTCTAATATTTAATGCCCCACTACCCTACACTTAGATAACGAAGTCGTTTTGTAGCCTTTGATAACACGACTAGCCATAATTTTCTAATATAGTAAATCACGGTGGAAAATAGACAACAATAATTCTTAGAAAAAAATAAATTCCAATTCAAAATAGAAATTTTACTTGAATAGAAACTTAGCTAAATAATACAACAACAACAACTAAACTTTTTATCCCAAGTACTTGGGATAGGCAGAGACTAAGCCAAATAACTACATAAAATAACACCAAAAACAAACAACAACCATCTTGAATAAACTGTAGCAAAATATGTCTAATACATTATTCATATCAATGAAATTAAAAGAAAATCAAGACTAGAATAAAACATTTTAGTCATCCGTTTACCTTGCAACTCTGTCTGCTCTACGAAATAAACTAGATCATGTTCCGCTTCTACTAGGTCCCCCTCTAAGTCTGAACATACACATCCAGATCGTAAGTAAAGCAACCACTAATAACATAATTTTACGAAACCAAGAATGATGGTGAAATAATAAATCAGCCATAAGAAAATAGTAATATTATGCCTATTCACTTGGCACATGGCATAATTTATTATATAACTTAACCAGAATTTTATTATGCTATTTGAAAACTTCATGATGGTGTGAAATTGTTATTTTGAATGCATTCTCATTGCACCTAGGAAATAATAACAGTAAATATTTGGTCGAAACTTATCCTGACCATCTCGAATGGGAAACAATGGCAAGTTTTTTTGTCAGATCCTATCCCGATCCTGCGTATGAGTAGTAGCAAGTTTTTGATCAAATCATATTTCGACCCCTTCGTTTGGGATACAATAGCTATTACATTTAGTCCATTAAATTGGAACTATTTGTTGTTCCCAGAGACCCTCTATATTCAACATTTTGAGTCTATCGGTCAATCTTTCAATTCAGTTGATTTAATGATGATGATAGTCAACTTCGACACTATTAATCAGTCAACTTCGACACTATTAATCAGTATCCATAATCAATATTAGTTCAGTAAACTCTTTAACCCATCATCACTGACATCATCCGATTTTATTTAATAGTTTTACTTTTCATCAAGTTCATTTAGATGTTTAGGGTAACAAGAATATTTAGTCAATCATTGCAAATGTATCATATTTGAATAACCTTTAAATTATAGATTTTTATTCATTTGTTATTATTCAACACTTTCCACTAAAATAAAAATAAAACAATAGCAACTCAAATAAAACAATAGCAACTCGGTATACATATATAGTTGTGACCGGGTTCACCATCGATGGGCCAAACCCGCCGACAATGATGGCCCAGGCAGAGCAGTCTGGTCACTATGGCAGTCGATGGGGCCATCAACCGCGGCAAATAGCCCAATAGGATTGTTTCTCGTCCCTTTTGTATAAAATTCCTTTCTAATAAAAAATCTAATCTTTCTAGCAATTCTCATAAATAAAATTCACACTATTTAAACAATAACTTGGTTCAATGTAATAAACAAATTTAATCATAATCTCAATCAACAATTCATTAAGATTCTAGTTTCTTTACTATAATTTCAGCAAGATTGTAGCATTAGAAACATGCCCAAATTTGCCACTGATAAAACATGTAAAGTAGTAATAAAAAATAATCTTAAATAGCAGTTCAGTGAGTCTAAGACTCAAAGATGTTGGCTTTATTTAAACCCTTTCAAAAATAGCCATTTTCAATGCATAAAATCAATTCAAAATCTCGACAAAACTAATTAAAGACATAGCTTTAACGATTTTTGAAAAAGAACCTCAAAAATCATAACTTTGTTAGTTGAACTATATGAAACAATCAAATATATTAACTTTATCCATCTCAGTTGACCAAAACAATTAAAAATTGATTATTAAACTAGTTATAACAGTTAAAATCATATTTTTATCACTTTAAAACTAGGTAGCATGTTCTAGAAGGGAGTTTGGAACTCACCTAAACTTATCTCCTTCCTCCTCTCTCTCATTTCCCCTTTTTTTTTCCTTTTCTTTTCTCTGCATTGGAAAGAGGGGAGCATGTCATGGGGTTGAGGTCTATTTATAAATGTTAAGGTGTTTCCATCTAATGAGGATTTGAATTTGATTATGTTAATTGGTTGAATAGAAAGAAGTTTATATTCAACTTAATTTAGTTTAAAAGGTAAGTTACAGGTTAATTTAATTAGTTAAATCTAATTTGAAATCATAATCAACAGGACATTCTATCAATCAAAATATTCTATTTCAATTAAATTATCCTTTCAATGAAGGGAATCCATTTCTTATTGAACTGGATAATTAGATAATATATTAGAATCACTTAATTGATTAAATCTATATAAAAATCTTAACAAATAATTTTTCCTAGTGGTTTGGCTTAGATTAGGTTCTAATGGGTCAATGGTTCAAATCATTGTAAAACCAATTAATTAAAAATATTACTTAATAAAATCCCTTCTTCATTTTCTTTTATTTCCTCAAAAAATCCTTTAAAAAAATTCTGAAATATTATTTTAAAAAATTTGAAAAATTATGCAATGAAAATGGGTGTTATATAATAGATAATAAACATGGAAGGTTACTTAGAACGAGTTAGTTTAGGATTGTTACATAATCAATACTAAACATGGCACGTTATTTAGAACGAATTGGTTTTGGGATTGGATGGTTGAAATTTAGTCTTCTAATGCAAGCTTGATAAGACCTTTGAGGAGGCTATAAAAGAAGATGAATCCTTAGCAACATTATACATAAACTAAATTAGAGCAGGGGATTTGGAAATTAGGAATTTATAGAATATTTGGGGAAGAACGAAGGGGGTTTGAGGCTCAACACCCAAGCAAATCCATATCCACTCTTAACTAATCCAAAAAAAAAAAAAAAAATGATTTTAATACATAATTTCTATTCCAAACCACATTACAATCAAGTTGACAATAAGACTTCCAGCCATATCCCGTGTCATTCAAATTTGCAAGTAGATCCAATTGATTAATAGAAAAACGAAAAATTTCTCCTTTTTTCCCTTTTTTTCCTTCACTTTTTCCCGTCTCTTTTTCTCACTTTTTTCAGAATTTTTTTTATCAAAAAATAAAAAACTAAAATAAAACTACAAGATGGAGAAAGAGATCTAAGATTTTGAAAAGAATAAAAGAAAAAAGAAGCAAATTTTAGTTATGTTACTAGCAAGACGCAGAATGGAAGCTAAATTGAAGTTAAGAATTTCGAAAATAAAATTTAGAGAAATTCTGGGGAAGAATGAGTTCCGGGTCTAGACACCCAGCAAATCCACATCAACTCTCGACGAATCAATGAAGAAAAATTTTAATACGCAATTCATACACAAGAGCAATTTCACAAATTTTTATTAATTTCAATCTTGTTTACAAAGCTTATTTATAGAAAATCCCTAACAATAATAAGAACAAAATTCAATCCAAAATCTAGATCCCTAACAATAATGATCTGCTCAAAACTCTATCTTAACACAAAACCTATCTAAAAACTCTATCTAAATCCAAACACTATCTTATCCGTTTTTCATCACTAGCTTTTGAGAGCTTCTTGAAAATTGATAAAAGAAGAGTTTCTTGACGAAGGGCTTTTGGAGATTGTTTGAGAGCTTCTTTTTCAATCATTCACACACTTTTAAAGACGTGCTACAACAATAAATCTTGATCTTTAAGGAGTTTAACTCATACTAAATGAAAGTACGACTTGATGAGAGGAAGAGTGGACTTAGAATTTCGGAACGACTATAAAAACATCAGTTCTTTTACTAAGTGTTTTCTTTCCTACGATTACTTGTTAATTCCGCTGCTTATAGCTTCTTAATTTGTCCGAGTTGAATTTTATAACAACTCTATTCACCTCCTCTAGGGTTACATCTTTATCCCAATCCGTTTCCAACAACAGTTATCAAAGCTTGGTTATAGGTTAGATTAGATGGCAAGTCTAGAAACCTCACATGCTGCTGGTTTTTCCAAAAGACCATGCAATTAACCAACCCCACTTTTTGAGGGCATGAATTACACTCACTGGAAAGGTAGGATGAAAGTCTTCTTATTATTTACTGATAATGATGTTTGGTATATAATAGAGTTTGGTTATCATGAACACATCATAACTATTGATGATTTTGTAGTAACCATATGTAGAGACAAATGGAATGCCAATGAAAAAAAAAAGAATTTTCTATAAATACTAAAGCAAAAAATGCTCTTTATTGTTACTAATCGCATTTAGGATTTAACTATGATTTTGTTGTCTATTGTCTAGGAGATATAGAAGACTCTGAAAGTTACCCACAAGAAAACATCCCAGGTCATGAAAGTGAAATTTAAATGCTTACGAATGACTATAGGAACTTCCAGATAAAGGCCACAGAGTCAATTCAGGAAATGTTTACCAAATTCACAGATATAGTGAACAAAGCGAACAACTCAAGAGTTTGGCAAAGAAGAATTAATTCGCAAAGTCCTTCGCTCTCTCACGTCTACTTGGAACTCCAAGAAAATTGTTATCAAAGAATCTCATAATTTGTCTAAGATATTACTTGAAGATCTTGCAGGAAATCTTATAGTACAAGAGCCAAGACTAAATACACAAGGCGCTTAGAGCAAGATTTTAAGGGAAGATCCAATAGCTCACAAAGTTAACAAAAGGCAAGTGAACAACTAAGTTGAACTCTAGTTGAAAAGGATGACACAGGAGCAAGTTTTCTTATCAAAGGCTTCAAGACTTTTTTCAAGTTAAAGGAAGGCCAAAAAATCCTACAAAATGAGACAATTCAACCAGGTAAGTAGAAAAAGTAAAACTGAAAATTCAGATTATGATTGTGCCTTGCTTGTCATAAATGCAAGAAGCCTAATCACTTTCACAATGAATGTCCCCCGAATAAGTACTCAAAAAACAAGAAGAGTTTCAAGGTTACAATATGGTACATATCGAGTGGAGAGGAGTCCACTTCTAGTGAGGATCAGAGAATGGCATAACTCGTTCTAATAGCGAAGATGGATTCAACAAGCAATTTTGATGACAGTAAATCTAACAATGAGGTACAACTTAGTTAAGATGATCTTTATGATAAATATGAAGAAATATCATGTGAATTTGGGAAACTTGCTAATAAATACAAACAGGTAAAAAAAAACAAATTTAGCCTAAAAAAAAAGATAACTTGGATTTAAAAGAAAATTGAGAAAAATCTATTAAATGCGTCTCAAATTGCAAGCTTTTCTGCTTCTGATGAATGCTTGAAATGCTCTTTATAGAGAAATGAATGAAAACAAAATTCCAACCAACGAACTTGTGATGAATGCTTGAAATGCTCTTTATAGAGAAATGAATGAAAACAAAATTCCAACCAACGAACTTGATGTGCTTACAGCTGAAAATGAAAAACTAATTTGTAAATTAGGAATACTTTCTCATGACCATTCCAATGAAAATTTGAAGTTACACAATAGCTTCCGAGAACAAGTTACTTAAGTCCAAATTTGAATTTTGTTACACATAGAAAAGACCATTGAAAATTTCACTTTTGGATCTAAAAGATTAAAGATGATCTTACCTAATCAGCAACTCACTAAAACTAAATAAGAACTTGGGTATTCATACACCACAAAGAAAAAAAAAAAAAAAAAAAGCTTCTAACCGTCTTTATAAAAGGAAATAATTTGACGCTCATTCAAATGTTTAAAATGCATCTTATATTACATGCACTTTGTAGTTAAATAGTCATTTATCAAAGCTCGTATCGCGTGCAATATAGAACTAAAATTGTAACGCAAATTTGGATACCAAAGGACACTATTCCTAACCAAAGTGGACCTATATGGGCATCTTGGTCACATTAGTAGGCTAGGAACAAGACAATACATAATATTTGGATTTTGGCTGCTCTTGACACATAACAAGTAAACCAAATCGGTTCATTAGCCTGAAAAGAAAAAAATAAAGTGGAGTATCTAGTGTTTGGCAATAATGGTAAACCTAAGATTGTGGGGGTTGGAGAAGTAGATAATGATCCTTTGAACTCTTTGTTGTTGATGCTTAGAGCACAATCTTATCTCCATTACCCAACTCCATGATAAAGATATGTCTATTTTTGGAGCGTACTGTGTATTCTATAATTAATCGGGAAATAGACGTAATTGTATTTATTGAAAAAAGACAAGCTAATGTTTACACATTGAACTCTAATGATATACATCCTAAAAGTGTAAAAATATACCTGCTTGCAAGGGAGAGGATACTGACTTAATGGCCTAGGAGACTCAGACACGCCATTAATGGATTACTGCAAAAGCTCTCCAATGATGAGTGTTACAGAATTGCCAAGTAATTTCTAGAGTGCATAGGTATGCGAAGCATGCATTAAAGTTAAATTTGTTAGATCCTCTTTCAAGCGCAAAAACCAAGTTCCTGTATTTGATTTACTTAGGCATATTTGGTCCAGTCAATATACAAGGTTTATATGGTAAGACATAATGCTTACTAGTGGTTGATGATTACTCAAGATTCGCATGGATGTAGTCTCTAGCCAACAAAAGTGACTATTTTAAATATTTTCAAAAGTTTTCTAAAAATATTAAAATGAAAAATATCTTCACATAAAAATTACGTATTAGATCAGAGTGGAGAATATGAAAATACTTTATTGCTTCTGTTTTGAAAAGGAAATTCTTATGAGTTCTCCTAGAACACCTCAACAAAATGGGGTGGTCGAAAAACCGAACCACATATTACAAGAGATGGCTAGAACAATACTGAATGAATATAGATAATCTAAATATTTTTTGGCTGAAGTAGTTAATAAAGCTTGTCATGTGATTGATAGTGTATTTGAGACCTAAACTAAATAAAACTTATTTTGAGTTTTACTATAGTAAGTCCTCCAGTACAGAACATCTTCATGTTTTTGGATGCAAATGTTATCTTTTGAATGCGAAAGACTCATTAGATAAGTCATGATAGTAAAGCTAATAAATGTATTTTTATAGGATTCTCTTTTTGTAGCAAGGCATTTAGGGTGTATAATAAGATATCTAAGCTACTTGAAGAGTATCCAAGTGAAATTTGATGAAACTAACACATCTGTTGTGGCTTCTAACATTTACGATGAAAACCCGCTAGTGACAACACAACAAGAAAAGGATAGTTTTAGAATTGCCAGAACTTGGTATGGACCCAGTCACAAGGATGAGGAGATAGTGGAGACCATGCAATCAAGAGATATGAATTTTATAAGGGATTATCCTAAAGAGCTTGTGATTGGAAGTCTTAGCGCATGTATATATACTGGATCATCTCTTATATAGTTTTGCACTAATATAAGTTTTATTTCTGAATAAAATTGTGGATGAGGCTCTTAATGAACAAAGTAGGTCAATATATGAAGAATTAAATCAATTCACTAAGAATAATGATTAGAGAATAGTTCCTAAACCACATGATCACCAAAGAACTAAATTAGATTATAAAAATAAACTACATGAACAAGGTGATATAATAAGAAATACAATTAGACTTGCTGCTAGGGATACAACCAAAATGAGGGCATTGACTTTACATTAACAACTAAGACTTTTATCTCAAGTACTTGGGGGTAGGCTGCAACAACAACAACAACAACAACAACTAAGCCTTTCATCCCAAGTACTTGGGGTAGGCTACATGAATCAAAAAAGAATCACGCTGGATCGATCACTTTGATAGTCTTTCTCCATTCATTTATATCAAGTAATATCTCCTCATTTAAACCTCTAGAATCCATATTTTTTCGTATCATCTCCATCCATATTTTCTTCGGTTTTCCCTTCTTTCTTGTAACTTGTCCTACATTGATAAACTCCTCTCGTTGAACTAGTGCATTTGTAGACCTATGTTGCACATGACCAAACCATCGTAATCGGTTTTCTCGCATCTTCTCATTGATTAGAGCTACACCTATCCTAACACGAATATCTTCATTTCTCATTTTATCTTTCCTATTGTTGCCGCACATCCAGCGGAGTATGCGTATCTCTGCTATACTTATTTTTCTGTGAATGATATTTCTTTATAACCCAACATTCCGTACCATATAACAAAGCTGGTCTAATAGCAGTCCTATAAAAATTTTCCTTCAGTCTTAACGGAATGTTACGGTCGCATAAAACTCCCATTGCCCTCCTTCATTTCAACCAGCCAGTTTGTATCTTGTAGTTAACATCATTATCGATCTCTCCATCATTCTGAATAATAGAACCCAAATATCTAAACTGACTTTTCATTTGTATCTCTTTCCCATCCAGTTTTACATCATTATAGTTTATGATCCATCGTTTACTAAATTTACACTCTATATACTCTGTTTTAGACCTACTCAATTTAAAACCTCTAGATTCTAATATATACCTCCATAACTCTAGTTTGACATTTACCCATGCTCTTGTCTTATCAACTAAGATAATATCATCAACAAATAGCATACACCAAGGTATCTCATTCTGAATAGCTCTAGTAAGCTCATCCATCATTATAGTAAGTAAGAACGGGCTCAATGCAGATCCTTTATGCAATCTAATTGTGATAGAAAAATCACTTGTTAAACCACCGCATGTTCTGATATTGGCTACTACTCTATCATACATGTCTTTAATTATATAGATATACTTGATGGGAACTCTTTTCTTTATCAATGTCTACCAAAATATCTCTTGTGGTACCTTATCATAGATTTTCTCTAAGTCAATAAATACCATATGCAAATATATATTTCTCTCTACTTGGGGTAGGCTACACGAACCAAAAGAGAATCACGTCGGATTGACCACATGGATAATCCTTCTCCATACATTCTTATCGAGTAACATGTCTTCATTTAAGCCTCTAAAACCCATATCATTTCGTATCACCTCCATTTATTGAGAGCATTTACTTTGACAAGACTTTTGCAACTGTTGCTAGACTTGAGGCTATTCGCATAATTATTGCATATTCATGTAATCGAGAGTCACCTTATTTCAAATAGAAGTTAAAAGTGCATTTTTTTTTTCAATAGTTATCTTAAAGAAGTCTATGTAGAGCAACCTCCATGTGTTATTGATTATAAATTTCCAAATCATGTTTTCAAACATGAAAAGGCACTATATGATCTTAAGTAGGCACATCATGCTTGGTATGACAAACTTATGCTTATATTCTAAAACATCGTTATAATAAAGGAGTTGCGGATAATACATTGTTTATCTTAAAATATGACATATAAATCCTTATGTGCAAACATATAAATGGTATTATTTTCAATGCTACTAATAAAGATCCTTCCCACAAGTTTGAGAAATTGATGCTGGACAAGTTTAAGAGGTCTATGATAGATGAGCTCAAGTATTTTCTTGAATTCCAAGTCACACTAACTAAGGATGACATCTTTATCTCTTAAGAAAAATATATAAACAAGCTTCCCAAGAGATTTGACATGGATGGATTGAAAGCAGCAAACACACCTATGAGTCCGCTGACAAAATTAACAAAAGTTAAGACTGGAGTTTTTGTCGATGAGAAAAGATATAGAGGAATAATCAATAACCTTTTATATCTTACAGCATCACATCTTGATATCATGTTTTTTGTGTGTGTGTGATTTCAGCCTAATCCAAAAGAATCACATATAAAAGCCATGAAATGAATTTTTCAATACCTTATTGGTACTTAAAACTCAAAGAACATCGTTTCCTAGTTGTGAGACTTTTATGTTGCTTATTCTTATATTGATTATGCAGAAAGTTTGACTTATAAGAAAATTACTAGTAGTACATTGCACTTGTTAAATCATTCTGTTGTTTCAAGGTCAAGTAGAAATCAAAATTGTATAGTTGTATCAATTATAAAGTCTGAGTATATTTGAAGCAGGACGGGAGTAATTTAGGGTTTGTAGTGGAGAAATTGGGAAAGAACTTAGGATTTTGGGAGATAAATTAAGGTTTAGATCTCACACTCCGGCGAATCACACGCCCACTCTCTCATGAATCACTCGAGAAAAGATTTGATAAAACAAATCACATGCTCTAAAAAAAACATATTTCACTCTATATCTTTCAAATTAGGGTTTTACAAGCCATATATATAGAGAATTATAAAGCAACAAAATAATACCAAATCTACCCAAATTTCTAATCAAATTTTAATGCAATAAAATAATACCAAATCTAACCAAATCCTAATCAAATCTCTAGCAATTCTCCTGCACTTGGAAATATTCACCACCTGGTGAATATAAGAAGAAATTCAAGCACGGTCAACTGAAATTGGTCAATTTTTTCAAGATCTGGCAAATCTTTTTACCTAACTAAATATAAGAAAATCAAACAGTTTGGTAACAAAATATATGCTATCTGATATTTTCATGGTGGCGACGGTAATAATTGTGGAAAATCTAGTAAGAAATTGAAATCTATTACCTCTGCAAAAAATAAAAAACTTGGAATGTGAGTTGGAGAGGCAAGGAAAACATGATCTGCATTTAAGAATTCATGTACTTCGCCATATATCTCTGCAGGTGTGCTAGGCCTCAAGTTGTCCTCATGAACATGATTATTGAGTGCCTCTGTAGTTGGTTCCGACAGAAAAATTGAATCATCAATTTCTAGATCTGAAAAAAGTTGTATGCGGGACTTGGTCTCATCATCTAAAATCTCGGAAGCGGATATGTCAGTATCTGAAATCTTAGAAGGACACTGGTAGTCATAGTGTCAAAAATTTTCACATGTTGAACACTTAATGGAAGGACACTTGTGAGCAGAGTGTCCATATCCTTCACATTTTGAGCATTATTTAAAAACAAGATGTTGAGCATATCGTGCACGAAGAAAGATCTGCAACCGTTTCCAAATTGGACGAGATTTATAATTGCCGAGGTACCAATCAGAAACTTCTTCAGCCAACTTCAATTTAGTATAGTTGTATTCCTGCTCTAAAGTCAAAGGAAAGTAGCGAAAAAATTGTTCCAAAAATGTCAATTGGGTCGGATTAGATTTCAAATTGATGCAAATTGAACCGAAATCAAATTGCTAATGGTCTCTTTTGGATGGTGGGCTTGGTTTAGTTGGATCCAAATCCAACTCACTTGTTCTCTACTTGAAGAACACTCGTGTGGAAGATGGGGCGTTAAGGGCGGCTGTTCATGATGTGCCCACATGCGGCGATAACTTGATCGTGGAAGACGAAGGCGTTGATGGGCTAAGGCGTTGGGGAAGATGTTGTCGGCTGATGAGGCAAAGTTGTTGTTGCTGGTGATGACGTCGGGAGGGGCAATTTCAATTAGAAGGTGGTGTCGGAACAGTGATAATGTCCAGTGAGTTTGAGAGTGGTGATGGAGGAGGTTTTGGGATGGCACTACTGTAAATGATAGTGATAAAGGTACTCTAGAGTTGAATATGAGGAGGAGAGGTGATGGGTCAAAAGTGGGCTTGCAGTAGAGGAGAAGTGGAGAAAGGGACTGCTGTTGCTGTGGGAAAAGAAAAGAGGATTTTTTTTCTTTTTTTCTTTTTTTTCTCTCTCTCTCCGTCACTTTTTTTTAATTGATTTTCTCTCTTTTTTTTTTTTCTTTTCACTCAATTTTTCCCCTCTCTCTCTCTCTCTTTTTGAACTGATTCTCTTTCTTTTTTTTTTTCTTACTCTCTATTTTTTTTACTGATTTTTTTTTATTTTTTTCTCAAATCTAAAAAGAAAATTTAAAAAGAAGATGGAAAGATAATAATATGGAGATGGATTTGGACTCTAATACCTGAAGATACGGATCTTGAGCTCTGATACCAATTTGACGCAGGACGGGAATGATTTAGGATTTGTAGTGGAGAAATTGGGAAAAAACTTAGAGTTTTGGGGGATAAATTAGGGTTTGGATCTCAAGTCTAGGCGAATCATATGACCACTCTCTCAGAATCACTCGAGAAAAGATTTGATAAAACAAATTATATACTCTCAAAAGAAATCATATTTCACTCTATATCTTTCAAATTAGGGTTTTACAAACTATACATATAGAGAATTCTGAAACAACAAAATAATACCAAATCTACCCAAATTTCTAATCAAATCTAATCAAATTCTAATGCAACAAGATAATACCAAATCTAACTAAATCCTAATCAAATTCTAATCAAATCCATTGCTTTAGGTAGCTGTTATGCACAAGCTCTTTGGATGACATTTACTTTAAAGACTTTTTGACTTAACTTATAAGAAAGTCTCACTTAAATATGATAATAAGAATGTTATTTATTTGTGTAATAATCCTATTTATCACTCCTGTACAAAATGCATAAATGTACGACAAACTTTGTTAAGGACCACATTGTCAAGAAAGATATAGTAACTGAGTTTATCCCCACTTGATATATTCACAAACCTTTGCCTGAGAATCATTTTATTCATTTGAGATAGGAATTGGGTATTCGTTCCATGGATTTCTAGCATGTTGTTTTCTATGTAAGTGTATCATATTTGTTTTTTCGTAACATAAAAAACTCTTTATGTGCCTCTTTTCAGTGTTTTGTGATAAGTCATAGTTGTCACTGGAAATTATTTTCAGTGTCGGACACTAAAAGTCGTCACAAAAGGCTTCAGTGATGGCCACATAAGTTACGAAACTTAGTTGTCATTAAACTCGTCACTGAATGTTTTCAGTGACAACTTGAAGACATTCAGTGACGACTTTTGTCGTTACAAAAAATCCATTTTCTTGTAGAATTGACAGCTAGAAGCCATACATGCTACTTAGTCATTCTTTTAAATAAAACAGAATATGAGCTCCCCATAAAACCATTCTCCTTCAAAAAAAATCACCTCAACACCAACATTTTTTCCTTCTAAAAAGCTTTGCTTGAGACTCCGCAATACATCAATACTGGCCATGCCGCATGCGTATCTCAAACTCCGCCGAGCTGCATGCTTCTGATGTGCTCGGGTCTCGACCTTTACAACTCATCAGTGCTTGTTGTAGCCAGCTCGCTGCAGTCAGTATCTCAAACTCCACCGAATTACATGCTTTCGGTGTGCTGTGCTCTTGAGTCTCGAATTTTACAACTCTGTGCTTGTCGTAGTCAGCCCGCCCGCTCTTCTCCGAGTGCACCACGCAATCACCCCATGACCGTTAGTTGAGCTTGTCATAATCATACCGTAATATTCCTTTCTCTAATAGTCTCACATTGATTGTGAGACAATAGTTTGGTATAGTTTATAATTATTCATCGCGAATCCATAATGTAATCATAACTATTTTTTTTAACTATTTTTTTTAGAGAGGGAATCCGTCGTTAATAATAAAATAAACTACCCGGCTTTGTAAGTGCATAACCGTAACCAAGTCTAATATGAAAGACGCTCAAGCTCAATACTAGAAACTCCTCTGCAACTGCAAGGCCCACTTAGAAATTCCTATTGAAATTTCAATCCAAAATCCCACCACTACCAAAAGCTCACATTCCATCTTTGTCCAAGCCCGATTACAAATTTATTCATTTGATTCTTTTCATTGAAATCCCACCAGCAAAGCTCACAAAGACAGGGTGTCTTGGCCGCGCCCAAGACACCCGGTCTTCGGGCTTCTGGATCCTCCTTTTTGTGAGTATAAATACCCCTGAGGTGATCTGGGTACTTGCAGGATCGGACTTTCTTCTCCTTTGAAGGGCTTTGACTTTTCTTGCTGCTCAAGATAAAGACTTCTGGCCGACCTTATCTTTTCTACAAAGGAGTGGTTCCATCTCTATGGACCCTCCGATCGATGATGAAGGGGATGGAACCTTCCACTATGAACAAAGATTAGTGGATCAGGTTCCTCACTTGCATCACTGGAGTATGGCTTCTCTTGCTTCTTCTATTTTTTATATGTCCTTTCTGACGTTCACGCACTTTTGGTTTTGCAGTGCAACTCGAGGCTTTAGATCGTCAGAAAATGATGAGTTCCTTTCTAACGTGCAAACCAGCCAATAGTGCTGTCATGGTGTGGCTTGATAGGAGAATCACCTTTTTGGTCTGATTTCCATGCTTATTGGTAGCACTATTGGCTGGTAGCCGCAACCTTTCTGCTAAAGAGTCATCTTGCTACTTTGGGCTACAAAGGGCGCAATAGATTTCAAATGCCATTACATCTGAGTTGGGGCTACTGTTGTAAGGGTTCCATGGACTTTCAAAAGCCATGGCATCCTTGTGGGCTTTTTGAATGCTATGACATCACTCTAGATGGCCTCTACCTTGCCCACTATCGAGAGTCAAGCATTTTGGAGGGCCCACTGAGGCTCTCCTAAGAACAACTCATTCGAAGAAGTGGTTAGCCTTTTCAAGCTCATATTGTAGACCTTGCCAAATTTACAGTCTCTTTAAAACATTTTGGATCTCATTTTTTTTACGACTTGTATTAAACCAGTTGAATTATGGATTCAATGTAATGCTCAGAATATATGAACTCACTGTAACAATTAGAACACATGAATTTATTGTAATGCTCAAAGCAATTGATATAATTTGAACTTTAAATGTAATACTCGTATATAAAGATTAATAAAATAATTTTATTCATCTATACATTTGGTGCACTCTTTTTTTTGTTTAGTATTAGAATGTCAATTTACAAGTCCAAACCGATACAATAAACTCTTTACTTGGTACTAAGTTGCTGGGGTATTGCCCCATAGCTCCCAATAGAACAAGTTAAAATTTTTTATCACTATCCTTGATAGAAAATTTCTAAAGTTAATACTTTTTGAGAAATTTTTCATTAATAGGTGCCATTAGAACTTTGCCATCTGGTTTGGCTAATCTAAAAGCCTCATTGAAGTAGACAGATTTTATCACGAATGATCCCTCCCACTTCAATTGAAATTTGCCTTTGGATTTGTGGGTGATGATCATAGGATGTTGTATTGCTAAGACTAATTCTCCTTGTTTAAATATCCATTTGTAAACTTTTTATTGAAATCTTTGGAGATTTTGGTTTGATAAACTTCAATACGTTGCTGAGCCTGAAGTCTCTTTGCATCTAATGCTTTCAACTCCTGACGGTGTAGCGTGTGGTTATCCCAGTAGTCATTAGAAATGCCAACGCAGTACGAAGCAATGATAGTTGAATTTCCAAGAGTAAGACTGCTTCACAGCCATACACTAGAGGAAATTGTGGGAGTTCGTACAGTTGTGCGATATGCCCATAAGCATTAGCCTAGTTTTTCATGCCAATCTTGTTTTTTTTTGGACTAGTTTCTTCAATATTTTAATTATTGAATGTCTCTGCTAGACCGTTTGCAGCAAGGTTGTAAGCTGTCGATGCTACGATTTTGATTTTAAACTAGTCGCATAACTTGTAAAACACTTGGCATACAAATTGGGGCATTTTGTCATGAACTATTCTTTGTGGCACACCAAATTGGTAAATAACATGGTGCTTTATAAATTTGACCATGTCAGAGACTTTTACTTCTTTTAGTGTTATTGATTTTGATCATTTAGAGAAGTAATCAGTGACCGCGAGGATATACCGATGACCTTTTGAAGAAGGAGGGAAGATAGGTTCAACTACATCAATATCCCATGCCTCAAACGGCCATGATGCAACTATAGAATATAAGTATTCTGATGGTCGACGAATATGGTAAGCATGAATTTAGCACGCATGACATCTCTTAGCATAGGCCATGACATCTGTCACTATTTTTGGCCAATAATAACCTTCGCAACCGATCCCAGAGTTTGAGTCCCGGTTGGTGGGCACCACATATGCCATCATGGACTTCTTGTAATATCACTTGTGCTTCTTTATGGGATAAGCACCTGAGCAAGACTCCATCGTATGATCTTTGATATAATTGTTTTACAGCCATATTGTAGAAGTAACGATTTGCTCTTCTTTTAATAGAAGTAGCTTCTTTTGGATCTTCGGGGAGAATGTCGTAAAGTACAAAGACTATGAATGGAAATCTTCAATCGCTCGGTTCCAAACCAGATGAGGTTTTACAAACTATTTTACTTTTTGGGCTTGGCCCACCATCTTTGCTTATCTCCAAAGCTTTTTTGGATGATATAAATTTCGATTAGCAATAGATTATTTTTATTCTATCTTGAGCGGTAGTGCTAAGATAGCTGCCAGAGATGCTAAAGTATCTGCATGTGTATTATCTATTTAGGGCACATAGTTGATGAAGAATCCCTAAAATATTCCTGCTAAGGATATTGTAGATTGATGGTATTGAATTAGGTCTCCATTCCTTATATCGTATTCGCCTTTAACTTGATTGATCACCAATTTAGAGTCATCATAGGCTCCAAGATATTTTACCCCCATTCCTTCTGCTATTTGCAAAATAATGATGAGACCATTTTATTCGGCCACATTGTTTGAGACCGTTGAATATGCATAAGGTAGGACATCATTCTTAGGAGATATAAAAACTATCCCTACTCCAGTGATGATCCTTCCTTTTGGTCCCATTCTTGTAGCATTATCGAAGAACATTTGCTAGACCTCATCTTGTGAAGTAATATTCACTGTCATTATCTCATCTTGGATAGCTTCATATAGTTTAAAATTTTCATATACTAAATGATCAGCCAGAAAATCTGCTATAACTTGCCCTTTTATTGCTTTCCAAGGAACAAATTTCATATCATTTTGTGACAAGAGCAGTGCCCACTTAGCTAGCCTTGAGTTCAATGAACTTGGTTGTGTCATTAGTATTTTCAAAGGATTTACCGTGGATATCACATGGATAGTTTGCCCTACCAGGTAGTGTCTCATTTTTTGAACGGCAAAGACTAAAGCTAGACACTCTTTTTCTGTTGGAGTGTCTCTATGTTCAGCACCAATTATTGTTCGACTGAGATAACAAATTGCTTGTTCATGCCCTTTCTCATTAGTTTTAACTAGTAAAGCATTTTAGGCATGGTCCATTGCTCTTACGTAGAAGAGGAATAGCTTACCAGAAATCAGAGCTGCTAACACTAGTGGATTAGTCAGATATTGTTTAATATCTTTGAAGGCTTTTTGGCATTCGGTATCCGTACAAAGGACACACCCTTCTTCATTAATTTGTAGAACAACTGACATTTTCTTACTAAATTAGCAATAAAATGGTGAATGTATGCTAAAGTCCTTACAAAAACCCATTAATTCTTTAATGTTTCTCGGAGGTTGCATGCTTTGAATTGCTTTTACTTTGTCTGGGTCTAGATGAATTCCTTTAGAAATTACCATGAACTCTAAAAATTCCTGCTTGATACCCCCAGAAAGGATTTTGTAGGATTCATTTTTAATGGATGTGACCTCATTGAGTCAAATACCATCTGCAAGTCTTGAATATGATCATCTTTATTCCGACTCTTCACTGCGATATCATCAACATAGCATTCCATGATTTTTTTTTAAGTGATTGCAAAAGATTTTTCTCATAACCTTTTGGTATGTGGCTCCCACATTCTTTAGACTAAAAGGCATTACAGTATAACAGTATCCCCTGCAGTGTTCATGAAGATGTATGTTTTTCATCATTAGGATACATCTTGATTTGGTTGTATACAAAAAAGTATCGATGAAGGACATCCTTTCAAAACTACAGGTATTAGTTATCATAACTTTTGTAATCGAACGCAGGAATTCATCTTTTGGATAGGCATCATTTAAGTCCCTGTAATTAATGCAAATCTGAGATTTTCCATTTTTTTCATGATGGGTACGATGTTAGCTAACCAGTCAGGATGCTGTTCTTCACGAATGGATCCACAAGTTTTTAGTTTCTTGACCTTTGCTTCAACTGCTTATTACATTTCGGGTTTGAACTTTCATTGTTATTGTTTCACCAGTTTAACATCATCTCGAATGTTAAGACGGTGTTGGGCAATTTCTGGATCCAACCCAAGCACATCTACATAATTCCATACAAACACGTCCATGTACTCGCGAATGAGTTCGATCAAAATTTGCAACTCATTTTGATCTAAGTTCTTGCCCATAAATATAGATTTTGGATCTTGATCACTCCTTATATTCACTAGATAACTTGACCACCTTAGGAGATTCACAATATTCGAATCTTATCTCCCACTGAGCGTCTATTTTCTGAGCCCACTATAAAGGATTGTCTGGACTTTCTCCTTCATATGTATCAACAAAGACAGATGTCATATTTGTCAATAAGTGTTTAAATAGTTTATTTAAACTGAATTCGGAATCAACATCAGATGACGATGATGACTGAATATTTGTGCTCTCTTAGGAACCTTCGTGTATTACATTTATCTCATATTCAAAATAAACATACCCAAGACCATGTTTAGTTTTACTATAGTAATCTAAATTGTTCCCTTTATAAACACACTGTTCTAGAGGGGTTCTTCTTCCTTGATTAGAATGCAATCCTTCTCCTTTTGCAATGCCATATACCATCATTTCCATAAATCTGTGGGAATTTGGACCATAATGTTTGAACTAAGGGACATCTGATTCATCATCGGTACTACTAAGGTTAGGTTTTGATTTAGTTGTGGATTTGCTGAAGACAATTGGAGGTTGATTACATTTGGACAGCATAATGAAGATGGCGTCATTAGAATCTTCTATCAGTGAACTGCTTGGTAATCCTAATGTACCGGGACATGTAATGCTGGTGTCTTGTTGGGTTTTTTTTATTAAAATTTATTCATTATCTGATACTGGACAAGACATAGTCAAAAGTGGGATTTTCATTAAATACCCATTCACTTTCAATATAGACATCAGGGTTGATTGTTACATCCCTTAATTTATTACAAGAGGGTTTAGTTCAATAGAATCTCTTTCTGAATTGTCGTTGGGTTTTTCATCTACTTTGTTTCCATCATCAGTCTCAACCTCCTACTTATCCTTGTACAATATGATGCCATGAAGTAAATTTCAACTACCCTAAAAGGTTGCCATTCTACATAGACTGTTTTGACTACCCTTCTTTGTGTCCACGTACTTCAGACATTGATGCAAAATTGAAGGAACAATGAGATTGGAGTGAATCTATGATCTTCCGAACAACAAATTGTGGAAGTATCAGTGTCTATAACATGGCAGGTAACATCTATCTTGAGATCTCTAATTTGACATTTCAGCTGAATTTTTCCGACAGGCGGGCTATTGTGCATTGAAACCATGGATTGTAGTGGTGGTGATGGACATCTTACAAATTGGTATGCACAAGAATTGCATCAAGAGTACTAGCATAATACTCAAGGCTGAATCTAGCTCAATTAATGTCTTTCGACTTTTGTAGATCCGACATAACCTGTGTAGTATAGTGGCTGGTCATGATTATGATTCTTAACCAACATATCTTCAAACGAGAAGGTTATGTTAGGTAAAAAAGAAACTTGATGGTAATAGCAATACTCTTCATTTGAGGGTGCAGGATCCTGGTGAAAAATGTCTCTGAGTCAGCCAATGCTTCATGGAGGGCATCTCTGGTCTCTTTGGACTGGCACAATAGTTCATGCATGGTGATACGAGCAGAAATATTCACCAACTATGCCATAATATCAAATTTGAATGGAGTCGAAAGATCTTCTGCAGCTCGTTTTCTGAAGGACTTGACAAACCTTATCTCATTATATCTACTTTCATTAAAAGGAGGTTTAGGTGTTGATGTAGAAGTAATAGGTTTTTAGAGGGACCCGACTGATAATCATCAGAATTAATTGCATCATATTGTTTTAGGTATTGTTTACCGGACTAGGTACCGACAGGAGAAGTAGCGTCTGCCATTAAAACAATCTGCTCCTCACTGGAGTCAGTCAATAGGCTAACAGAGGTGTCATAACCACCTGGCCCAAGAGACATAACATGGAAACCTGTATTGTTCTTTATTTTCTGCTTTCTTCTTGAAGTGACAGTTGTCTATTGATTGTCCTCAATCAGATCAGAGTGAACCCACATTGCTTATTCATGTCCGATTGGAACGGAGGTCAACTCTTTGGACTATTGAAGATTTGAGTTTGTATTAACGATTCTCATTACCTTAGGAACTAATACTCCATTAGGCATTTTAACTTCTGGTATGTCTTTTCTAAATTGCATCGATATCATGTTTATGGTAACTTTCTTCTTTTCTTTGTTTTATCGAAGCACATCTGCATCCACTAAGGCCTGGAGCTTGTCTTTCAAGCTAAAGCAATCCTAGATGGGATGGCTTATTATCCTATGGTAATGCAATATTTTGAGTTATTAATATGCCTGACCTTTTCTTGTCTCTTTAGTTTAGATAGCTCGATTTTATTATTATTGACTAACACATTGAAGATTTTGAGCACTTGATCATCCCTAAATGAAAACTTCTTTTGCGTTCATTGAGCCAGAAAAGTATTTTGCAGAGGCGGTGGATTCTTTTTGGGATTTGTCAGGGTACCCACTACCAATACATTCTTACCATTAAACTTAGAAGGCAGCCATGTTGAATTAGATTCCATCCTTTGCTTGCCTTTATCTTCTGCTGAAAGTTTTGAAATTGATTTTTCAATGATTTTGGCTTGTTCCTGAAGTTCTTTCCCTGTATGGGCCCGAACAACACCAATGTTGGATTCAATCTCAGCACGCAGATTATGTTTACACGTCTAGAGCAATATGGACAGTGGCATCCCTTCCGAGCATCTTAAGGACAAATTTCTAAGTCTTTCGATGCAGTCTTTCACCTTTCTTTTGCTTTTCTTCAATCAGCATGGGCATAGACACTTTAGTGCCATCCTCATAGAAGTGAGTAAGGAATCGAACCTCAAGATCTGCCCATGAATTAATGGATCCCACCAGTAAAGTTTAAAACTAGTCAAAGGTAATGCCTTTTAGGGATCGTATGAATAATCGGGTCATGAGTGCATCATTTGCCATAACAGTTCCTATTAGTGAGTGGAAATGATAAATATGTTGATTTGGGAATCCCTTCTTGTAGTATTTATCGATGGTCGGAGCATGATAATTGTTCAAAAAAGGGATTAAATTCCATTCGGTAGGGTGCAGACACATGATTCATGCCTTTTGAGGACTTCTTTATGAGTCAGTGCATCCAACTTTGTTTGGATGTCTTCCAATACTTTTTTAATCTTATCAGATTTTTTGTTTATATGGAAGCCGGTCTCATCTTCTTTAGTCCTTGTGATTATTATCTTTTTTATTCTTACTCTCGGATCCTGATCCTTCAGCCTCAGTATCTGGGTTTTCACTTGACGATGTCTTTGTCAATTGCTGTAGTTGGCCCACAATGACATCCATAGTATCTTTTTGTTGTTCTTGCAGTGTTTACTATTGTTTAGATAACTCTTCTTGCGCCTTCAAGCTTTATAGTAGGCTTCCTACATTATCATCAGCGGCATCAATAGAAACACTTCTCTAGTAAGAGGAATCTGACATTTCAGATGATGCACATGCAGAATTTCAATCGATATCATCCTTCCCTTCTTGCAATTCATGGGGTGGAGTAGAAACATTGTGACTAGCGCTTGCTGACCTAGCTCGGGACTAAGTGTGATGGTATACTCCATCACTGTCATTACTAGAGCAACTATCAAA
The DNA here is from genome assembly GCA_036321105.1 of Dracaena cambodiana. NCBI lineage: Eukaryota > Viridiplantae > Streptophyta > Magnoliopsida > Asparagales > Asparagaceae > Dracaena > Dracaena cambodiana. Next base: position 27,662,000 of record JAYEPQ010000007.1, read on the forward strand.
GGAGGAGTCTGCATTGGCCACTCCTGTATTAGATTTCCCTGTCCCAGCATATTGATAGTTGCATGAGCCAGTTCTCTTCTTCTCTGAAACCTTTAAAGTAGTAATGGGATCCTTTCAGGATAGTTACTACTAACCTCGGGATAGGCTAGCTTAACAATAACCGACTGAAAAACAGAGAACCGAGTTGGCGAATCGTCTTCACTTGCATTCTTTCAAACTTGGTGTAGTTGGTCAAGCCAGTTTCATAAGTCTTCCATAGGTAGAGCAGACTTACGTTTATTATTGACTTTAACACTTACTGTGCTTTTGCTCTGGAGTTTGTTGGCATGATTAACGATGTTATAATCTCAGCTTTACTGGGCATTTTAGTTCTACTTAAGCACTTACTGATCTTGCCAAAGTGTCCTTAAGCTTTGCCAAATTTGTTAGGTCGGCCAGGCCTTTTGATAGTGACATAGTTATTAACTCTGTCAGGATGTTTCATAGCCTCGCCGAACGTGTCAAGTTCGTGAGACCTTTTGATCATGATAGAGTTGATAGCTCTGTCAAGATTGCTAGTCTCGTTCAAAGCACCATGGATGAGTTCATACCATTCATTATTACCAACATGACCCTCCTTTACTTTAGGGATCTTGTCGACGTTTTCACTCCATTTGCCAGCCAAACTAGCCTGCTTCTTGGCCTTGAAATTGGCAATTATGGCTCAGTAGAAGGTCTTCTCCCTCTCTTTGTTACTAAGGGGATTGGTTTTGGGTGTTGCGACTAGAACGGAGGAAGATGAACTCACTTAGGCTGTGTTCACCATAGCACTGGTAGTAGTAACAATCACACCAGTGTTGTTGTTGTATTGATTGACTTCAACGGAAGAGCCAAACCTATAGGTAGAGGTAGATTGGACTCCTATTCTCTTGGCTTTAAGGAAAGAACCAGTTTTGGATGGAGAAATGAGATTGTTGTTGTGGAGAAACTCTTCATATTTTGCTTGGTCAAATTTGATTCCAGGGTTTCGATTGTAGCATCAACCCTATAGTGCTGGATTGTGGTATGAACTTCACAACAAAGGAGGAGTGACTCTCCAGTGGAGTTGCCAGTTTGTTTTTATCGTTTACAATGTCAAATTTGAAAGTTGCCATCGAGAATAGAAAATACAACAAACTTTGGAATTTGAATTGTAACACTGAAGATTTACTTTCTTTACAATCAAAGCAAGGTTACAATTTTTTATTCTTGATTGTGGGGAGTGTGACGGTAGATGTATAATCTGCGTAATCCTACTTTACTTCTGTTGATGATCCACAAGAACATGAAGAAGTTGAATTCTTCTTTCTCCATGAGTTTTTTTATGCCTTTCTTTGGAGGCCTGACAACATTTTTATAGTTAGAGGGTGCCATACCCGTTACCTCAATTTGCAAAGGTGATGGCAATTATTTATTCAAATCAGATGTACTTGAATCCTCTTTGGTGACGTTAATCGATAAGGTAGGTTGGTTGCTTCTTGCGAGGTTAACTTTCCTTTTCGGTGTAGCTAACTTGGTCTGACGAAGTTAATTTTCTTTTAACTTTCGGCAAAGCTAGCTAATCTAGTTAGGTGGAGTTACTCTCTTTTAGTTTCCAGCAAAGCTAACTCATTGGAGGGGTGAACTTAGTTTCTGGCGGGGCCAACTTACTAGTGAGGCTAATCTTATTTTGGTGGAGCCAACTTGGCTTTTGATGGGGTCGACTTATTGGCGAGGCTAATCTTACTTTGGCTGTGCCAACATGGTTTCTAGCAGAGCTATCTTTTCGGTGGGGCTAAGCAGGCACTTTGTTAGCTCATAGTCTATGAATTTAACAAATTTTACAAAGTATAATTCGGATAGCCTACACATACACTTCATATTTCTATCATAATTATTAAATTTTATATAGTAAAATACTAATATATATGTATGTGTGTGTGTTGGGGGTGGGTATGTAAGGGATTATATTGAAGTGATCATTAATTGAATTACATTATATTTTTGGATAGTGTGCAGCTAAATTTTAAAAGTGTAATTGTTCGTCGCAAAGTTCCTTTGCTTCCTTCCATTGAATAATCTTGAATTACAACGGAAGTGAACAAGATAAAAAAAAAGAACAAACGAGAGGATTTATATGTATCGCTCTCTTTTACAATGTAAACGTGGGATCTGTGGCGATGAGATCTATAGTAGTTCCTTTGGACGATCGGTACGTTGAAATCTTCTCTTTTAAAGATATCGGCCGAATATAGACGATCTTCTCTGGTTTTGATTTGTTCAAGGCTCTCTCGCGTAACTCGAACTTCTCAAGACCTCCAGAAAGAAGATGGTGATTTTTCTGATCTTCACGAACTCAAGGCTCTGTGCGTAACTTGAATTCTCCAAGATTTCAGAAGATGATCAGCAAAGGCTTCAAGGCTCTCTCGCGTACTTGAATTGCCAAAGGATCGATAGGAAACTTCCGATGCCCAAAAAGAAGACCCCCTAGGGTTTCACCAGGAAGGTATTTATAGCCCCAGGTTAATGCAAGAGTTTCTATCTAAATAGAACTCGTCATTATCAGGGATTCCAATCAAATATCTTAGTTTTGATGGAATTCTGATTAGACTTGATTCGGGTATTTGGATAGGCCCAGAATCATAATCTCAATCAATTTGAGATTCTGGTTATCTGCTTACGCGGAGCTTTAATCGTATCAAAACGCGACACTAAATAACCAAAACGCGGAGCTAACGCGGAGCTATTGATCATCTCCGCGTTTTACTCAAACGCGAGGCTAATACAAGCCAGACTACGGAATCAACGCGGAGCTATTAAACATCTCCGCGTTTTATTCAAACGCAGGGTTAATGTAACCAAATGCGGGGCTATTGAATTAGCTCCGCGTTCTATTGTGGAAAATCCTTTTAACTTAGAAATTTTTACTGCCAACAGAACCCCCTCCAAAGTTTTCAAAATGGCTTCGAACTTAGCAGATTTTGAAATACTTTGGATATCTAAACTGAAACGCGGAGTTAGAATACCAAGTCTATCTCGCGTTATGCTCACTTACGCGGAGCTAATCAGCTTCACTTCGTCTTTAGTGAAATGAGTAATTACGTCATTAATTACCCCGAGTTTCCACGCCAAATACCAAGCGATGGAAATTCTGTTTAAATAGAGCTCCCGGCTCATCTTCTTCATCATCTCATCCGAAGAATTTCTGAGAACTCGAGTGACTCACGAATGATCTTCAACTGATCTTCGTTCAACTCTCCATAGATTTTCATCATTAGGATGTCTCTCCAGAGGAGTTTGGCTTTTCGCAAGTTGGCCGGCGTTGATGGCAGCAGCCGTGAAGGTAGACGCGACGGCGAACCAGTCTATGCAGCGTCTTCCGAAGGTAAAAACCTCATCTCTTGGTTTTCTAAGAACCATTCTGAGATATTTTGGCTTGGTTTATTCTGGATGATTGCTTCTCTTGTCGGCGAGACCGTCGTTTTATTGTGTTGTCCCTGCGCTTGAAACGCGGGGCTTTACTAGTAGTCTCAATTAATCCGCGAGGCTATCTTTGATTAGCAGTCACGATGAATTGCGAGGCTATCTTTGATTAGCAGTCCAATGAATTGCGAGGCTATCCTTGATTAGCAGTCGCGATGAATTGCGAGGCTATCCTTGATTAGCAGTCGCGATAAATTGCGAGGCTATCTTTGATTAGCAGTCACTATGAATTGCGAGGCTATTTTTGATTAGCAGTCGCGATGAATTGCGAGGCTATCTTTGATTAGTAGTCGCGATGAATTGCGAGGCTATCTTTGATTAGCAGTCGTTATGAATTGCGAGGCTATCCTTGATTAGCAGTCGCTATGAATTGCGAGGCTGTCTTTGATTAGCAGTCGCGATGAATTGCGAGGCTATCTTTGATTAGCAGTCGCTATGAATTTTAAAGAGAAGGAAAGAGCAGAAAGAAATCTTGTCCCCCTTTACGCGAAGTTATCGCATCATCCTCTGTGTTTAAAGCGCGAGGCTATTTCTTTAACTGTGCGCGGAGTTAGCTTAGCTCCGCATTTTCACTCTTTTGGAAACTCTGTTCCTTTTGCAGTAAGTTCAATCCTTTCTGAAGAGGAGTGTATATGGGTCCATCGATCTTCATCAGCAAAAGTAACTCTAAGGAAGTCAGAAGCATATGCTTTACAACATAGTTGCAAGTTTCAAGCTCTGGCTCCGAGAGATAAACTCCTGAAGGGGCTGTAAATAAGGAGCTGCAACACTTGCAGTGCAGAATTGCAGCACTTGCAGTTCAGAATTGCGCTTCAGTGCAGCACTCTCCTTTCCTCTCCTGCTTCATTTCGGATGACAGATCTTAATTGACATTTGCAGAGGAGGTCTTTTGCATGTGAGCCAGGGAACTGAGGTTCAACACCCCATAAAGAAATCTTGAATTCTTTTGCATGTGAACCAGGAAACTGAGCTTCAACACCTCGTAGAGAAATCTTACTGTTTGGTTATTGATCATGTAAAAGCTTTTGGGAGAGTTATAACTCCCTCTTTGTAATCTTTCCTTCTTTTATAAATAAAGGCAAATTATTTTCCTCTCTATCTGTCAGCTTCAAGAATTTTGCTTGCACAACAAACAGATGGTCAATAATTCTGGTAAAATAATCTAAGGCACTTCTGCGTAACTTAGACTGATAATACCCAAATGATCGGATAAGGATCATTTTAACTTAGATGGAAGCGCTCAATTGCACTAGTAAAAAATCCAAGTTTTTCCATAAAAACGCGAAGCTAAGGCATAGGCTATCCTCGCGTTTTGTAAAATTGCGCGGAGTTAAACAACTTCGCATTTCCATAATAACGCGAGGCTAATAGTTTCGCGTGTTGGAGAGTAACTGACCAGTCACTTTCTCCGAAATTCGCGCCGAATTCCAAGAGGCGGTTCCTTTCATTTAAAAGAAATCTATATTTCTTATCCTTCTCACTTTATTTGAGAATTTTCTAGAAACTTAGAGATTCAGGCGATCAGAGCTCAGGCAACCCGATTTTCTTCCGTCCGAGTTTCTCCAGATTTTCAGTCGATTTTTCTCAGTAATGGCACCCAAAACTCGTGCTACTTCTCGAGCGGCTCCATCTTCGGCGACTGGCGCAAGCAGTGGTGGCGGCGGCCAAGGCAGCGACGCGCCAGCCCACATTTCGCCCATCGGGGGTAAGAATCTTTCCATCGAGACTCTTTAGAACATTTCTAGAGTGATTTGGCTTAATTTTAACTGATCAATCAACTCCTTTACCGGCGAGATCGCCGTACTCCCGCCGCAAGGCTTGGAGAAGAAGAAAAGTCTCTGACTACCTTCTTACGCGAAGTTATCGCGTCATCCTCGCGTTTAAAACTCGAGGCTATTTTAAGTAGCAGTCGCGCTGAAAACGCGAGGCTAATTTAAGTAGCAGTCGCACTGAAAACGCGAGACTATTTTAAGTAGCAGTCGCGCTGAAACGCGAGGCTATTTTAAGTAGCAGTCGCGCTGAAAACGCGAGGCTAATTTAAGTAGCAGTCGCGCTGAAAATGCGAGGCTATTTTAAGTAGCAGTCGCGCTGAAACGCGAGGCTATTTTGACTTCTGCGCGGTCTAATTTTTAGCTTCGCGCGGCGCTATTCTTAGCTTCGCGCGTTCTAATCTTTAGCTTCGCGCGTTCATACTTAGAAAAATTTTCTGCCCTAGAGAAACTTCTCTTATTCTGGTGTTTCTTTGTGCAGTAGGGTATTCGATGGAATCTCTCCCCCACAAGAATTACTTCGGCTTTGCTGGGGGTTCTGATCCCTCAGGCCAATTCCGTTTCTCTACCATCCTGCCATCGTACAAACCAGACCCGAAGGATCGCAAGGAGAAGTTGATCAAATATCATCCCACCACTGCGCCAGAAATCATAACTGACGCAGCCTTCAAAACTGTGAATAGAGAGGCGATGGAAAAACCCGCCTTCCTCTTTGGAGACCAGATGGATCAATCAGATGAGATCCTTTCTGAAGGGGAACGTGTTTGGCTATATAACTCAGGCGAAATATTGATGTTTTTGCCTAGAATGGATCGTAGCTATCCTCTGGTCTATCTTCAGAGGCTGGCAATACCTCGGGAATTAAAGTGGGGACTGACTCAAGAGCAAGATGGCGTCCCAACAGGCAAATTTGGTGCAAAAGGGGTTTATCAAGACGGTTCCCCCAAATGCATTACTGGCTTGCTTCCAGGCTGATTTGGCAAGGAGCTTCCAGTGGGAGAAGTCCCATCTTGTGCCCTAACTTTCTTAAGTGAGTTCTTGGCGAAGGATGGTCAGTACCCAGCTAGCGACTTCAGGATGCCTGGCTGGGTTTATTCTTCTAACAATATGTGGTGGGCACGCCTTGTTCAGTACATGCTGGATTCCCACGAGTCCATTTTAAAGGATATTGGCTTGTATAAAGCCATCAGAAATGTCCAATTCGGATTTTTCCAGAGTGCTTATCACTTTTACTGCCTCTTGGAGATGTATAACCCTGAGACCTGTACTTTCTTTACACCAGTGGGTGAGTTAGGGTTCGCTCTCCACGAGATGTTTGAGGTTTCTGGGCTCTCGATGGGCGAAGTCCCTTACGAGGAGTACATCCCTACCACCAATGAATTGAACATGCTACTGGCGAGGGACGAGCGCATCTACGTCACGTACTGGGAGATGATGTGCCATTATCATATCTGCCCTGACTTGACGGGTGCGCCTAATCACGGTATTGGCCACAAGAAGTGGGCCGAATATCTCTTTGCCAACTTAAATTCTAAGGATAGCTCGGCCATTATCCATGGTCATCCACCCATCTATGGCTTAGAGATTGATCACCGTATTGCTAAGGGCCGCCATCTATTATATTATACCACTGAATCCAATGAGAATGGATACGGTCCCGGTACCTCATTTAAGAGCTATCACTATCAAGCCCAATTTCCGATCTCCAACAGAGGTCTCATTGCTGGGTTTTTGATGCTGTGGCTCAAAAGATGCGTCGTGCCGTCATTGCCCAAGGAAGCGATTGCAGTGACCGTGGTATATCCAGCGGTTCTTCTTGCATACGGCCGACCCCTTGGACTCCTTCCCGCCATGGTATGCAATTTGCAATATGGACTGAGGGTGCTCTGTCGTGATTTCCTCCCTACTATTAAAGTCAAGGGGAAAGGAAAGGGCAAGTCTAAGGAGACTGCCCAGCCGAAAACTCCAAACCCTAGGGTGGAGATGCCCTACACCTATTTGATGGCGTGGCTTGTCTTGCACTGTCCCTCCTTAATGTGTGCACTGGAGCATCGTTCGGGTGAAAAGTGCTTCCTTGTAGAACGGTATGAACGTTCTTCATGGAGGCAGAATTATATGTCCCAGATTCGGAAGACTCTTCGTAGCTTTCAGAATTACGAGATCTTCCGGTGTTTTCCTGACTTTCCCGGCGGAGGATATGGGACGAGGCTGAAGGATGCCGTGGGAGCAGATAAGTTCACTGCTTTATCTGCAGGAGCGTTTTGGTGACTTCTCAACATCCGTCCCGGACACTTGGTGTATCGTCAAGATCTCAGGTGTCAGATCGAGCTATATACTCGAGTCGCTTTGCTCGCCAGTTTGGATATTCTCAACTCTATGTGGGCAATCTAAATAAAGATCTCGCTCACGAGGGGAACTTATACGAAGGCGCTCGTGGCTGGTTTTGCAGCTGGCGGAACCGAGGCTGAATTCTCCTTGCCCCAGAAGGTGCCAGAATTGGCCATGACGCTCAGCTCCTGCAATTGGTTCAATATTGCGAATGCTGACGTGCCCGGCTTCTCTCTCAATCATAGTTGTTGCAAAGAGATTGAAGCCTTCTATATTAGCCGCCAGGGTGCTTCTAGGGTAAGGATAAAAGGAATGGAAGAATTCCTTGGCGCTGCGGCTGAGCCTTCGGATGTCAGCGAATCAGACGATGATGCCGGTGATGATGACGACAATACTGGTGCTGGTGGAGCTCCTCAGCCTGTCGTCAATCGTTCCCTGAGTCCAACTCTCAAACGCCGCGGCACTTTAAAGAGAAGGCCGGGTAAGAAGCAAAAACTGGCACAGGAAACTTTGATAGCCCCCCAAGAAGTGGCTATCAAACTTACTTCCGACTTGTTAGCTTCAGCTGTACCCCCAGCGTTGGCAAGGGATGATGAGCCTGCTAAAGCTCCAAGCGTTGCTGAGGTTTCTGCCCCTCCGGCCGTAGAGCCTGTGGCAGAACCCGGGGCGCAACTAACAGGTAGCGAGACGGGTACATTGCTGGAAACGACAATGGCTCCCCCTTCAAGTCCGACAACTGGACTTGTATCGCCTGGTATGGCCTTTAGCATTTTATCTTTTGCTCGTTATTATTTTAACGTCACACTGCTTTTCTGGTCTTCTGAAATGCAGGTGATCAACTTCTCTCGCCAATGCACTCGACTACCCAAGTAGAGTCTGACGATAGAATGGACCATTCTGGCTCCGTTGGTGGTGTGGGTAGCTCTGCTGGTGAGTTTGTGGCTGATTATTCCATACCGGTTCCTGCCTCTGTTTCCTCTTCAATTCCCCCAATTGACGAACTGGGGAGCGATGAGAGAACAGAAGTCATTATCGCAGCTGCTGCTAATGAGGCTACACCTTCTCCTAGCATGCCGTCTCCAACGCCCGTTTGCTCCACTGAGACATTTCCCACGGTCGTTGGCGTGCCTTCTCAGTCAGCAATTTTAACGTCGTCCGTTGTCGTGGCTGCTGAGATACCTACAACTCTTCCGACTCCAAGCCTTCCAGTAGGGGAGGAGAATAATTTGAAATTCTCATTCGAAGATGCTTCTCCCACCGGAGGAGCTTCAGGCGAAGTGATCCCATCTTCTCTTCCTGTTGGTGGGAGTACCCAAGTGATCTGTACCGACGGTACTTCGTCTGGGGTCTCCAGCTCTTCCAGATCCGCACTGGCTCTACTGGTCCCCCATATTATGAATTTATTGCAGGGACGGGCTTCTTCTTCTCCAATTCCAGCCACTACTGCTCCCTTGCTCACGACACCTCTTTTGGCATTACCTACTTTGCCTACCGACACTGCAAATCCTCTTGAAAGACTTTTCGGCTTCACTGTCGAGGATTTTATGCATTTGTTAAGAAGATGTGTCGAGATGGTTCTTGCTGGCCACGATTTCTTCAACTTCGCACGTCCACTGTTACTCCGCTATCTAGGAAATATCGAAGAATTCAGTGGACAAGATCGAGCAGCTCCATACCGGGCCCGCCTTGCTGCCTTAGAAGAGCAGGTGACCACGCTACACACACTCCGTCAGGCGGATGTGGAGGAGATCACTGAGATAGAGCTGGCGCGGCTTCGGGCAGAATCCTTATCTCAAAGAAATATTTTAAGGCAGCAGGAGGAGAGTTGGTCTCAGGAGCTGACAGAGCTCTAGGCCAGTCGGGAATCCGTTCTTGGCGACCTGCAGAGGGTAAACTTTGGAATTGAGGAAGGTCAGGCGGCCATCTCTAAAGCCCAGGAGACGATTGCGAGAGCTCGGGCCACCTTAATAGAAAATGAACTCCGATTAGGAGAATCTGTCAAGAAACGGGAGATGTTGCTTGTCCAGCAGGAGCAGATTCAGCAGGAAGAGATGGCCAGGAATCGTGCCATAGAAGAATCTCATCAGCAACAACTTACAATAAGTGATGATGAGTTGCGTAGGCAAGCTCAGCAAACCGTGGAGGCTTCTCATCGTAGAAATTTGGACGAGACAATAAACCAATTGAGACTTCTGGGAGGCCAATAGTTTTATCTCTCTTTACACTTTTATCTTCCTTGTAATAAGAACTTCATAAACAGGAGAGAGATAACCTTACGATGTTTCTTTGAAATTCTTTTTGTATTTTCACCTTTTTAATAAAGATGGTTCTTTTGACTCTTTTATTTGCCGGCTTCAAAACAGATTTGCTTGCCCAACATATAACCTGTCGTCAAAACGATTTATCTCGGTACCGTTTATGCTCAATTTCTCGAGCCGAAGTAAAAATTAAAGTTTAATATGGGATTTTTAGCAAACCCCCAGCTATTAACGGATTTGATTAGCCTTTACCAACTACCGTTTGAGTTGGGCTAGCCATGTTATTCCCCTCAACATGGTGAGTTGTCGAGGAGTACGTTTGGGCTTAAATGCCAAACTTTTCCTCTTCCCTTTACTTTACCGGTATTGGGCGATTCATACTTTTACCCCAGTATAATGGGTTGGCGAGAAACTCGTTCTCTTCCCATTGCCTAGTCTGCGTTGGGCAATTCATACTTTTACCCCAGTATGATGGGTTGGCGAGAAACTCGTTCTCTTCCCATTGCTTAGTTGGCGTTGGGCAATTCATACTTTTACCCCAGTATGATGGGTTGGCGAGAAACTGGTTCTCTTCCCATTACCTAGTTGGTGTTGGACAATTCATACTTTTACCCCAGCATGATGGGTTGGCGAGAAACTTGTTCTCTTCCCATTGCCTAGTTGGCGTTGGGCAATTCATACTTTTACCCCAGCATGATGGTTTGGCGAGAAACTGGTTCTCTTCCCATTGCCTAGTTGGCGTTGGGCAATTCATACTTTTACCCCAGTATGACGGGTTGGCGAGAAACTAGTTCTCTTCCCATTGCCTAGTTGGCGTTGGGCAATTCATACTTTTACCCCAGCATGATGGGTTGGCGAGAAACTTGTTCTCTTCCCATTGCCTAGTCGGCGTTGGGCAATTCATACTTTTACCCTAGTATGATGGGTTGGCGAGAAACTCGTTCTCTTCCCATTGCCTAGTTGGCGTTGGGCAATTCATACTTTTACCCCTGCATGATGGGTTGGCGAGAAATTGGTTCTCTTCCCATTGCCTAGTTGGCGTTGGGCAATTCATACTTTTACCCCAGCATGATGGGTTGGCGAGAAACTGGTTCTCTTCCCATTGCCTAGTTGGCGTTGGGCAATTCATACTTTTACCCCAGTATGATGGGTTGGCGAGAAACTGGTTCTCTTCCCATTGCCTAGTTGGCGTTGGGCAATTCATACTTTTACCCCAGCATGATGGGTTGGCGAGAAACTTGTTCTCTTTCCATTGCCTAATCGGCATTGGGCAATTCATACTTTTACCCCAGTATGATGGGTTGGCGAGAAACTTGTTCTCTTCCCATTGCCTAATCGGCGTTGGGCAATTCATACTTTTACCCCAGCATGATGGGTTGGCGAGAAACTTGTTCTCTTCCTATTGCCTAATCGGCGTTGGGCAATTCATACTTTTACCCCAGTATGATGGGTTGGCGAGAAACTCGTTCTCTTCCTATTGCCTAGTTGGCGTTGGGCAATTCATACTTTTACCCCAGTATGATGGGTTGGCGAGAAACTCGTTCTCTTCCCATTGCCTAGTTGGCGTTGGGCAATTCATACTTTTACCCCAGCATGATGGGTTGGCGAGAAACTTGTTCTCTTCCCATTGCCTAATCGGCGTTGGGCAATTCATACTTTTACCCCAGTATGATGGGTTGGCGAGAAACTTGTTCTCTTCCCATTGTTTAGTTGGCGTTGGGCAATTCATACTTTTACCCCAGCATGATGGGTTGGCGAGAAACTGGTTCTCTTCCCATTGCCTAGTCGGCGTTGGGCAATTCATACTTTTTAGGTCAGAGGCGTTTATTTACATATGCCTAAAAGAAAAATTGGAGGCTGTTCAAACTTGAGAACTAAGCACACCAGGTTTAGGTCAGAGGCGCAAAACTGCGCATGCCTAAGAAAAGACACGAGGTGGTTCAAACTTGAGAACCAAACTGGAGGCGGTTCAAGGCTCTCTCGCGTAACTTGAACTGGGCACACCAAACACACCAGGTTTAGGTCAGAGGCGCACAATGCGCATGCCTAAGAAAAGACTGATGGTGGTTCAAACTTGAGAACCAAACGCACCAGGTTTAGGTCAGAGGCGCACAATGCGCATGCCTAAGAAAAGACTGATGGTGGTTCAAACTTGAGAACCAAATGCACCAGGTTTAGGTCAGAGGCGCACAATGCGCATGCCTAAGAAAAGACTGATGGTGGTTCAAACTTGAGAACCAAACGCATCAGGTTTAGGTCAGAGGCGCACACTGCGCATGCCTAAGAAAAGAAGACGCGTTTCTCCGGGGTTACTAAGAATAGTATTTCTTCAGAAATTTGCCATTGATCGGCATCATCATCCTATCGCCATTTTGATTCATCAAGCGATAAGCTCCACTGGAGTAGACTGTCTCCATAATGAATGGTCCTTCCCACTTGGGCTCAAATTTACCCTTGGTCTTGTGGGTTAGCACCATTGGCCTCTTAACAGCCAGAACCAAGTCTCCTTATTTAAAGATCCTTGGTTTAACATTCTTATTGAACGTTTGAGATATTCGGGCTTGATACAACTAAATTTGTTGTTGAGCCCTGAGACGTTTTTTATCAAACACCTCTAGTTCTTGCAATCTTTACTGATGGCGTTCTTCTGTCGTCATCTTTGTGGCTGAAGCCACTCTTAATGATGGTATCTGGATTTCAAGAGGCAAGACAACCTCACTTTCGTAAACCAAAGAGAACGGGGTAGCTTTAGTCGGGGTGCGAATGGTGGTGCGATAAGCCCACAGGCATTCTCCTAGCTTTTCATCCCAATCTCGTTTATTGGAAGAGATGAACTTCCGAAGGAGTTTGATGATCGTCTTGTTAAAGGCTTCAGCTAACCCATTAGCCACAGGGTTATATGGTGTAGAAGCGATATCTTTGATTATGAACTTATTGCAGAATCTGAAGAATCCCTGACTAATGAATTGCGGACCATTATCATGAATAATCCGTCGGGGGATGCCGAAGCGGTAAATGACATGATGCTTGACGAACTTGATCACATCTGTCGTCTTCACCTCTTTCATGGGCACGGCTTCGGCCCATTTTGAAAAATAATCGGTTATTGCAAGAATAAACCGATGTCCTCTGGATGACGGGGGAGTTATTGGCCCCACAATGTCTATTCCCCAGGCTTCAAATGGCCAGCTTGCGACGGTATTGTGCAAGTATTCTTGGGGTTGATGAATAAAATTGGTATGTATTTGGCATGCATGACATCGTTTAGCGTATGCCATTGCTTCCGTAACCATGCTCGGCCAGTAGTATCCTAGCCTTCTTATACGGTCTCCTAGTTTGGGACCGGGCTGATGAGCTCTACATACTCCATCATGTGTTTCTTTCAGCACTTGTTCTGCTTCCGTTTTTGATATGCAGCGTAGTAGCAGACCCTCTCTTGACTTTCTATATAAAGCCTGAAGTTTATGGTCATAGTAAAATCTTTGGGCCTTCCTCTTTATTGAGGTGACTTCCTTAGGATCTTCTGGTAATATTCCATGCAAGGCATAATCCATAAACGGAAATCGCCAATCACGGGGTTCTAACTTTAAGCCAGTCTGGCATACCTCTTCGGCTTGAGATACCACATCTGGGTGGAGGAGTTCTCTACTACCAATGGTGATGCTTTTAGCTTCACCTGGCGGGATTGCCAGCGTTGCGGCTAATGCGGCAAGAGCATCTGCATAAATGTTCTCGTTTCGAGATACGTGATATATGTAGAATTGTTCAAAATATCCTGCTAGCTCAATAGCTAGCTGATGATAGGAGATGAGGGCTTCATGTCTGACTTCATACTCACCTGTCATTTGATTGACAATGAGCTTAGAATCTCCATATGCCTCTAGATGGTTCACTCCCAGTTGCAAAGCTATTTTTAAGCCGATAATGAGTGCGTTGTACTCCGCTACATTATTAGTGCACGGTTCTGTTAATGAGTAACCGTTAGGCAATATATGTTTATGTGGGGATATTAGCACAACCCCCACTCCAGCAGCAGATCGTCTCGCGGCACCATCAAAGAACATTTGCCAAGGCTGTTCTTTGGTAACTGTGTTGACTTCTGATGTCTACTTTAATTTGGACCAAATTGGATGGTCTGCAAGGAAATCAGCGATTGCTTGTCCCTTCATGGCCTTTTGAGGGACAAAATGTATGTCATAGGGCGATAGTAAGAGCGCCCATTTTGCCAATCGGCCATTCAAGGATCCCGGTTTTGTCATCAGAATCTTCAAGGGATTAACCCGTGATATGACATGAATTGTTTGCCCCGAAAGGTAGTGTCACATTTTCGGAACGGCAAACACTAGGGCTAAACATTCTTTTTCAATCAGGGTATACCGCTGTTCGGCCCCAATCATTGTTCTACTTAAATAGTAGAGGGCATATTCATGGCCGTGCTCATTATACTGAGCAAGTAATGCTCCTAAAGTATTATCCATGGCCCTTACATATATAAGGAAGGGCTGCCCAGGGGCTGGTGCCATTAGTACAGGAGGCTTAGTAAGGTACTCCTTGAGGTCATCAAATGTCTGCTGACATGCCTCATCCCATATAAAAGACACTCCCTTTTTCATAAGTTAGGAGATTGGTTGGCATCGTCCAGATAAGTTGGATATGAAGCGCCGAATATAAGCGAGCTTTCCTTGTAATCCCTTTAATTCCTTAAGATTGCGGGGAGGCGACATTTCGGTAATCGCTTTTACCTTTTCAGGGTCGAGGAAAATTCCTTTTGAAGTTATTACGAACCCTAGAAACTTCCCGCTGGATACCCCCATGAACGACTTGGTAGGATTCATCTTCAAGTGATGTTTCCGCATAAGATCGAAGACCACTCTTAAATCGTGAAGATGCTCTTCTTTGTCTTTGCTTTTAACTGCTAAGTCATCCACATAACACTCTACTGTTCTGCGCAGGTGCTTTTTGAATATGGCGCTCATTGCGCGTTGGTAGGTGGCACCTGCATTCTTTAATTCGAATGGCATCACCGTATAACAGTATACCCCCTGTGGCGTTCTGAAAGCTGTATGCTTTTCATCATCCGGGTGCATCTTGATTTGGTTATAACCTGAGAAGCCATCCATGAAGGACATCCTCTCATAACCGCAAGTGTTATCGATCATCACATCGGTGATGGGGAGTGGAAATTCATCCTTAGGACATGCAGCGTTCAGATATCGAAAGTCAATGCATATCCGGATTTTGCCATTCTTTTTGCGAACTGGCACTATGTTTGCCACCCAGTCCGGGTGTTGTTCTTCACGGATGAACCCGGATTGTATAAGCTTGTTGACCTCAGCAACTATTGCCTCCATCAATTCCGGTCGAAAATGCCTCTGTTGCTGTTTAACAGCTTTGACATCTTCTTTTATATTTAACCGGTGTGTGGCAATTTGAGGGTCAAGCCCAGGCATATCTTCATAACTCCATGCGAACACATCTATATACTCTTTGATAAGGGATATAAGTTCCTCTTTTTCTAAAGGAGTTAGTGTGTCGCTTATGAAAATGGGTTTCGAATTTTCTTCCGTTCCCATGTTAACCTGTATTAATTTGTCTTCTGTGGGCGGATCACGCTGTTCAAAGCGGACATCCCAGAGAGTGTCCATATGCCTGGCCCAAGCATCATCTTGGACGTCAATTGGTTCCTCGTCGCTTTTTGGCGCGGCTGAAACCATATTGATTGTCAAAGATTGAAACCAAGCACCGGTGCTTATATCTGAATCATGATCTGGTGAAGATGTTTCTTCTTTGGCCGAAGAACTCTCTTCATCTTTTAATGGTGAAGAAGGTGGGGTAGATACATAACCCAACCCCCTGCGGGTCTTCTGATAATAATCAGGGCTCTTTCCTCTCGGTCTAAACGAGGGTATGAGATTCCGCCGCCCTTTTCCAAAGTTTGATCCCGGCTTCTGGGTAAAATTATATCCCATTTTCTCCATCATCTGTCGGGACCTTTGCTCATATAAGTGAAATTGAGGTGATGTTTGTTCATCACTTTCACTACTTTGTCTCTGTCGAGGCAACGGGGCCACTTTGCCGAACATGATCGGCCTTTGGGACTTCTGTCGGGGAGGCACTTCAAAGAAGTGCCTTTGATCCTCGGTTATTTTTAATTGAGAGATGAGGGAAAACCTGAGGGGCAAATGGTATGCCGCCAGAACTTCAAGTTCGGTCAGGCCATCCGCTTCGGTGGAGGTACAAGAGGGCTCAGACTCAGTAGCTACAGCATGCTCGTAGACTAACTTTACATTTTCATTAATAACCCATTCACTTTCTATTACATCCACTATATTATCAAGACCTAAGCTAAGATCTAGGTGAGGGTTGATTTCGTAATCACCCCCATCATCTTCTCCAAGGAGCTCGTACTCAGTGTCAGCTTCATTGCCACTGTCGTCGGGCTTTGGAGACTTGCTAAGACTGTCATTGGAGGCTTCATGTGCTGGCTTGTAGAGTGCAGCATCTGTGAAGTAATTTTCCAACCCTTTGAATGGCTGCTTGTCAGCAATTAGTGTCCGGACCTCTCCTTCCTCATCGCAATATTTCATGCACTGGTGAAGAGTCGACGGAACTATCATATGAGAGTGGATCCAAGGTCGCCCCAATAAAACATTGTAGGAGGTATCAGCATCAATTACGTAGCATGTAACCTCTGTTTTCAAGTCTCCAATTTGACACCGCAATCGGATCTTACCAAGAGGATGGCTATTATTAGCGTTGAATCCATAGATGGTAGTGTGTGTAGGTGTCAAGCGATGAAGGGAAATCCCCAACAGCTGCATCAATCTACTGGGCACGACGCTGAGTGCAGAACCTGGATCAATCTGAATTCGGTCCACTTTTGTGGACCCGACATATCCAGTGAAATATAAAGGCCTATTATGCTTTATATTCCTCACCTGCATGTCTTCTGGAGAGAAGATGATTTGTGGGACTTGCCTCCTCACTTGATGACAGTGGGGGCAAGAGTTCCGCTCTTCGATGGCCGGCTCGACAATCTGAGCTAGGAACGACTCAGAGTCTGCTAAGACTTCTCTTAGAGCTTCTCGTGTTGATTTTGATAATCTCAACAATTTGTAAAGCGTTACTCGCGCTGGGATGTTAGCCAACTGTGCAATTATGTCAAATTCGAAGGGAGTTTCTTTGGCTCCTTCATCTCTGGTAGGATTCTTCTGGAAACGAAGTCCTTTCTGCTTCGCAGGCTTTGCGAGTTCTGCATAGATATCTTTTGGATCCACTCTAGTGTAGTCCTTAAGATATGTCTTCCCAGATCGAGTACCAGAAGGGCCTGCCCCATCTTGATGGGTGGCCATAGTTTCGGGTTCTTCTTCAGAATCTGTGAAGGCTCCCGAAGATATATATTCTCCCTTTATATCCGCAGAAATGGTATTAACAGCCCGTTTCTTCCCTTGACTTCTTGAAGTAGTCCATTGTTCATCTTCCAGCAAGTCGGGGTGAACCCACATAACTTCCCCCTTTTGGGTTGTTACGGGGACAAGTCCCTCTTGGGCTTTATTGTGCGGATCAAGATTCTTCGTGACCATCTTACCCTTAGGGATTGGGGTCACTCCTGCGGGAAACTCGTGGGTTCCGACCATTATGGTTGCCATATTGGCAGTGACTTTCTTCTGTTCTTCCTTAAGCGTCAGAACTCCAGCCTCTATTAGTGCTTGGATTCTGTTCTTAAGGGGAAAACAATCCCTGGTAGGGTGCCCAATATTTCGGTGATAAAGACAGTAATTGGAGTCTTTAGTCTTACCCGTATCTTCTGGCTTTTTATTCTCCGGAAGTTTTAGCATTCCCTTCTTCTGGAGCAGGTGAAAGAGGATATGCGTCTGTTCCGCCTTGAAAGTGTAATTCCTTTCTTGTTGCGGTCTGATTTGCCTGGATCCTCGCTGACTTTGAGGCTTTGGCTCTGGCGGAGGACCGGTTTTCTGAGAAGCAGCTTCTGACGACATGACTGCTTTCCCTTTATTCTTATTGCTGTTGTTTTGGATATATGACTTACTACCCCCAGCGCTTCTTGATCCGCGGGATTCCTCGACTCGGCGAATCAAGTCTTCAGCTTGCTCTCCTTATTTGAGCAGGTCCCTCCACGTCTTAGACTCTACGGCCCCCATTTTGAGGAGCACATTGGTCTTAAGGTTGTGTCGACAGGTCCCGACTAGAGTTTCCTGGATCATTCCGTGTTTACAATGTACGGACTTCTCCCGGAACCTTTCTATGAAATCTTTAACCGTTTCTTGTTCTCCTTGCCTAGTTGCAAGAAGGGAATGAACCGTAATCTCGGTGTCATCCTCAAAGAAACGTGAGAGAAATAATTTCTCAACATCTAACCAGGTATTAATAGTACTTGGGAGCAACTGCATGAACCAAGTAAAGGCAGGCCCTCGCAGAGTACTTGCAAATACTTTGGTCATAATTGGGTCATTACCCAACAGATGTCCTGCTTGGGACAAGAAATAATAGATGTGCTGGCTGGGCGATTCCTTCCCGTCATAAGGCTCTAACTTGAGCGGTTTATACTTCTGTGGGTATGGTATTGCATCCCATTCAGGAGGATACGGTCTAGAAACCCCAGCTTCTTTCAACTCCTTTTTACGCATTAAAGCTTCGAGTTGACTCTGCAGCTTTTCTATCTTTTCGCCATGCGGATCATGGAAAGAAAATCTATCCTCCTCCTCATGCATCGAGTGAGCTTTCTCTTCCTGTTCTTCTTCATTCAGAGTTTCTTTGCCCCTTTTTGGTGTTATCTTCAACAAACCTCGATAGCATGACTTTGAGTCCTTCAATCATCTTTTACTGCTCTCGAATCATCTTTTCTTGAGCTTCAAATCTATGATTGATATCGTCAGACTTATCTGTCATATGCGATGCTGACTTCTGTAGCCGAGACGATATAGAGGATGGGGGCGAGGCTATAGCGGAATTATCGCTGTCTTCGTCGTAAGAACCCCCTGCGAGCTTCTTATAATTTCGTGGCGGGACGGCTCCTGATCTTAGTCGAGTAATACGATGAGGTTCATCATCGCTCGATTCTGAATCATCATCCGTCTCTATAATTTTCTTCCCTTTTCCTACCATGTTGGAAGTTACAGCTCTCCATTATTTCAGGGGAGTGGTCCTTGTCTTTTTAGCAGGATTCTGGTTTGACTCTTTTAATCGGTCGAACACAGATATCATGTTCTTGCTGCAGTCACAGTTGTCCATCATGGCTGATACTACTATCACAAGTTGTTGGCAATGGCAAATATGTTCAACTTGAAGTTGGTCTATGCCTCTCTTCTTAGAGAGATGTTCCCTGAGGTCAGTGCCTCTAGCCATGGAGTCAAGAGGTCCATTCAACTCTTGAGAATGTTTAGGAATCCACTGAAGCTTCTTTGATTGATCAACCCTGACTCTGGGGTCGGACCGATCCTCGCGTGGCTTAGGAATAGCCTCGCGTTTCACATTGCGGGCCTGAAGAATAGCTCCGCGCTTATCCACACTAGCCTCGTGTTTCTCGCTGGCTTGGTGTGTCCTCGGAAATTTAACTTCTGGAATAATAGCCCCGCGTGAAGAGAAGTTCTTGCACGCTGGCTTATCTTTGCGATTAACGCAGATCATAGTTTCGCGCTTAGCGCGGTTTTTATGACTGACAACTATCTGCCAATCATCCTCACGTTCCTTGTGGGTGTTAGAAGTCTTGCGTTTATTGCAAGTATCACTGGCTTCGCGTCTCTCGCTAGGCACAGTAATAGCCTCGCGTGGAGAATCACACGCTGGTTTTGAATAATTTTTATACTCGCGTAACTCGCGAGTGTTGGGTATTCTGCGACTAGCGCAACCCTTACTGGCTTCGCGTCTCTCGCTAGGCACAGTAATAGCCTCGCGTGGAGAATCACACGCTGGCTTTGAAAAATCTTTATACTCGCGTTTCTCGCGAGTGTCAGGAATCTTGCGTAACTCACCAGTATTACCAGCCTCGCGTGGAAAATCACACGCTGGCTTTTCCTTGCTTTTAAGGCAAGTTGTATGTTTGCGTTTAACACGGTAGAGATTGGTCTCGCGGGTAGCGCGAGCCAATTTGTGAGGGACCATAGCCTCGCGTCCTCTAGGGTTAGCTCCGCGTCCAAGGCGGGCTTTGAGGGCTCTATGCCTCGCTCTCCAGTTCCTGTTCCGGAGTTGGGTCCTGGTCAGTCCAGTTCCCATGTCTTCTTCGGCAATCGGAAGCTCTTCCTCGGCTAGGATTTCTTGTGTGAACTCCGGCTCTATAACCGCAGTCTCCAAGGATCCCCGTCTCTCGGTGGATACCTTTCTACCCGTCACTCGGGCATTGGAGTACATACGGCGATAGTGCCGTGTCTCATCCAAGTCACCTGATCCGGAGGAGAGAAACTCCTCGTACTTCTGCTGGTCGATTTCAACGACCAGCGTGTCTACTTCGGATCCGATCAAGTCAACGTCCGATTGTGCCACAATCTCTTCATCAGTGAAAGAGACGTCTCCCACTGTGGTCGCCAGTTTGTTCGTCGCAAAAGTTCCTTTGCTTCCTTCCATTGAATAATCTTGAATTACAACGGAAGTGAACAAGATAAAAAAAAAAAGAACAAACGAGAGGATTTATATGTATCGCTCTCTTTTACAATGTAAACGTGGGATCTGTGGCGATGGGATCTATAGTAGTTCCTTTGGACGATTCCTTTGGACGATCGGTACGTTGAAATCTTCTCTTTTAAAGATATCGGCCGAATATAGACGATCTTCTCTGGTTTTGATTTGTTCAAGGCTCTCTCGCGTAACTCGAACTTCTCAAGACCTCCAGAAAGAAGATGGTGATTTTTCTGATCTTCACGAACTCAAGGCTTTGTGCGTAACTTGAATTCTCCAAGATTTCAGAAGATGATCAGCAAAGGCTTCAAGGCTCTCTCGCGTACTTGAATTGCCAAAGGATCGATAGGAAACTTCCGATGCCCAAAAAGAAGACCCCCTAGGGTTTCACCAAGAAGGTATTTATAGCCCCAGGTTAATGCAAGAGTTTCTATCTAGATAGAACTCGTCATTATCAGGGATTCCAATCAAATATCTTAGTTTTGATGTAATTCTGATTAGACTTGATTCGGGTATTTGGATAGGTCCAGAATCATAATCTCAATCAATTTGAGATTCTGGTTATCTGCTTACGCGGAGCTTTAATCGCATCAAAACGCGACGCTAAATAACCAAAACGCGGAGCTAAAACGGAGCTATTGATCATCTCCGCGTTTTACTCAAACGCGAGGCTAATATAAGCCAGACTGCAGAATCAACGCGGAGCTATTAAACATCTCCGCGTTTTATTCAAACACAGGGTTAATGTAACCAAACGCGGGGCTATTGAATTAGCTCCGCATTCTGTTGTGGAAAATCCTTTTAACTTAGAAATTTTCACTGCCAACAGTAATACATGTGTAAGTATTAAATCCAAATGTGCAAATGCGAACTTATATAAATCATAAATTATATTAAATAATGGGAAATTAAAAAGAGAACTTCTACATATATTTTGGATTTTTTACCATTTAGGTTGCATAATAAAAATTTAGGACATAACCATAAATGCTCTAGGTGATTAATGAATCACCGTTATGTCATGCTATAGGTTTTGGACCCAGAGTGTATACTCATCCATCATTCGTGTTTAAGTACCTAGAATAATGACCTAAGTAGTACTAGGAGTTATAGTGTCATACTCCTAGACATTTACATGACACTTCTAAAACATTTGGCCTTTTCCTTCCGATAATTCTAAAATTCATGCATTGGCTATTAATGATTAATAATCTATTTTTGATATGTAAATTATATCCATAAGTCATTCAAGTACAATGTCTACTATTACTTATGACTCTTTTACCATACTCAGTTTTATTATTTACATTTTATATGCTATGTATTTATATATCACATTTAGCTATTGGCATGCTATTTTTGAACTCATTTACTAGGTCATTCTAATGATCCCTATTTGTTATGTCCAAATAACATTGACTTGTATAAGGAGAAGAGGAGACTTAGAACTTAGAGTCATATATTGAGAACTTATTAGATAACTTGTAGGTGAATCCGTTGCAACATTTTATGCAAGGACTCTCTCTATTCATTATTCTACTATTCAATAAAGATAGGGAGTTAAATTTTAATCCAATATTGTTAACGCTTTCTGATTCTTAGGTACAAATCTTTTAATAAGGATTATTTTCTTGGATCCTCTTACATTCATATATTGATAAATCTTCTTTTGGAATAAATTATGCTTTTGGTATCATATTGACTTTTCAATACATGTTTGTATGTGATGATGTGGTAATAACACTTCATTGAATTGTGGTACTTTTATACTTGGTGTATTAGTTTCGATACATTGCCGAACACCATTTACACAAACAAATAGTCCCACAGCCTAAAGTTCATACTAGGTGATGATTACTGATCTGATACAATAGAAATTTACAGTTTCATACCTCGAAAAGGACTTTACTTGAAAACAGCTTTAGACGAATTGCCAATGGTTGATACTTTAGACTACTAGTGTAACACCTCACATCCCAAGATACGAGTAATGTTTGATGATGTATCGTAAACGAATACGCTAAGCCTTAAAAGTATAAACATTGAATATGAATTACTGCCGCATCACAACAGGTATACATATTTTGAAAGAATATCATGAGTTAATAAAAGATTTATGGAGTTCATAAGAAAAGCAATCTTGGATGTAGGAAACAACTCAAATTCTTATTACCATTCAGAACAAAATATAAGCATAAAGTATGGATAAAAGTTAACGGTATCTCTTTATTGAAGTACTTCGAAAAAATGATTCATCATATCCTAAAACTGAAATTTTACAGAGTTCGTTCACTTTCCTTGGCATACACTTTCAAATTTGAAAGTTCTCCTTACTTGATTACCTGCAACTCAAAATCATCTGGACATACTAAAGTAGGGTCATTATAACAATATTGAAAGTATTATAAGAGATGAAATAATAATACACAGACATGTTATGTGTTTTATATATGGATAAAATATGAAACTAAATGAAGTAGTAAAATTATGATAGTATCACAAAAATCTTGAAACGAGCATGAAACATGGATTAAATTATGCTTATCTTGAAGAGATTAAAAAATTAACAAGTAATAGTAAAAACATGTCTTGAATAGTGGTATAATTTAATATGAGGGTATAGAGTTATATGAAATAGTAAAATCATAAGTATATCATAGAATATAAATCTTGAAGAAGGTGTAAAATATGAGTTAAATTACACTTGTCTTGAATGGAATAATAATTCAACCAGTAGTAGTGGAAAATATGTCTTGAATAATTCTAGAATGTGACATGATAGTATAGAGTCACATACATACATAAGTCAAATTATATTATATTATTGTTTTTATGAATTAAATGGAACTAACAGAAGAAAATATTTACATGTTTTACAAGTATTCAGTGTATACCCGTGATCACGGTCGTGATTCTTATTATTATCCCAGGATATACCGCGAGGTACTTAAAAGAAATACAAATGAGCATAAAACCCTAGGTGCATGATCCTTAACTGATAATCACTCAATGGTCACTCAAGACCTCCTATATTAGATCTCTATCAGTTGCAACCATATAATAACACAACTAATAAAGTATGCACATAGTTTTTCTTCGTTTAGTTCCCCACTTAACCCTCAAATTTTATTTTGTTTTATTTTATGTGTGATATATTTTTTATTAACATGCAAGATTTTGATTTAAATCATACATGAGTACAATGGTTACTGTAACATGACACTAAAAGAAAACGTAATTAAGATTTATTGCAGGCACTTACATTAACTTGTAAAAGCTAATAGATGGAATGCATGAACAATTATAGGTAATTGATACTAAAGAAATAGAGAAACCCCATGTTTTGACTTTTCCATATCATTTAAAGAAGATTATTAATTAAAAATTAAAGTAAAAAAGTGCCTTTGTCAAAAAAACAGAGAAAGAAAAGAGAAATTTAATTTAACATAGAAAGTATAAATTAGCAACTGAGATAAAAACACCAGAAATAAAAAAAAAAAAAACAACTATTTAACATTATATGCATGTAGAAAACTACTTTATATACTAGATAAAAGAAAAATTAAACATGAACTAAATTTTATAAAAGTTCTCACACTTAATAAAATAATAATAACAAGTAAAAAGAAAAGTCAAAATTTTCGATGAGAGAATAGTCACTGTCCACTCTTTCTTAAGTCTACCTCTTAATATAATGATACTTATTTACGAACATAAATAAATGCTCCACAAATTAAATAAGTGTGCGGGGCCACCAATGTTGCCTGGTATAATGTAATAATATAATTAAAATAGAATTTGAATATGCATAAGAAATCTTATATGTTTTTACGAGTTTAGATGTTAAGTTTGATGTATAATGATAAATTTCTTATTGAGAAATATTTCAAGCTCAAATAATTTGAAGAAGAATTTTTTTGAATCTTTATAGGAACTAAAATTGATAACATGATCATCATTATTGTTCACTAAATTAATCTAGAGTGCCTAAAACATTCAATTTATTTAAAGTAATAGTTTATTGAGATAAGAGAAGTCCAATTTATGTAACATAATTTTAAAGCAATTAAATTACAATATTACATTCTTATGCTATAATACATGCTTTGTCATAACTCTCAGATTGGAATTCTTTTTTTTTTTTTGGAATGAAAACTTTCCATCAATATTGAATGAAAGTGTGACTACAACTTAACAAATATATAAATCAGTTTTATGCAAGGAGATCCCCAATTCACAATCTAAAAGAAATCTGAACAAGAAAAAGAAATTAAATAAAAAATAATGGTTTAGACATTATACACAAATAAAAGAAACCATCATGCAATTTATATCCATAACATTGAAAATCAACAGAAATTTGAATGAGAAAAAAAAAATCTTTCGTTCTTACATACAAATATATATTACCAAGATTTATCAGCCATTGTCGACTCAAATTTTAGATTGTATAGCGAAAATATTTAATTGTCATATAATAAAACCAAAAGAATTCTATTGGAAGAAAAGGCATATATTTTTCAGTGTATTATAATACTAAAAATAAAAGAGAGGAGCTCATATGATATAAATATAATAATAGTAGAGAATATGATTGCATTGCTTCTATCTACAATCAAAATTTACTGCACATAAAAATTATTCAAGTAAAAAAATTAGCTGGATTAGTACTTGCCTTAATTTTTTTTTCCGAGTTTGAGATGAATAATTTCAAGGCCTTCTTTCCGTTCTTCCTCTTATTCCATCTCTCTTTTCCCTTGTTTGTTTTTCTATTCTAAGTCTCTCTGTCTCTCTCTCATTATATGATTTAAGGAGGGGTTGACTAATAATAAATCGATTTTGTCATCTAAGTCATTAATTGATAATTAAGATTAAGTTTAATTTTATTCTTAATTTACCAAATCTTAGAAATCTAGTATAATTAATTTTTTATTTGACTTTTATGTGCGTCAGATATGAATTAATGATATATGCAATTAAATTTTCATCATACCAATAATACATAAAAAAAATTAAATAATCTAATGAATTATATCTTTTCTTTGTAATTCTAAATAATTATGCAGAATTTATTGGAGATGATCGTGTTTGTTAAGAAAGATTTCAAAAATTCTAAACAAAAATTAAATTTCATTAAATCAAATTTTAATTAGTCATAATTATTATTGACTTTCAAGTTCACATGGTAAAAAAAAAAAAAAAAACAATTTCAACATTGATAACTGTCAAATAAATATCATACATATTATGTATAAAATTAAATTTCTAATTAAAAAATATATAAACAAATGTGTATGTAATTTGAATTGAATAGATTGGATTGAATAGAGATAAATATATAAAATAATAAATTATAGATATTTATGGATTTGGGATGTTACAACTAGCGGGCCCATGGTATAACAAAGAACAAGAATTATTATTTTTTTTTAAATTGGTGAAAATAGAGCAAATTTGACGTGAGATTTCGACGAGTTAGGTCTGTCAATTAGGAATATACTATCCTCGATGCGTTCAAAAGAGACTTTAAACCCTATGTTACAGTTTCAACTGCTGTACAATTTGGCTGCAGCATCCACGTACAGAAAGCTGCTTCTTTATCTGACATCTTTTGGTTGAAATCTCCAGTGCTCACAACCGTCCGTCAAAAAAAATGTTAGCACTATTTTGTTAAAGAGAATTCACATATTGAATGACAATATGGGTTTATTGTATGGATTCCCTAATTTAAAACAGACTTTAATTACGAAATGTTTATTCGAAAGTAACTGGAGTCTTGACCAAACTACAGTCCATGACTTTATTAACGTGACGAAGTGACACACTACAAACAAAGCTTTATCAATGTTTATTCACTAGTTGATTACTAAATGGTTCATGGTTGCTGGTGGAGGTAGTGAACTTGGTGCTGGGAGCTGAGATGGTGATGGTGGTGATTGTGCTGGTGGCGGCGACCATCGTGCTGGTAATCTCCTCCACCTGCGACAGGGTGTCTGTGATCCGGCCAGCCTCCAGTTGGCCCTCGGGTGAGCTCTAGCAATGAGTCCCTAACTTGGTCTACTTGCACTATTTCATTGTCCATCTTCTGCATCAGAAATAGACCAAAATATATCTTAGCTTTCCTGGTTGTATTTTGGAACGTAACGATGATATTCTATAGGTATTTAATAAGTTTTATTTCGAATCAAGAAACATTCTTAATATACGATCTGACCAGCGAACATGTACGACCTTAGTGAGGTAATGTAGAAATTATAGATGATTTGGGACAATTAAGCCCATGGAAATATGAAGTAAGATAATCAATTAGCAACTTTATCAAACCTTTTAGAGATAACAAAAAAAAAATGTATTTGCTTTAGTTTACCTGCACATTGAAGACGTTGAGAACTAGAGTCTGCAGTGTAGTAACTGTAGCATTGGTCACCTCAAGGCCCAGGGAGCTTATTGCCTCGATCAACCTTGCAAATCCTCCAACTTTGTGCTCACAGAAAATCTTGAGATAGAACTCATTAGCCTCCAATTGCCTTACCTCCACTTGGGGCTATGTTCACAAAATTAAGATCCCCTCACAAATCAAGTGCTAAGTCTAGAAGCAATATGCTAAATCAAGTTCAAAGGTAATTAATCACCTCCATTTGATTCCCCTTTTCCTCATTGTTCGACTGCTCGTTAGCTGGCTTAACATTTCTCGCTGCACTAGTACTGTGTGGGGACTCATCCAGCTCCATGCCATGTGCAGCACTCACCATTCCATTTGGATTCGTGGTCTCCATTTCGTAGTTGCTTTCGAATTGCTTTGCCTCTACCTCCTCTGGATTAGTCGATTCGTTCTCAAGCTCGTCCTGCAGATCCTTTACCTGTTTTTGTAGCTCCATCACATACTCTATCGCGTCTCCCAGGATCGAAGCTCTATCCATCTAAATTGCCAATGATAGAGGAAGAGAGATTCACGTGGAATTAATGGAATAGATAATTCAATCAAAATTCTTTGACTAAATAACACTGACAACCCAAAAAGAGAGCTATTTTTCAAATTTAATTAATAAACATTTGAAAGCAAGGAGCAACAAACTTTTTGTGCAGGGCAGGCTATATAAAGACTTATAAGTATCCAACTAAGTTTACAATATCATCAGGAAACAGAAAGAGGAAAATTTAGTTAGTATATAAATTTGGGAGGCAAGTAAGAGCATAATCAATCAAATTTCTTTTCAAATCAAACTGAAGAAAATTTCATCCCTGCGTTTCAAATTCACTGCCTAGTTTTTCTGCGGTCAATCATGAACAGACATTCTGAGTTAGCTTATTAATGGAAAGAGGTATGACAAACTTAATTACCTTGGTAATCTTAGGAACCAAGGCTCGAAGCGAGAAAAGCCGCTCGTTGAGCTTCTTCCTTCTCTTCCTCTCTGCCATAAGATTCTTAGAGTGATGTCTCTTCCCATTTCTTCCCACTTGTCTCGGCTCATCATCGTCTTCACTGCCCTCCGACCCCGAATCAGCCCTCCCAGTCTCCTGCTTGACCGACTCCTTATCTTGCCCGACCATAGTAGAGTCTCCCAAGCCCGACTGCTGGAGACACTGCCCAGTTGTCAGCATCGACTGCTGGTAAGCTGCATTTTGAATGGTGGAATCAATCTGCGGCTGCTCCCCCATGGAGCCATCAAAGAGGTTTAGTGGGGGTGGATACAGTTGAGAATGATCGGCAACAGCAGTGTCCCATTGGAAGTTCGGGTGCTCAGTGGGCATCATTTGCTGAGAAGAGATCCAACTGTTGTTCTTCATAGTGTCGTCGCAGCTCTCGTCAAGAAAATCTGCAGTGGCTTGTTCGTATGAGGTTCCGTTGCAGTGCGACATGACGAAGTCGACTACGTGCTGATACTCAGGGACCTACAAACTCATTCGACTCAGTTAGGCAGTACATGAATATCAACAGAAAGGTTGGCAATGCAAAGAATGTTCCTTTTGTCGTTAGAGCACACGAGTTGTGTGAGCTTACTAATTATTTTAAGGAAACGAGTGAGTTAAGGGAATGCTTAATTAACTTGTTTTGAAACAAACAGTTCAACTAGACCACCAGGAATGGGAATCAGAACCCTAGTTTTAGCCCCAACTGTTTCCTGCAATAAATAGTAAACTAAATCAAGATTACAGTTATAAACTGATTAGATGAATACTAAAGTAAATAAATAAAATTCTTACATGAATTGTTTGCCAAGCGTGCTGGTTTGACATCAAGACTTGTGCATAAATCCTAACACCAACACAACGCAATGATTAATTAATGAAAAAGGATTAACGACACAAATATGAAACAGAAGAGCAAAAGATTAATTAATTTAATTAGATATTATACCCTAAGGAGGAATCCAAGGGGATAGAGTAGGGGAAGTCCGAGAGAGCATCGCATGCCCATGTACGTGGATGCTGAAACATGATATCCCTGCATGGTGATAATTTCTGAACCGATGCACAAGTAGTGCCACCAGAGAGAAGCCCTCCTCCATTCTCAATACTTGCCTCAGTTCCACTGCAGCAGCAGCTCACCCACTCCAAGAACCTGCCAATAGACTAAATTTCAATTAGATTCATATTATACGTGATGTATTATAGCAATCTGACTACACATAAACTGCAATATTAATAGTTCAACTATCCATCCAAGTATAAAGCGATTGCGCATATTTGCTGAATTTTTTTTTCCCTGGCTGAACATTCACTGAAAGTTAAATTATCTAGCAAGTCATAAAGCTTTAAGCTCAAAATAACTTATTACTGGCTATCGATTTACACAGGCCGTTTACAAGGGGAGGTAAAACAAAAAAAAAAAAAAAAAAATTAAACAGACAGTGTTATGTTAATTTATTAGGAATTATTTGCTACCTAAATTAATTAAATTTTGCAATAAATAGAAGATAAATGGTGCCCATAAATCTCTGGGACTGGAGAATTAATAATTTTGGATCAAAACCAACTTTGAAATTCCTAATCAAACTGCCTATAGCCTAGCATGACTATAGATGATGAAAAAAATGTTCCTTCATTTTCATGCTAAGCCTTTAATCCAATAAGCTTCTGCCTCATTACACAATACAATTGTAAAGAACATTATATGGTTTACGAATTTAATTTCAGCCACTGTCTTAAAGTTGACTACAAGCACCTCAAGAATTTAACTTTGGGATAGCCTTTCGATCAGAGGAAACTTATAGTATTGAAAACGATCTGCAGAGTTCGAACTTCAATAACTCGAGCATTCCCAATAGCCAAAAGAACACTAAAGCTGTTGAAAGAGGAGCTAGGCGAAAAAAAGAAAAAAAAGAAAAAACAGCATACTTTATTTTCTTTAGTGCTTAAATAATTAATTAGTACCTTTGATCTTGAGTCAGTCTCCAATGGATGCAGTAGTCCCAGCCATTGTCACCCACAAGAGGCCTCAGCCCGTCCACCATACTGGAATATGACAAGGTCTTCAGCTCCCTCAAACTCCTCCCAGCAACGAATTAAATGGAGGGTGTTTGTTACAATAAATTTCAAAAGCCTGCAGGTTGGAAATTATAATTGGCAACAGAATCCTTGAAATCAGTGATCGCGGATATATGTCAAGGCAATTTCATCACCTTTTTTGGTAAGGATATTACTTTTTTGACTGTACTGTCTGTAATAATAGAAGGGGGAGGGAGTACAAAGAATCAGCTGATAGCTACTGGTAACTGAAGAAATAGATCATTGATGATTGTTTCCTCTGAAATAATAATATTAGAATGAGCTAAGTAATACTGGATGATGATGATGATGATGATGTCTGGGATAAAAAGGAATAGAAGAAGCACACATGTATGATTTTAGACGGTTGGAAGGCTGTTATGTGAGTAGGTGAATTACACAGCTAGTGTGAACGTATGCCATGTGCATGCTCTCTCTCTCTCTCTCGCTCTCTCTCTCTCTCTCTCTCAAAGTAGTTGTTGTTACTGTATTTCAGCTTTGAGAAAGGAGTTAAGATTCCTATGGCAATGTGGATAACATTGTTATAGTCCTTTGAGCCATTGAACAAGAAAAAGGTTCATTCCATTCATAGTTGAGTAGAGCTTGGGTATCACTAAGAGTTGGTTTCAGTGAGGAAACTAAGCAGGAAAGCTAAATTGTTGAGTTTGTTGGCCATACATTTGTTGTGAGGAAACTGTTCTTGTTGGTCAATAAATCGAGTTCATAATATGGTATTTAAAGGAATTTTACATGCAGTGTCAATTAGCTTCTTTTTTCTTTTTTTTACTGTTAAATCATGTTGCGCGTGACAGTCCAGAAAAGGGTAAGTGGGTTAATCCTATTGGAGTTCCAGCTTAAATAAGGGCATCCAAAAGAAACGCGAAATCCACTATAAAGGCAAACTGAATAATGAGACACTGGTGGAGACATTGGTGTCCCTGGTGGTGTGAATCGTATCCACAAGGCACCTGTGTTGATACCGGCGCCCTGGATTTTCCACAGAGGTTTAAATCCCTTAATTTTATGTAGCAAACACTGTTGTCCCTAGAAGAATCAGCAGAATTTTCTTCATAGGTATCGGTCCCCTACGTCTGATGGAGTTGGTTTAAAACTCTATCTTAGCCACTGGATTGGGTGTTTATACAAATTTTGTAGGAGTTATTTATACTCTAGAGATAAAGATGAAATCAAGAGTTACTATCAAAATATTGCAGCCATCTTTATAACCGAGATCTATGAAGAGGGAAAGAGAGGAGAAACTGATGCAGATATATGCATACTTCTGAAATTAAAATCTTGGAAAGTTTAAAGGGTTTTTTAGATTATTGTATTATTTAGAATTATATGAAGGACTTTTGTAAGCTGTGTTAGAATTCTAGTAAATTGTGATGACATTTAGGATTCCGAGTTATCATTTATATCATTAGACTCTACATATAAGGGTAGTCTATGCATTGTGCATCAAATCCTATGAATAAAAATTATTTTCTACCTACAAGAATGTCTTCTTATTTATCTCGACTTCTTAATAGGATTAGCTTGATCTAAACTATATCAAGTGGTATCAGAGTTAGGTGCCTTCTTTTGAAATAGAGAGAGATTCTAGGTGCAAGCATCAACTTTCTGTGTAGGCCAATGTACTCGACAACAAATGACAAAGATGATCCTCATAGAGGTGAACTTCGTGATATAAAGATATAAGAGTTGTCGCAACAAGTTTAAGGTATATTGAGAGATTGGTTTTCCAAGAGTGATTCTCTAGTGGACAGGGGAATAACACCACCTACGAGGAGTATAATTCTTTTTATGATCAAGACCATAATGAGAGTAACACTTCTTCAACTCGCCATAGATGTGATCATCGTCAATAATAGCCTAATCACATCAAGGTAGACATCTTCAAATGTAAAGATAAAATGAAACTTGACATTTTTGTATAAATTGGTTTAACAGTTTTGAGCGATTATTTGATTATAAAGAGATCTCTGAAACATATAAAGTGAAGATTGTAGTAATTAAACTATGCAAGTATACTTCTATTTAATAGGCGTGTCTCAAACTTCAAAGAGAAAAAGAATGATGAAGCACAATTTGTACTTGGGAAAAAATGAAGCAAGAGCTCCGTAAGAAGTACTTACTTGAAGGATATCTTCTAGAAGCCCATCTTGACTTGTAACAACTCACTCAAGGAGCACGATATATGGAGGAGTGATGCGACTTGAAAAGTGCACTCCCAAGTACAGGAAATCGATAAGTAGTACTTCAAAAGTAAACTCAAGATCATTTTCTCGAGGATACAATATTTGTGATTGTAATCTAACATTGAAAACTATAGTTTACGAAAAATAAAGTAGAAGTAAAAATGTATGATTTAATTTAAGAGTTAACTAATTAAAAATTGGTATTAAAATAAACTTAAGAGTTCAGCTACATGAACTAATGCTGATTTTATTTCAGTTATATAGATCATATAGTCTTATACAACCGAAAAATAAATCATTAAAATATAGTATCATGAAAGTAATAATATTGATAATTTGTTAATTCTTTCATTTAATTCCTTTATGAATTTTTGAGATAAACCAAAGTATAATCTATGAATAACAGTTAACCGTCCAAAGTTTAAGTATACACTATGCTGAAAGGAGCCTATGATAAACCAAAAACTACGTAACATGTATACCGTCAAACTATAAACCATATAAATTTTAAAAATCATATTTGGCGCTTAACCAGATAAATAGGGAAACAAAAATAAAATATCATATAAAATATTAAGCATATGAAAACAAAAAATCATACCAGACTATTATTAAGACTTTGTTACCTTATCCAAAACCAATGAGAAATGTAGCCACTCACTTCATAACTATCAAATAATCAAAATAAGATTATTTTATTGAACAACTATGAGAGAGTTGATGTGAAATATCTACTGTAAGTAGTGCTATGCAGGTCATTCTCACAAAGATTTCAGGTGTTCTGTGATCTTACTTATTCTATTATCGTAGCATGTTAATTATGATGATCTAGTTCAAAAATATGAGTTTTTATTTAATCTAGAATTAGTCTAGGATGTCTAATTTGCTAGATTCACAACTAAACACTTAATTTATTCACTCCTTCCTATTTTTTTGATATAAACAATTACGATCATATCAAAAAGATGATTTTTTAATTCAAAATTTATTCAATCATCCTAAGCATAACCTATCAAGTGTCATGCAAGAATAAACCATCAAAAGTGGTAACTTTCATAAAAATTAAATTATATTAATAGAAACTTTTATAAGCAAAATTTTAAGAAGCAATTCTAAATCCTATCTAAGTATAGGCTATCAAAAGTAAGTTTAAGTATAATTTATCAAAGTATTAGATATATGAATTGAATTTTTTTTAATCTTAACATAGAAAAATCATGTTTTTATAATTTCTATAGGAAGATGATATATAAAAACCATGCTATGATTGTTATCCTCACATCATCTACATCCTAGAACTATAGTAATTAGTTATTCACGCTTTTAATTGCAAAGATTATGTTTTTATTTATGCAAAACATATAAAAATCCTAAATTCCTAGAAAGAGATTAAAATTCTACCCTAGAAAACAAATAAGCTTATGTAAATAAGTAACTAATAATTACCTACAAATAATTCATCAAGAATAGAGGTTGAGAGTTGTGGAGATCTGGTATTGCGGACGTCGCTCGATAAATCTCAAATCCTAATTTTATTTAATCTCAAAAAGTCTATAAAGCTTTATTTTATAAGGATACGACCAATATATAGATCTCTAGATTTCAAATCCTAATCCAATCACTATTATAAAACTACAAAATTATATCAAAACCCTCATAAAAATTTCAAATATAGACTCTTTAATTTTACAGCCAAATAGTGGCATTGACCACCAAATAGTGATGGTCAAACTTTCTAAATAAACCCATAATCTGCACCTGAGTCAGGATAAAAGCCCACGACCCAAGTGGGCCCCACTCTACCACCATATAGCGGCAAATGCTCAAGACAGCAGCAAAAGAAGCTCTTTTAAGCTTCTAACTTTTGGTAGTTAATCATCTGGCTCTTCTCTTTTGATTTACATGACTGGTTTCCAATTTCATGGCGTAGCTCTATAATTTTGTAGCTTTATCCATTTTCGCTCCTTCTGGACTCGGCTTTCCTGGTCTTCTACTAATTTAATGTTAATCCTTATTTCTATAGGGTTAACCTGAAAGAGATAACTAAACATATCCGAGTAAAATTATTTATATAGAAAAATAAAAAAGAAAAGGAATATAAACATGCAATATATGAAACTCATCAAGAGTACTAAAGCAAAATTCTCAAAACTCTCAAAAATTTCTCCTTTAATCTCAAAAAATAATGTATAAATTTATTTCTGAAGTTCAAGGATATTTATAGACCTTTCTAGGATTTAATCACCTAATACAAGGATTACATTTATTGGGAAATTCTTTTTCTCTTCAAAAAAGGTCGTATCTGCATATCTAGCTGACTCACTGTCAACAGCTGCTTTGACTGCTCCTCTTAGGTAGAATTATAGCCATCAAAATTTATCTCTATTGATAGCCCTTCCAGATAGTTGTCGGCAACCAAACTTGGAAATTTGGTTTTGAGTTGCTTTTGTGCATGCATATGATTCTCGTTCGATTTATTTTCATCTAAAACCCCGCAAAAATATCA
The DNA here is from genome assembly GCA_036321105.1 of Dracaena cambodiana. Taxonomy (NCBI): domain Eukaryota; kingdom Viridiplantae; phylum Streptophyta; class Magnoliopsida; order Asparagales; family Asparagaceae; genus Dracaena; species Dracaena cambodiana. Next base: position 27,696,660 of record JAYEPQ010000007.1, read on the forward strand.
TAAAATATTGGAAAAATATTGAAGTAGAGGGTTACAGTAATATGAATTGTAGACATCCAAAAAAAAAGAAAGAAAAAATGAAGAGAAAAAAATAATTAAATAAATAAATAAAACGGCAGTGCTCGCGGGTCCCACCCTCAGGAGCGCTCCCGCGGGAGCAACCCGCGGGTCCTCCTGCGGGATAGCACCAGCGGGAGCGCCCCGCGGGTCCCACCCGCGGGATCGCTCTCGCGGTAACGCTCCCACGGGAACGCTCCTGCGGGAGCGCCCCGCAGGTCCCACCCGCGGGATCGCTCCACCCGATGTTCTCCCTTTCCGCGCTTCGATTAAGATTTGATCCGGATTTTTGGGGATTAATTACAGAGATTTAATCGGATTCGAGGAAAGAATTTGAGCCGAATTGGAAGCGCTCATCAATCTATAAAATTGGGAGCAGAGTTCAGAACGAGGGAAATTATTTTGGAGAGGGGATTTTCCAGAGACGGGGAAGTCCAAAAGGAGAGATCTACGTGTTCTCCAGAGTCCAAAAATCCACAGAGAAAATTTCCAATTCAGATCGGATCGTTAATGGAGTATAGAAGCAAAACTCCACCACTGCCAGAATCTACAAAAATAAAGGGAATCGAAATCAATCGATCTCCATTCTTGGAATCTTTGATTTCTTTGTAATTTTCTTTTATTGCTGTAATTTCAAAATAAGTTTGTATTAGAAGGAAATCTGCAATTTTTCGGGCATACAAGAATTGGCGACCACAGTGGAGTTTGGGCGGCGCAATCCGATCATTAATTTTTTTGATTCGGAGCCTAGGCATCATCGCCACGGGTAACAATAAAAAAAACATTATGAGGCGTCATCGCCCATAAAAAAAAAAGAGAGACAAGATGTCATCGTCTGTAAAAAAAAAATTATGAGGCGTCATCGCCCATAAAAAAAAAGAGACAAGACATCATCGTCTTTCAAAAAAATAAGTGAGGCATTATCGCCCACAAAAAAAAAAAAACTAGATACAACCCGTGGGATGCAACTCACGGATGCAATTGCGGGAAGCAACCTGCGGATGCAATCGTAGGATGCAACCCGCAGATGCAATCGCGGGATGCAACCCACGGGATACAACCCGCAGATACAATTGCGGGATGCAACCCGCAAATGCAATCGCGGGATGCAACCCGTAGATGCAATCGCGGGATGCAACCCGCGGCATACTGAATCCGTGAGAAAAAAAATTAAAAATAATAAATAAAATAAAATAAAATAAAAATAAAAAATAATAATTAAAAAAAAAATTGAAAAGGCTTCATCTACGAAAAAAATGATAAATTAAAAAAAAGAGAGGCGTCATCGCCAAAAAAAAATAATTAAAAAAATAAAATAAAATAAAATAAAAATTAACAACATGTCATCACCAATCAAAAAGAGAGAGAGAGAGAAAAGTAAGGCGTTATCTCCCACAAAAAATTGACAAAACTTTAAAAATAATAATAAATTAAAAAAAATCATGAAAAAAAAAATACGGTGCGAGGGTGCTACCCACGGGTTGCATCCTACGGGATGCACCCGCAGGTTGCAACCCGCGCGATTCCGAACAAAAAAATAAAAATAAATAAAAATAGGAAAAAAATAAAATAATAAATAATATAAAATAAAATAAAATAAAAATTAAAAAAATAAATTACAAGGCCTCATCGCCTATCAAAATAAAGAAATAAATAAAAAAAATAAAAAAAAGTAAAAAGCTAGGCATCATCACCTAAAAAAAATAATAAAAAAAAAAATTCAAAAGACTTCATCGTTTATAAAAAAAGGAAGTCAGACGTCATTGTAAAAATAATAAAAAATAAAAAAGGGTCAAGGATCTAAAAAAAAACAGAGAGAAAGCTGTGCAGTGCGCGGGATTCAACCACGGGATGCAACCCGCGAAAGGTACACCCCCGGGATGTAACCGGCAAGAGGTATACCCACAAGATGAAATCCGCAAGTGCTACCCACCGGTTGCAAAAATAAAAATAATAATAAAAATAAAAATAATAAAAATAAAAAAAATAAAAAATAAAAAATAAAAAATATCTAATACTAAAATATATATATAAATAAATAAGAAAATAAAAATAATAAATAAATATAAAATAAAAAATAATAATAAAATAATAAAAATTATAATGAAAATAATAAAAATATAAATTAAAAAAACAAAAAAATAAAATAATAATAATAATAAATAATAAATAAAAGTAAAAAAATAATAAATAAAAAACAAATATATGTACATATATAAAAAATAGAAAAATAATAATAAATAAAATAAATAAAAATAAAAATATAAAAATATAAAAAAATGAAACTAAAAATAATAATAATAATAAATAAAAAATTAAAAAATATAATAATAAATAAAAAAATATATGTACATATATAATAAATAAAAATAAATAAAAATCTAAACATAATAATAATAATAAATATAAATACATTTTTAAAAAAAATAATAAAAAATAAAAAATTAATAAAAAATTAAAAAAAAAAGAAGAAGAGAAACGGGATGCACTCGCGGGGTGCTCCCGCCAGATACCGCATGTGGGTTACACCCGCAGATGCACTGCGCACAAGCTCGCGCAAAGAGCCAAAAAAAAAAAAAAATAATAATAAATTGAAGAGACTTGCTTTGCTGCTGCAATTAACTAGATGGTGATCGAAGATCTACTGTATAACCCTATGCCAAAGAAACTAGCAAGTTCAAGCTCTCAAACATCCTAACTGGGCAGCTATCGTGCTCTCAACTAGTCTTCCTCATGAAGAGTTTCGTCCAAGATGAGGTCACTGCCTGATTTGAGAAAGGGGCACCGAAGGTGTCCACTGGAATGACTAAGTGGTGTCACAATGAACGGGGACACGGCCCAGTGGCTACAGAAGACTGTTAGAGATGATGTTAGTAAAGATCTTGTGATTGCATTGAGGAAGCGCGCTGAGATAGATTATAAATACTTAATCCAGTTTGTACAAGATGATGCTTCAGAATTAAGACAGTCACTCAACAGATTAACAGGCCTATTTGTAGAGCTCTATAACACATTATAGATGTAGACACTAAAAATAATTAAATTAAAAATAAAATAAAAAATTATATGAAAACCAGGGAGAACCCAAAAGTGCAACCCGGGAAAGCTCCCGCGGGTTGCAACCCGCGGGACATCCCGCGGGTTGCAACCCGCGGGAGGATCCCGCGGGATGCAACCCGCGGGACATCCCGCGGGTTGCCACCCGCGGGACATCCCGCGGGATGCAACCCGCGGGACATCCCGCGGGTGGCAACCCGCGGGATCTCCCGCGGGTTGCCACCCGCGGGAGCTCCCGCGGGTGGCAACCCGCGGGAGACTCCCGCGGGTTGCATCCCGCGGGAACTCCCGCGGGATGCGACCGCGGGAGCCTCCCGCGGGTTGCAACCCGCGGGAGCTCCCGCGGGTTGCAACCCGCGGGAGAGATCCCGCGGGTTGCAACCCGCGGGAGTCTCCCGCGGGTTGCCACCCGCGGGAGCTCCCGCGGGTGGCAACCCGCGGGTTATTTTCCGTATCTTTATTTTGTTTCCTTGGCTGATATTCCGTGATCCGGTTTTTCAGGAGCGAATCAATCCGGATTTGAGGTTCTCTCAGTCTATAAAATACAGGATTGGAGTTGAGAGAAGGAGAGGATTTTTCTTTGGAGCCGGCAGAGCAATTCTTCACAGAGGGTTGAGAGATCAGAAGGAGCAGGTTTTCTTCACAGATCCCCTTTCAAGTTGGATAGTCAACGGAGGCAGCAACAAGACTCCACCGCCACCCGTAACACACTTAAAAAGGGAATCCACCAATATTCCCGTTCTTGTAATTCTTCGGAATTTTTGTAATCTAAATTCCTATTGTAATTCATCAATTTTGCAATGGAATCAAAGGTTCAATTTTCGGGCGTACAAGAACTGGCGACCACAGTGGGAGCCTCTCTGTTCACTACGGAGAACGTCGTGGCGCAGTCCGACTTGATACCCATCGGATCTGTTGTCGAAACGCTGATCGTAGAGGTTGATCAGCAAAAATACGAAGAGTTTATCTCTTCCTCTGACTCGGAGCCCAGGCGTCATCGCCGGGCTATGATGAGCAAAGGTGAGGCGTCATCGCCCACCGAAAAGAAGAAGGCGTCATCGCCTATTAGAACTTATGAGGCGTCATCGCCCGCTAAAACTGACTCTGTCAGAAAACTTGAGGCGTCATCGCCCACTCCTAAGTTGAATCAAACTCTCACCCGCTCTCAGAAAAGAAACTTGAGGCGCAAAATCCAACGGGCCCGCCTGAACAGCGCCTCTGGAAAATTACAGTCGGAAAATCCAGCCCAAGAATCCAAAAATGGAAATTCACAGGAAGAACTGCGGGTTGCACCGCACGGAGGCAACCACGGAGTTGCAACCGCGGGTGCAAACCCGCGGTTCCAACCGCGGGTTGCACCGCGCGGGGGCAACCCCGCGGTTGCAACCGCGGGTGCAAACCCGCGGTTCCAACCGCGGGTTGCACCCCGCGGGTGCAACCCCGCGGTTGCAACCGCGGGTGCAAACCCGCGGTTCCAACCGCGGGTTGCACCCCGCGGGTGCAACCCCGCGGTTGCACCCCGCGGGTGCAACCCCGCGGTTGCAACCGCGGGTGCAAACCCGCGGTTCCAACCGCGGGTTGCACCCCGCAGGTTGCAATCCGCGGGTTGCACTCCGCAAAAAGGATATGGTTCTGGTGTCTATTCGGGCACACGCGCAATGAACACACAGCGCACACCTAACTTTATGGTCACTCTCTCAGGTGTACCATCTCATTCCTCTTCAAACAAACATAAGGATGTGCTCATGCACTCACCTGGGAAGATGTCTGCGGAGGAACAATCCAATGTGTGCGGGGCCCGCGCAACTGCGCAAGCCAGCACACACTCTAGACGACTCCATAGAAGAGAATGTGTTGATACAGGGAAAGCCCTTAGCCCTGAAATATTACAAACCAACCAATATTATGAACAGAACTTGCGGCGCAAGAGGCGTCAGAATGTAAATGGAGATAAGCCCGAAGATTTGAGAGAGTATCTTACTCAAAAGAGGAGCACATCCCAACCCGATTCTCACTGCCATTGTGAACGGCTGATCTCAGCCGTCTTGTCAAACTGCAAATGCAAGTCAGGACAATCCGTTTTTGAGCGGATTACAGAGCCAAAGAGAAGGCGGATAGTAAAAAAGATGTGCCCTGGGGATGATCTGCCTGCCGTTTCATCCTACATGGTTGGTAAAGGCAAGAAGATTGCCGAAAGTGACTCCTCAGACAAAGAGTTCACTTCAAAATTAAGGGGGGTGTCTGTTGAGCCAGAGGGTGTGTTCCGACACACTCGGGCTAGGAGGGGAGTCGCCATACCATTGAACTATAAAAAGTTAGCTGCAGGATCTGACGAAGAGGAAGACAGATATTCTGCTATTGTATCTTCACCCTATTCTGATTCAAACAGAGGGTTGGAAGCTACAGTAAATATGGCCGATCTTCCGGAAGAAGTCTCTAGAAGACTTGAAAGGCAAGAACAACGCCTCAAACAGCAGGAAGAGACTATAGAAGAAATGAAACAACTTTTGATGGAGTTGCTGGCTCAAACTAGAAAGAACCAATCATCGCCGTCCATTTCTAGTCAGCAGAAAGGAAAACGGCCTGTCCAAATAAATGAAGACAGCGAAGACGAAGATGAAGAAGTGCCTCCTCATTCAAGAGAGGAAGAGGAAGTGAAAGTTATCCTCAATCCTCACGCAGAGAAAATAGAAAAGATGGAGAACCAATTACAAGCTCTTCTTCATCGCAAAAAGCTACAAGAGGTGGGGGTAGTCCGTCCATATCCCATAGAATGGGAGACCGTACCCTATCCTGCAAAATATAAACCGTTGAATCTTCAATCATTCGACGGTAAAGGTTCGCCGCAGCAACACATCTTCTATTTCCTCTCACAGACAGGACATCTCATGGGGAATGATCCAACTATGACTAGGATATTTGCGAGCACTTTACGGGGGCCCGCATTTACCTGGTTTATGCAACTTCCCCAGGGAACAATTGAATCTTGGGCTGATGTAGAACGTGAGTTTCTAGCCCGATTCTTTGAAGATGATACAGAAGTCTCCATATTATCTTTGCTAGCAGTGAAGCAAGAAGAAGGCGAAACGGTCAAAACTTATGTCGAGCGGTTCCGAGAACTTTCCGTTCGATGCCCACATGGCATGACGCAGGATACACTTGTGGAAACCTGCAGACATAACTTGTTGACCGATATTTTAGACAAGATGGGTTCGGTCGAATCCAAGTCATGGAAGGATCTGCTTAAGCAGGGCGAACAGGCCGAAGAAATACTTCGACGTCTCGAATTGCAACAGGCTGCAACCGGAGACGGTGCAAACGAATCTTCATTCCATTTTTCCCGTTCAAAAGGGAAAGACATAACGGCAATGGCGGTAGAAAGTACACTGAAGCAGAAACTATGGCCAACTACAAGCAACACAGCAAAGTCGCCCAGACTTCAAAAGCAGTATTCGTTCAAGGATGAACATACTGCTACTATGTTCAATCTGCTCACCAAACGCAAAATGCTTAAATTGCCGGAGAGCAAGAGACCTGAAGAAGTAGGGAAAACTAACGATCCGAACTACTGCCTGTACCATCGGATTGTAGGTCACCCCACAAAAAATTGTTTTATCTTAAAAGATAAAATTCAAGCGTTGATTGACGCTGGAGCAGTTCAGCTCAAAGCTGAACAAAAAAGGAGTTAGAGCTAACTCCGACACATTTAATGTGCGTGGTCTAAAGGTACTACTTGTGCTCACAACAATTTCCAAGACGAGCTCAGGACGGTTAATTTAAACCCCCAATTAAAAAAAAATATATATATATATAAAAAAAAAAAAAAAAAAAAAAAAGAGAGGGAAACACCCAACGCCGACAAGGCTACGGGAAGAGAATAAATTTCTCGCCAACCCCACCATGCTGGGGGTAAAAAGCATGAATCGCCCAACGCCGCTAAGGCTACGGGAAGAGAATAAATTTCTCGCCAACCCCACCATACTGGGGGTAAAAAGTATGAAACACCCAACGCCGACAAGGCTACGGGAAGAGAATAAATTTCTCGCCAACCCCACCATACTGGGGGTAAAAAGTATGAATTACCCAACGCCGACAAGGCTACGGGAAGAGAATAAATTTCTCGCCAACCCCACCATACTGGGGGTAAGAAGTATGAATTACCCAACGCCGACAAGGCTACGGGGAGAGAATAAATTTCTCGCCAACCCCATCATACTGGGGGTAAAAAGTATGAATTTCTCAACGCCGCTAAAGCTACGGGAAGAGAATAAATTTCTCGCCAACCCCATCATACTGGGGGTAAAAAGTATGAATTACCCAACGCCGCTAAAGCTACGGGAAGAGAATAAATTTCTCGCCAACCCCATCATACTAGGGGTAAAAAGTATGAATTACCCAACGCCGACAAGGCTACGGGAAGAGAATAAATTTCTCGCCAACCCCATCATACTGGGGGTAATAAGTATGAACTGCCCAACGCCGACAAGGCTACGGGAAGAGAATAAATTTCTCGCCAACCCCATCATACTGGGGGTAATAAGTATGAACCGCCCAACGCCGACTAGGCTACGGGAAGAGAATAAATTTCTCGCCAACCCCACTATGCTGGGGGTAAAAAGCATGAATCACCCAACGCCGCTAAGGCAAAGGGAAGAGGAAAAGTTTGGCATTTAAGCCCAAATGAAATCCTCGACAACTCACTATGCTGAGGATAATAGCATGGCTAGCCCAACTCAAACGGTAGTTGGTAAAGGCAAAATCAAACCCGTTGATAGCTGGGGGTTTGCTAAAAATCCCACGACAAATCTGTCACAACAGTATTCTTATCCGAATATAAGAATACATCACTGCCCTAAGCTGCTAAGGCAAAGGGAAGAGGAAAAGTTTGGTATTTAAACCCAAACGAAATCCTTGACAACTCACCATGCTGAGGGGAATAGCATGGCTAGCCCAACTCAAACGGTAGTTGGTAAAGGCAAATCAAACCCGTTGATAGCTGGGGGTTTGCTAAAAATCCTAATCAGATAAATCTCCTGTCACGTTAAGATTTCACCTCTGACAGTAAAACTTTTCTTGTCATTTTGCTCTAACAGAGCAAGCAACACTCCAAAATATTAGTCAAGTTAAAATCATACCTCTGACATCATAATTCAAAATCAAAAGAGATAAAATCCTAATTAAATCGGTCCCCTGTCACGTTAAGATTTCACCTCTGACAGAAAAGAAAATTCACACTTCATCAAGTCCAACATTACAACCTCTGATGAACGTGCTTTAGATATCGTTAAGTTGAAAATCACCTCTGACGAAAATTATCTCCCTATCAAGTTAATAGTTACCTCTGATAGTCCGATTCCAAAACTAAATACGTTAACTGTCACCTCTGTTTAGTCAGCTTGTCCCTATCACGACCAGATCCTCTGAATAGGTTAAGCTCCAAGACACGTTTAATATCACCTCTGTCTTTTCCTGATTCGTCATACTAGATGTCACTGAACGGTTAGGATTAAAATAAGCACGTTAATATTATACCTCTGCTTGACCTAAAATAAGCACGTTAACATTATACCTCTGCTTGTCCTCTAATGAGTACGTTAAAATCATACCTCTGCTTGTTATGGAATAAATAAATATATTAACAGTTATCTCTATCGACCAAATCTTTTAAAAGGTCCATAACCAAAATTAAAAATTCCAAAGTATTTCGAAATTCAGTACGGTTCAATACAGAACTTCAAAAACTTTGGAGGGGGTTATGTAGACACTAAAAATAATTAAATTAAAAATAAAATAAAAAATTATATGAAAACCAGGGAGAACCCAAAAGTGCAACCCGGGAAAGCTCCCGCGGGTTGCTACCCGCGGGAGGATCCCGCGGGTTGCAACCCGCGGGACATCCCGCGGGTTGCAACCCGCGGGAGGATCCCGCGGGATGCAACCCGCGGGACATCCCGCGGGTGGGGTTGCCACCCGCGGGACATCCCGCGGGATGCAACCCGCGGGACATCCCGCGGGTGGCAACCCGCGGGATCTCCCGCGGGTTGCCACCCGCGGGAGCTCCCGCGGGTGGCAACCCGCGGGAGACTCCCGCGGGTTGCATCCCGCGGGAACTCACGCGGGATGCGACCGCGGGAGCCTCCCGCAGGTTGCAACCCGCGGGAGCTCCCGCGGGTTGCAACCCGCGGGAGAGATCCCGCGGGTTGCAACCCGCGGGAGTCTCCCGCGGGTTGCCACCCGCGGGAGCTCCCGCGGGTGGCAACCCGCGGGTTATTTTCCGTATCTTTATTTTGTTTCCTTGGCTGATATTCCGTGATCCGGTTTTTCAGGAGCGAATCAATCCGGATTTGAGGTTCTCTCAGTCTATAAAATACAGGATTGGAGTTGAGAGAAGGAGAGGATTTTTCTTTGGAGCCGGCAGAGCAATTCTTCACAGAGGGTTGAGAGATCAGAAGGAGCAGGTTTTCTTCACAGATCCCCTTTCAAGTTGGATAGTCAACGGAGGCAGCAACAAGACTCCACCGCCACCCGTACCCACACTTAAAAAGGGAATCCACCAATATTCCCGTTCTTGTAATTCTTCGGAATTTTTGTAATCTAAATTCCTATTGTAATTCATCAATTTTGCAATGGAATCAAAGGTTCAATTTTCGGGCGTACAATAGAAAGAGAGGGTGACGCTAGTTCAATCTATTATATATAAAAAACACAAAGGAGGCAATTGAACCATAGAATCTCTTATATGACGAACCTACTGGAGGACTTGATCCCACTGCATCCACTGTTGTCAAAGATCTCATCTGCTCAATGCATCTTAAAGGGGATGTACGTAGTGGTCATTCATCAACATAACACCATTAGAAGAAGCTGCTGACAGGGTTAAGAGGCTAAAGGACTTTTGCAAGGTCGAGCTAGCCTTACAACTAACCGTGGATTCAGTTGCTGGTTTCCTTATGTTGGCAAGGCAATGCAATGTGCCAAAGCACCCCCTGCAGTGTATGAGGTTACTGCACAAACAATTCATTGCAGTTCAAAAAAATTGAAGTATGGTTGCTCTTCCAGAACGACTCCTGGCTCAAGTTAAAAATTCTCACATTCAGAGAAGAAGGGGACATGAAGCAAAAGAGACAAAGAAAGTTAAAAGAGCTCTAGAGTGAACTCAAAATCGTTGTAAGAGGTGAAGAACACTCCAAAATCCGCATTGAACACAGGATTGAGGTAAATTTGCCAGAACGAGAGGTTATGCCTGCATTCAACGCAAGGCTAGGCTAATGTAAAGAACGCGAGGTTAAGACCGATAAACAATGTGAAACTATATAAAACAAAGGCAGAGTAATCTCATCTAAATGCGAGGCTATGCCCGCAACAAAAATGCAAAGCTAACTCAATGTGCGAGGCTAAGTCAGCACATGAATCTAGTTCGGTGCGCAAGGCTAAACCAGCGCGCGAGTCTAACTCAGTGCGCGAGGCTAAACCAGCGCACAAGTCCAACTCCACATATAATGCGAGATTAAAATCCACGTACTGTGCGAGGCCAAGTCAGCGTAAAGTTATTTTAGACGCGTAGCTGATTCAAGACCAAACCAGCATAAAGTCATCTAGATGTAAGGCTAAGTCGAAACAAAACTATTGTAAATTGATCCAGAATGCAAGTTATGCCCATGCCTGAAGAGCAAAACTAAGTTTCAGCCGTGTGCGAGCCAAATGGGATCCACACAGGGGGTAGGACCCGCATCCAGAGTGCTAAGCTAAACCCCACATAAAATGCGGTGCCTAACGGCTTAAAGTCAGCCAGACGCAAGGCTATGTCTGCAAATGAAGCAAGAGATTTATTCAGTGCGTGAGGCTAAACCAGCGCACGACTCTAATTCAGTGCGCGAGGCTAAGCCAGCACACAAGTCCAACTCCACGTATAATGCGAGGTTAAATCACAATCCAAATGCAAGGCTAAGCTCGCTAAAGTCGTACAGAATACATGGTTACGCCCACATCTGATGAGCAAAGCTAAATTTCAGTTTTGCATAGAATCGTCAGAATACGAGGCTAAGTTTCAGTCTCGCATAGAACATCTAAAATACAAAGCTAAGTTTTAGCCCAGCGCAAAAGTGCTAAACTATGAAACCAAGACTCAGCCCATGTAGAAGTATCAGAACGCGAGGCTAATACTCAGCTCTGCATTGCATTGGAGATTTGAAGTGTTAGACTAACCATGAGTTTCATGTAGTCCATGATAAAGATGGAAGTAATTGGACTTCATGATCAGCCGAATGAGGCCTACACAGGGGGTGGGACCCACATCTAGAGAACTTGCATATAAGGCGAGGTTAAGTCTGAAATAAGGATGCTAGGTTAAAATCCACGTACAACACGGGTCAAATTAGCGTAAAACTAGCCAGATGCGAGGCTAAGTCCGCAACTGAAATGAGAGGCTAATTTAGTGTGCAAGACTAAACCAGCACACGAGCCTAACTCAGTGCACGAGGCTAAGCCAGCGCACAAGTCTGAGTGTGCAAGGCTAAGTCAGCGCACAAATCTAACCCTGCATATAACGCAGGATAAAATCATAATCCAAATATGAGGCTAAGCTCGTTAAAGTCATCCAAAGTGCAAAAGTGAATGGAAATGCAATACTATGTCTCAGCTATGCATAGAAGACCCCAAAATGCGAGGCTAATCTGCAATCCCACATAAAACAGTTGAAACATGAGAATAACACATATGCGAGGCTATCTGGTAGCCTGAGTGATTTTCATTGTTGGAAGAAGATGCAGGACACAAGGCTAATTTGCAGCCTAGCATGAAACCTTTGGTATACAAAACCAAGCCAACATGTGTAATTAACACAGCGCGCAAGGCAAATCTAGAGTACAAAGTTAATTCAAAGCACAAAGCGGCCCAGAATGCAAGGCTAACTCCCAACTCTGCATAAACTTCAAGAAACGGAAGGCCAAGGTCTGCGTCAGAGACTTACGGCGCCATGCTAACTAGCACTTTTGCATAATTTTTATGAAGAAGAAGGTGGCTCTTAATACAATGGGCTCATAACTAGTCAAATGTGGCCCATGCAGGGGGTGGGACCCACATCTAATAAACGTTGCATACAAAGTTAAATTCTGCATACAATGCGACGCTAAGCCAGTGTAAAGTCATCTAAACGCGAGGCTATGCTCACGTGGAGTGCAAAATTATGCCCGCAACTAAAATGTGAAGAGAATTCAGTGTGCGAGGCTAAATCAGAGTATGAATCTAATTCAGTGTGCAAGACTAAACCAGCACATAAGTCCAACCCCGCGTATAACGCTAAGTCATACTAACCCAATCGCGAGGCTTTGCCAGCTTAAAATACAAGGCTAAGCCCGCGGATATAGTGCTAAACTTGTATCTTGAATGCGCAGTAATAAATCAAGTTGTACCAAGCGAGCATCTCAAGAGCGCCTTCAACAAGAAAGTGTAAGAAAGAATTTTCAAAGCGGACGATTTGGTCTTAGCAGTCAGGCGACCAATGATCCTAATGCATGATACTAAAGACAAATTTCAGTCAAAGTGCAAGGGCCCATTTGTTTTAGAGGCGGTCTACTCAAATGGAGTATACCGATTGATCAATCAACACGATGACCGGATGATGATTCAGATCAACGAAAAATTCCTGAAGAAATATTATTTTTAAGAGAATGAAGTCATCCGACCTTCTTTTTCAACACAACAAATAAAGAAATGTTGGCCGCTAGCGTGCAGCTTCACACCCCAACTTGGGGTATAAAATCAAAATGAATCCTACGTCTCTATGATTAAGGATAGAGGAAACGTTTGGTATGTAAGCCAAGCGAAGTTCTCGCCAACCCCATCATGTTGGGGGTAAAAATATGAAGTGCCCAACGCCATCAAGGCAACGGAAAGAGAATAAATTTATCGCCAACCCATCATGCTGGGGGTAAAAGCATGAATTTCCCAACACCATCAAGGCAACGAAAAAAGATTAAATTTCTCGTCAACCCCATCATGATGGGGGTCAAAAGTATGAATTGCCCAATACCGTCAAGGTAATGGAAAGAGAATAAATTTCTCGTCAACCCATCATGCTGGGGTAAAAGCATGAATTGCCCAAAACTGCTAAAGGAAAGGGAAGAGGAAAAGTTTGGCATTTAAGCCCAAACGAAACCCTCGACAACTTACCATGCTGAGGGGAATAGCATGGCTAGCCCAACTCAAACGGTAGTTAGTTAAGGCAAATCAAACTCGTTGATAGCTGGAGATTGCTAAAAATCCCATGACAAATCTGTCACAATAGTATCCTTATCCAAATATAAGGATACATCATTGCCCTAAGCTGCTAAGACAAAGAGAAGAGGAAAAGTTTGGCATTTAAGCCCAAACAAAATCCTCAACAACTCACCATACTGAGAAAAATAGCATGGGTATCCCAACTCAAACGGTAGTTGGTAAAGACTAATCAAATCCATTGATAGCTGGGGGTTTGCTAAAAACCCTAATTAGATCGATCCCCTGTCAAGTTAAGATTTCACCTCTGACAGTAAAACTTCTTCATTAATTTTCTCTGATAGAGCCAGTAGGTCTCTAATATATTTTTCTCCATGAGATCAAGTCCAATCAAATCTCCTGTCACGTTAAGATTTTACTTCTGACAGCAAAACTTTTCTCGTCACTTTTCTCCAGCAGAACCGGTGACTCTACAAAATATTTGTCACGTTAAAATCATACCTCTGATATCAGAATACAAAATCGAGTCGATTTTCTATATGAGATCATATCCAACCAAATTCTTTTGTCAAGTTAAGTTTTCACCTCTGACAGAAAAGGAAATTCACACTTCATCAAGTCTAACATCACAACCTCTGATTAACTTGTTTTTGATATCGTCAAGTTAAAAATTACCTCTGACGAAAACCATCTCCCTGTCAAGATAACAGTTACCTCTGATAGTCAAATTCCAAACTGAACATGTTAACGTCACCTCTGTTTAGTCTGCTCTTTCCTATCATGACCAGATCCTCTGAATAGGTTAAGCTTTGAGTATGTTTAATGATACCTCTGTCTTTTCCTGATCCGTCATACTAGAGGTCACTGAACGGTTATGATTTTAATCAGCACGTTAACATGATACCTCTGCTTGTCATCAAGTCAGCACGTTAACATCATATCTCTGCTTGTCCTCAAATAAGTATGTTAACATCATACCTCTGCTTGTCATCTAATTTAGTACGTTAACATCCTACCTCTTCTTGTCCTCAAATAAGAACGTTAATATCATACCTCTGCTAATTGAGTACGTTAACAATATACCTCTGCTTGTCCTCAAGTCAGCATGTTAACATCATACCTCTGCTTGTCATCTAATGAGCACGTTAACATTATACCTCTACTCATCTTCCATGAGACATGTTAACAATTACCTATGTCTATCAAATCCATCACACGTCTGTCATGCACTCAGCCTCTAAACGAGATGTCAAAAATATTTTTTGCATGTAGACAACAAATTTTCTGAAGCAAAGCTACAAGCAAGAGTTTGGCTCGGCCGGACAGGTACAATGGCCAGTATTAAGAAAACTCGCTGGAAGCAATCTTTGTTACATCGAAGAGCTTCAACAGTATACCTCAAGTAACAAAACAGCTGGAAGATAGTATACCATAAAAATCACGATGAAGACTACAGGGCTAAAATCAAAGAGTCCAAAGTGTTTCGAAATTCGTTATAATTCAATACAGAATTTTGAAAACTTTGGAGGGGGTTATGTAGACATCCAAAAAAAAAGAAAGAAAAAAAGAAGAGAAAAAATAATTAAATAAATAAACAAATAAATAAAACGGGAGTGCCGCGGGTCCCACCCTCGGGAGCGCTCCCGCGGGAACGCTCCGGTGGAAGCGCACCCGCGGGAGTGCTCCACCCGCGGTTCTCCCTTTCCGTGCTTCGATTACGATTTGATCCGGATTTTTGAGGATTAATTACGGAGATTTAATCAGATTCGAGGAAAGAAGTTGAGCCGGATTGGAAGCGCTCATCAATCTATAAAATTGGGAGCAGAGTTCAGAACGGGGGAGATTATTTTGGAGAGAGGATTTTTCAGAGACGAGGAAGTCCAAAAAGGAGAGATCTACGTCTTCTCCAGAGTCCAAAAATCCACAGAGAAAATTTCCAATTAAGATCGGATCGTCAACGGAGTATAGAAGCAAAACTCCACCGCTGCCAGAATTAACAAAAATAAAGGGGAATCGAAATCAATCGATCCTTATTCTTGTAATATTTGATTTCTTTGTAATTTTCTTTTATTACTATAATTTCAAAATAATTTTGTAATAGAAGGAAATCTGCAATTTTTCGGGCATACATGAATAATAATTCATTAATTTCCTATATTATTTTTACGAGTGCACAAAATAGATGCTAAGTATTGCACTTTTCACTCATAATCACACCTCCAATTTGCTAGTCAATAGCAAACTAAGTAAGGTCCGAAAAATTAAAAATAAAATCCTAACTTACTTTTGTAGGAATCATTATTGCACTTAGCACGTACAACAAGCCTTTAAATCTCTAAACTATGCTAGTAGATGAGTGTTGCCTTATGAGTATTTCCAGTAATGCTATGTACAAACATCAAGAAATGAAGGTGAAATAAATAAAAATAAAAAACAAGGAAAAGTGTAAAATAAAGAAATCTAGGAAAAACTAAGAAAAACTTTTTATTTTATACTATTTCCATGTCAATCTCAATTAAAAACATGCATATTGATACTTATAAAAATTTCAATGTCTAAATCCTACTCTTGATCCAATATTCTTAGTATTCTATCATGGTCACTTAAACCTTATTGTTGATATACCTAATTCTTGATTATTTACTCCTATGCACCCTTGTGATCGTCGTGTAAATTAGTTAATTAAGTTTCAAATTCCAATCAAACTTATAGGAACCCTTTTCATTTTTTTAATTACAAACACTCACCATTCATGTCAATACTTATATTTTTCGAGTCACAAATGCTCAATTACTAAACTTATGTTCGTGATAAAATTCTATAAGTATTGTTTGTGTGCATGCACATGCTTTGAGAGGTGCACAAACCCAAATATTTAATACTTACTTCTTCTTATTTATTTCTCTTTCTTATATATATATATATATATATATATATATATATATATATATATATATATATATATATATATATATATATATATATATATATATATATATATATATATATATATATATATATATATATATATAAAATCATTGCCTTAATACCAGGCTCATCCTTTTTTTTTTTTTTGTTACAGATGATAGGCTTTATACTTAAGTTCTCTTTTAGTATCAACTTTTTGTGACTCACTATGTAAGTGTATAGAGTGCATATTTGTTTCTAATATTAAATATCAATATATCTTATTGCTAGATTTAAGCTTTGAATGAAAAATAACTAAGAAATACTATCATATTTGTATCAATTTTAAGATGATATACTATAAATATTCAATGTAAAATTCTTTACTTTTGCTTGTTACATTAAGGAAAGAAAATTTTATGATTTTTTTAAATTTTTTGTGAAATTTCAATTTAGTTTTTATAAATAAGTTACAAATGAAAAAGTTTATTTAGTGTTTAAGTTTTATACGTATGTTACGAACGATTTTTTTTAGTGCTTTTATCCCACTTCCGAACTTAAATTATACATTGTTCTCAGTGCATATAATATAAACTTGAAAGCAATACTCTAAAATAAAAATAAATGATTATGGTTAGAAAACATTTAGCTTTGTTGATCCTCTGCCTCACTTGATATATAGTCGGCATACACTATACTCTTGTCTTTATTCTTGTACATGGTTGCTGCATCTTTGATATCGGTGAGAAGTCGTATTCCCGCTGCTTGCTTTTATTCTCCCTCCTTATTAGAGATGATATCATCCCTACCAGCTATACATTGGTACATCATAGTCAGGAGCCGCATTCTTGACATTGCCAGAGGCGCGCTCGTTAGGCTTCTATATTGGTCAACCTTATATAAAAGGCTATGGATATGCCATCGATTGATTGTTGTAGGCTTGCGACTGCTACCTAGAAAGTTGGATTGGCTGAGCTGTTGATCCTCCTTGTTATTGATCTTTCCTTTCATTTTCATTTTGGGTTCTCTACATTGTCGTTGTTGCTCCTAAAGATTGGAAAGAGAATTGTTCTTGGGAGGGAAGCGATAACTATCGATCGGTTATTGCACTCATGCTTCTCCTCATAGTTGTCAGACAAGTGCATGCTCCTCCTCACAGTTGTGTCTGTGAAGGGCTCTTTGTGTCAGGATTCAGTATCAGTTGATGAAAAAATCAATCCCGTGGTTCAGGTAGATCTAGACGATGAGGGACAATAGGATTTGCACTGGCTTTACCATCCTCAGATGTGGAATGCACTCCCTAACCTGTCTCATGCACTAGAGTGTGGAGGTGTACATGATTGAGGCGACATCGAATGGTCATTTCACCTCATCCTTGAATATAACTTTGTTTTATGTATGACGGTGCAATGTTATATTTGGAAAATAAGAATACTAGGACTAAATACTTCTTCAACAATATGGTTTTCAAGAATCTAGTGTGAGCGCATATTGTTGACTCTATCAGAGAACAAACACTCCTCTTTGGGTATATTATCTATAGGAATGATGTTTAGAATCCCCTGTCTCGTAAATAGTGTCATCTGCCCTCGAACTAATGAGAACACTGGCTGCTGATCTACTAGTGACTCTAGATATGTGTAAAATTTTTAGACGATCTCATTTTA
Organism: Dracaena cambodiana; assembly: GCA_036321105.1. Lineage (NCBI taxonomy): Eukaryota > Viridiplantae > Streptophyta > Magnoliopsida > Asparagales > Asparagaceae > Dracaena > Dracaena cambodiana. Next base: position 27,714,563 of record JAYEPQ010000007.1, read on the forward strand.
TATAGGTTGGTATTTATGCCTTGTATATTTCTCTAATATCACCTCTTGCATTAAGAATCGGAAAGAGAGGTTCTCTTTAATCTTAGAGTAATCCACCTCTATCTCGGGTCATAACTTGAATTGCTTGAATTCTCGTACATCTTTTTGTTTGCTGGATTTGGAATTCGAGGTTGTTTTTTTCCTTGGACCGGGGTAGAGCCAAATGCTTCTTCTTTTGCCCCCCCTTGGATAAACTCTTTGTGGACCTATCTTAAAATTAAGAATAAATATATCTCTTTGCAAAATATAATCATCTTTATTTATAAATTAATAATTATTTAATTTTCAAACAAATTTTAGGATTTCACTAATTTAACTTAGCCACACATATCACCGTAACGTATCAAATTGTCGTAATAATCTCTTTTCAAAACATAAATTTGCTATATGACGTATTAATAGTTCATGCATGAATTTCTATGGTAAAAGTTACGATAGTTATCCAATTTTTTAAAATCAAGTTAGGATTTTTTAATAATTGGTAAAAAATCGTCCATAGATTCTCGAAATTTTACTAAAATTCCCTATTTCACCATTAAGTTAGGTTACATACTCAATCTACTCTAATTACTTCACAAATTCGTAGATCTAAATTTTTAAGGCAAGAATCTACTTTTTATAACCCATGAAATTAGAGAGTGATTTGCTTGAAAAATAGTAAAAATTGAACAAAATTTATGAGAGCTTGATTTGCTGTCGAAAGGGGAGGTTCTCTCTCATAGGGTTGCTGTTGAATTGGGAAGAATATGGTTGGTCTAGAAAAAAATTAGAATTTGTAGCCATTAATAACCATAAGCTGTTGTCGATCGCTGTCATGCTAAACTATTCTTCACTATATGGAGCTGGGCTGTCCACAAGGACTTTGAAAGCCATTCTCTGTTGAGAGAACTGTTAGCCTAGTCAAAGTCAATTTCTTTTTGTGTTAGCTGCTAAAGCTAAGTTAATTCCTAGAATTAGTTAATAATTAAATTAAAAACTATTAGTTAGTCCTTAATTCTAAATTAGTCATTAAAACTAAAGTTAGTAAAAAAAATTAAAGGTTATTCAAAATTTTTTGAAAGAAATAGAAAGAATTTTTTGAAAAAATTTGATAAAATTCCTAAAAATTCTGAGAAAAATCCTAAAAATAAGTTTTTTTGAAATGTAATGCGCACAAAATTCCTATGTTCATCTTCCTCTATCCCAACTTAAAATATACATTATCCCCAATTGTTTGATGTGTGCATTAAAGTTGTTAAGGACAAACAAAAATATAGAGGGTAGTAAGATATATACCTCGATTTTCATCTCATGATGTATCATACTACAAAACCAAAAAGTATTTACACAATAATATACATAATATACATAGTATCATCAATTTGCACTTTGTAAGATAATGGTAGAGGATCCACCAAGACATGGGACTCCTCCATGTATTTTGTGAATTCCAAGAAATGTTTAAACTGTTTTTTGTTTATTTTAAAACATTTCCAAGAAATGTTTAAACTGTTTTTTGTTTATTTTAAAACATGACCATTCTTTAGATTGTCGATTTCTATTGCGCTATATGGATATATAGTTCTCACAATGAACAATCATGTTCATCTTAAACACAAATTTTCAGGGAATAAATGGAGTCACGAATCATACAAAAGCACTTGATTAGATGGATTAAACTCATGATGCAAAATGTGTTGATCATGCCATATTTTTATTTTCTCCTTAAAAATCGTGTATTTTCATATGCATCACGTCCTAACTCATCCAATTCATTTGGTTGAAGTTTTCATAGAGGGCCTACTGAATTAAGATCTAAATTAATCTTTTTGAGCACCCAATATACTTTGTATTTGATTTCAACTAGAAGATGTCAAGCTTTTCCATAAACTATACTATATAGAGACATGGCTAATATGCTTAATAAGTTATAAAGTACGCCCATACTGCATCGGTGAGTCAAATTGTCCAATCTTTACGAGACGAATTCACCATTTTCTGTAAGTTTTGTTTTATTTTTCTATTAGCAAGCTCTACTTGTCCATTTGATTGGGGCAATATGGTATGGAGATTTTATATGTAATATGATACTTTGTCATTAAATCCCCGAAGGCTTAATTACAGAAATGTGAACCCCTATCGTTTATGATGGTTTTGGGAACTCCAAATCTAGTCAGTGCGTGTTCTTGAGGAATTTGACCACAGCTTGTTGATTATTATTTCTATATATAACGGCTTCCACCCATTTAGAGACAAAATCCACTATTAAAAGGATATAAATGTATCCACTAGAAACAAAGAATGGACCCATGAAGTCAATATCCCTAACCATCAAACACATCGATTGTAAGAATTAATGTCAAAGGCATATCATTTCTCCAGGTCATTACACCTAATTTATAACATAACTCACAATGTTTACAAAATTTATGTTTATGTCTAAATATTATGGGTCAGTGAGATCCACACTGAAGTATTTTAGCTGTCGCCTTTGTAGATGAAAAGTGTCCACCACAAACTTTTGTATGATAGAAAGTCAAATGGAAGTTATTCATGATTTTAATGATTGATTTTTTGGTGAAATTGAATGAAATGTCCTTCATTCACTACAATGAGTTTAAAAATATGTTGTTCTATCTCTGGAAGTGGTTTCGACAGTTCATCTACACACATAATAGGATGTTGCGACATCCCTCGATCCTATGCTTTCTAAATGACTTGGTGAAAATGTAAATCACCTAGAGTGATGGTAGAGTAACCACTTCTCTCAGTTTTTTTTTTCAAATTCGAAATCTCATTTGAGCTCGTTGACTGGTGGGAATTGGATCGGAGAGGCTATGACTGTGACTGCATTTATACTTGCCGTATCCTGAGAATTGTGGCCATCCATATCATAATGCTCTCTATTTCAATGTGACTCAAGGGATTTCCTTTACTGTAGTCATGAATGGGATTTATAGATATGAAAACTAGGCCCAGCTGATGTTGTCTCTGACACACACAGTCGACCATAAGAGTTCGACAGGGCCCACCGATGAGAAGGTGGTAGAAGACAGATCAAGCCAATTTATACTGTCCCAAATCCAACTCCACATTTATCAAGAAATTGTTTGACTCTTCCATCTGGAGTGAAATATCTCTTTACCCATGAATGCATATAATGGGATGAGAAGATGCACGAGAATTGCTAGAAGCACCTGACTGTTATGGTATATCTCTTCGGGGACCTAGCGGAGTCGAAGGGAGCCCATGGGGGCAGAGAGCACTGGCAATGTGTTATTAAGGGCATTTGGGAAATGAATCCGACGAGACTTTTAAAACCCTTGTACTGTCGTGCTTCCTTTCGAGTCTTCCTAAATACTTTGCCTATGTTGAAAGTAGAGATCATGATGTATGGAGTATGTCTTTTTTATATCACCCTTTTTTCTTTTCAGTTCCTGTTCTAGCTTCCAGAAATGACAGTGACAGTCTTTCTTTTCTATATCGGATAGTCCATTTATTCTATTATCCCATTGTTGCTTTGCCACATCATGCGAAACAATAGAAATGACTACCGAAGGTTTTGTTGAGTGATGGTGTTTTCAAGTCCTTCTTCTTTCCTTTACTAAAGCAGGGTGTAACGCTCTCCTTTCTCCCGCTCTTTTCTGCATAGTCAAGCTGGTTTGATGTCCATCTTTCCAATAGGGGAAAGGGCTTTTTAAGGGGAAAAAGCTAAAGCGGCAGATAGGGAAGAAGTTCCTTATTCTTTGGAAGCTTTACTATATTAGGAAAATTGCAAGAATAGGATATTTGTGGTGCTACCTACTACTATATGGGGTGGCTTTTCCCTCAACCATCTCTTGTCTCGCTAAGTCTACCCAAGCACTCTGTCTTTCCGAACAGTTGGTGTATTTGACTCTTGATCGAATGTGACTACACCTATCTCTGTTTGTTTTGGTATTGATACTCCCTCTGACTCTCGTAGGTAAACTCCTACTTCATTAGTCAGAACTTTTCTGTCTCAACTTGTGGACTTGGATATCCTCTTCCTTTTAAGAGACAGGTTCCTTATTTGCTATTCTTGTAGATTGCTCATCTTTCGTCTACCTCAATAGAGGGTTTTTGCTTTGTTTTAGCCCTTCCTTCATTTTCACCTTCCAGTACGGAAATCTCCTTATAGGAAAGACCCTTCATCTGATCTGGGAGCCAACAGTACTCTTGCTCGAGTGGCTACTTCTTTCACGAGTAAAAAGCTCCCTTCTGACTTCTTCCTTGCATTTGAAGAGTTTCGGCTGCTGACTAAAAATGATTCTAGTTATTCTTGAGGAACTGGACAAAACAGAAAAGGAATTTATGCAAAAATAGTATAGCATTGAATTGGAAAGCTATACATCGCCAATACAACTCGTAGTGCAAAAGGCCCATTGATATGATAGACACCTATTGACACACTGACCGTCACTACAATGATCAGATTTACTGACCTTTTCTTTTTTACTCTCCAAAACCCCTCCAAATAGATAGATAAGAAAGCCTAATTTTCCAAGCACATAGTAGAAGCTAGGTTCCGGCTCAAATTGGTAGTTTCCACATGATTTGATCAGTTTGTTATGTACTTACATGATGGGTGTGCCATTTCTGGCCTTAAATGGGGGAAGAACCCTATGCCAATGTGAGAACTGGAAACCTTTCCTTACATCAATCCTTTATCGAGAACTGAACCCTCAGTCTTGGATACAAATCCACTGCATTACTCTTAGTTAGTGCAACTCATCATCTCAGATTTTTCTTGCTTCCTTAAGATATCAGACTACTAGTCTGTCATTTTATTCTGATACTAAAAAAAAAGGTGTTCCAGCCTATAATTGAAAACTACCCATGTACACGGAGAGATAGGCCTCTCCCAGTCTCTTCGAGACATTTCAGCTATGTTTGATGCCTCCTACTTCTCTTTGGCAGCTTCCAGTAATCAGCTACCTCCTCAACGAAATGCTGGAGGCTCAGGACTCTAATCATCCCTAGAAAGAATCTTTTTATTCTTATTACTACTTTGCTTCGAGATCAAGATGCATGGATGCGATTCAGAAAACCGACGGAGTGCCTTGTTATGCTGCTTACCTTAGAATTGTATGGTCAAAGAGATGACATCTAGACCTGAAGCACTATGAGCCTGGATAGGCTCCCGGTTTATATCGCGAATCTTAAAGAGATGATATCGCAGCTGATTGCCCAATGTGCGGTAGCAATGTCAGTGACTGGAGCAAATGAAGGAGCTCGTAGATGAGATAGTGCGAAGAGATGAGATAATTAAGTCTGCTTCACACTGGGCTGCCCGCATCGACAAACGCAGAGGAATGGAGGAAAGAATATAAGTTATTCGTCGAGGATTGCTGAAAGCAAGACCAACAGGTTTATTCAAGTTATCGAATTTCCTGATTAGCCGACTGCGGGAACTCAAATGACTGTCGCTTGGATGAGTATTGTACCTTTTAGGGCTTCACTTAAGCTCTTTCCCTCTTACTTAAGTTATTCTGCTTACTTCATTTTTATGACATCTCACACTGCAACTAGAAAATTTACTATATTAGCGTACTAAGGAGTAGTCTTAATAGAAAATTACTGCTCATCGGGGAACGAATCCCTAATTAGTAGCTTATAGTTATTAAAGATTAGACAAGAAAGATAGTCTATGACCACATTCTCTACTCCTTTTTGTCTTGAATTTTGAAATTAAATTCCTGAAGCATTAATAGCCATCAAATTAGTCGTGGTTTTACATCATTGTACGCTAAAAGATATTTGAGTATTGAATGATTTGTAAAAACAACCACAAGTGAGCCCAATATGTATGAATGAAATTTATCAAGAGTAAAACTATAGATAGAAGCTCCTTATCTGTTGTTATGTAGTTTGTCTATACATCAATGAGAGTCTTGCTAGTGTGATACACCGTTTAGGGCTTCTTGTCTCTTCTTTGCCCCAAAACTGTTCCAATGGCGTAATCATTTGCATCACACATAATCTCGAATGGTAGTGACTGATCTGAAGGTTGCATTATTGGTGTTGTGATGAGCATTTCCTCGAGTGTATAGAATGTTGTTTTGCATGCCTACATCCTTTCAAATCCAGTGAGAGAAGTTTTAACACTTAAGTTTTAACCACTTGTTTCATAATAGGATTAAACCTTTGTTGCATCTATGTTATGGTCTTAGCATCATCTTCCAAAATGATACGATGTGTACAAATAAGGGGATCCATACCTTTGATGTCCACCTTATTCCAATCTAAAGGTCCCTTGTGCTTGCAAAGTACTGATAACAAAATATCCTCCTAATTCTCATTAAGATGCATTGAGATGACTACTGGAGAAGTCTCCTGAGATTGAAATACATACTTGAGATTCTTGGGTTGAGCTCAAGTATTGGGGCTTCGATATTGGAAGGAATTAATATTTTTTATTTGTGAAAGTATCTCTTCAAATACTTCTTTCTTCGGTATGCATTCTGAAACATATGAACTGTGAGCATTATTAATGTAATTCACAAATTATGTGGCATCAATTATATTTGTCAAGAAAGTCGACATCTGTTATCAATGTCACCTCCAACGGATTGGAGATGCATACAGATATGAGTCTCTTTCTTCATGAATTTCCTCAATCGATTTAATATCTTGCACTTTATCCTAATCAATATTTGGTTGCTTGCAAGCATTAAAAAATATCGAGCTCAAGGGTCATGTTTCCAAATAAGAGTTTAACTATTCTATTCTTGCAATTAATAATTGCATTAGCAGTAGCTAAAAATGGACATTCGAGGATAACCTAGATTTGAAGATGAGTGTTTTACATGAACAATATCGATGATAATAAAATCCACAAGAAAATAAAATCGATTTGCACTAATAAGTCTTCAACTATGCCTTTAGGATACCTTTCTGATCTATCAGCTAATTATAGTGTGACTGGAGTTGGTTTAAATTTCCAATACATTAACATGCTTCCTCTGGATCGAATATGAGGATGCATATCTCTTTATCAATAAATTTTAGAAAGTGTGCGTGATGATCAAATTGCATCACTTATTGAAGGTTCCGCTTCGTCCCGTTCACCTTAAAAAATAATGCTACAAAGTAATTATATAGCATGCATACTGATTCTGTCACTTCTTGGGATGAACTCATGATAGTATTTCTTTAAAAGTACTACCCCATGCATAAGACGACAAAGATAAAAAAAATATCGTCAATCAATTCTGTCGAGTGTAGGAGGAATCCTTCTGTAAAATATCTCGAATGATTAAAGGACATATTAACACAGTGCCCATACCATGCAGTAGAAAAGTGATGATTGCGTCAAATCATGTACGAAGGACAAAATTACACTTTCAAAACTCTTCTTGAATCAATGTGTCGAGGAGAGTTTATGAGGAAGAATAAGAAGCATGGTATTTTTTAGAAAACGACGTGGAAAACCATGCAGTGGGATAGTTCTGCTAAGAACCCCAATACATCGACTTATACAAATAATGGTGAGATACATAGCGTCGACAAGTTTATAGCTGTCAAAACTAAGATGCACCTTTTATGAGGAGAATCGAGGCATTGAAAACTCCTAGCGCTCTGTAGATAAGTCAAGTGAATCAATTGCAAACTCCCATATGTTTTAATTGCATAATTCCGAATAATGTGATGGAGGATTGTCCACTTATACTGGATCCTATAGGTCTGATAGCTAAGCAAGCTAATGTTTTATACCCACGACTCATGAACAATCCATATACTCTTACATACAATCAGGTTGGAGGAACCACTCTAATCTTTTTAGAGTAAGGGCAAAATTAGATAACCCCCAACTCTAACATGCAGTCTCAAGCCATTGGTTAGTTTCCAATACAATATGTGAGTGTCTATCGACACCCAAATGCTATGATTCATGGGAACAAACAGATTAGACCACCTGCACGTAATCACTTTTATCCACAATAGGGGTCTTATAACCACAAAAAGCAACTATTATCACCGAAGAAAAACATTGAGAATCTTCTCAAAGTTTTGTCCAACCTTGACACTGACATACAAAATCTTATGTAAGTGTCAACTAATTTCATTCAAAAAACCGACCAATACCTGTTCGTGAATTCTTAGTCGATTAAAAGTTTAGAGTGGTACGTTGGATAGCTAGCAAGTCAAATTATTAAACATGGCAAGGTGCCTTTCCAAGTTAACCCTTAATGAACCTTAATGCCAGTTCCTCTAACTCCATCTATTGTATGTCAGCCAAGTCAATGCCATTCACATACTTCGATCTGGCAAGCATGTTGACAATCATGTAGCCATGCCACCTGATTCCACTCATATCACACCACAGGCTACATTCCCTGATTCCATCACGATTCCATCATCACCTTACATTCCATCATCATCATCTCGATCATCCTACACATCACCCACTAGCACGTCAAAGGCACCTGACTCCTCAGCATCTCAACATCTGATCCTCTTATTGACCATATTCCTAAGTGATGAGTTCCATATATTACATATTTATATCCCTCATCTTATCGATTTTTGTATATAAATAATATTACTCAGGTATATTTAATTATCATTTTCAGATTAAGTCTATTGCAATAAGGATTTGTATGAAATCAATAGAAGATTGAAAATTCCAAGTTCAAAAGGAGCGAAAAAGAGAAAGCTACAAAATTACAGAGCTAGAAACCATGAAATTGGAAATTAGTCATGTACATCAGAGGAGAAGAGCCAGATGATCTACTGCTGCAAAGCAGAAGACAACAGAAGCATGTTTTATTGCTATTCTATGGCAATAGATGTTATTTGGCGGCAGAGTGGGGCCTTTTTCGGTCATGATTTTTTGTGCTGACTCTGACACAGATTAGGAGTTTTTAGAAGTTTTAAAAAAAGAGTATATATGAAATCTTTATGAGGGCTCTGGTGTAAATTTATGGTTTTACAGTTGTTACTGGATTCGGTTGAGCGTAACTTGAAATCTATAACTCCAAGTGACTTTCAATACTCGTTGTTATTGTTTTCCAATATTTGTGATTTTTAGAAATTTTATCGAAACTCCAAAAAAATCCAAATTATGTTAATTATATAATATTAAATTATTTCTGAAATTAATTCTACAATTTATATCTCTTATTTTAAACATAAAAAAATATACAGAGAATTTTCTAATACTTTCTCATTAACCTCTACTTCGTTCTAATTTGTGAAGAATACCAAATTGAGTTAAAATTATTTAATTAATAAATAAAAAAACATAAAAACTATAACCAATTTCTCTACTCAAGCTCATGGCGGTGATGGTGTGGCTAAAGAAGAATGAATGTGGCATTTTGGTTGAACAAGTGTCATGGTAGAGTCTTTCGAAGTTTATAATTACCATCTTGCCATTGTTACTTCGACATATAATCCCTCTACTTCATTTCTTTTATCTTTCCATCGTTCATAAAAATTTTCTCACACCCTCTCACTCATGGAGGGAGCATAGCAGCTATTGCATGAAGGACTGTACTTTAGACATGATCAAAAGGCAAGTAATATCTTTTCTCTTTCCTCTTTCTAAATGCTTAGAATAGTAAGCATTAGTTCACTTCTCTTTTTGGTTTAGTAATTGTTAATGAATGCTTTATATCTTCTTGTTGCTTAACCATTGCTTGTTATGCTCAAGTTACTTGCTCAATAAGTTATTTAGGCCACTACAAGTTACATGTGACTTATAAAGATGTTACCATGTCCCCTAGAGGTGAAATGGATCGCATGTGAAAGCTTCATTCCCGCATGAACTCAAAAAAATTCATTGCTACCTATCGTATTTAATATGATTTGTTTTCCTCGCTCTTGTTTAGATGTCTAGTAATATTCTATATTGTATGACTAAGAGGATAATGTAAAACAAAAGGGATTTAAATCCATTTATGCTCATAATTGAGACCCCAACAATGGAAAACTAAAGAAATAATTGAATTGCCTTATTTCGTAATTCCATATTAATATCACATTTATAAAACTATATTCTACATCACATATGGACAGGTGAACATGATTACATATATACAAGATGGCTATACTTATCATATGGATATAACACTCGACACTTGATATATGTGATACATAGTGCATAAATTCTAACATATGATAACATGATGTTTGAACCTGATACATAAATAATTGTATGAATTCTTAAAATCACGGATACACGATGAGTATGATCATTCATTGGAACATGATGACAAGGTTCAATATGATATACCTCGATTACAAGGAAATAAGGTATCTTTGAGATATGCGTGTACATGATCCTAAGTTAAATTGATTCATGGATTTTAGTTTCTAAATATAATGGACATGATTTGACTTGATAAACCATGATGTTTCTATTGGTACATATGTATAGTGTATCATTAATATGGGGATTGGGAAAAAGTACATGATGGATAAGAACCATATCATATGTAACACCCACTTTTTTCACTAGATATTTTATCATAACTAATTTTAAAAAATAATTTTTTATGAAAATAATTCAAAATATAAATATAAATAAAAGAAAAGAAGTGAAATAGGATTCAAACTACTAAATAGATAAATACATAAATTAGATTGGTTTTTATCTAATACTTTGATGGGGATTAATTAGGTTTACTTAACAAAAAAAAATTTCTAATGTGATTCATATATGATAGCATAAGAGTTAAAATAGATAATGAATCTAAATAGAAATCTAATTCTTAAATTGGATTTTATCCAGTAATAAGTTATTTAGATTCCTTTAACTAATTGGATTCTATTTTTAAATATTTAATCTCCTTCAAAAATACAAACCCAATCCTCTCCCGTCTTCTCAAATGCAGTGAGAGAAAAATTGACAGAATGTACGCGAGAAAACAAAACAAAGAACAAGGGGAAGAAAAAAAAAATAGAGAATTTTAACCAGAAAGTCAGGGAGCATCTTTGGAGGTTTTATCATTTTTCAAGTCAATGATTTAGTTCCAATTTAGACCAAAGAAAAGGTGACTCTAACTCACTCATAACATACTAACAATATGCATTATCCTTATATGAGGATGTACAGATTGATTAGATAATATGTTCTTATTGAAATATACATAAAAGTTTAAATTATGCTTAAATCAAATACTTCTTATCTTATTTAGATCAAAGATTTATGAGTTTTAAAGTTTATTTATTCTTCCATTTTTTAGATAAAATTTTAAAATAAAATATTTTTTATTGCTCCATTACGTGTACATATGCATTATTCTCTTATGCATTTTGCAAAAGAAAAACAATTAAAATAAAATTGACCAAAAAAAAGTAAGAAGTCTCAAATTAAATTTATATGCATTAATTGTGGAAGTGTTTTGAGACACATTAATAAAGAGAGAACTTGTGATGATTCTACTGGATTCTCTACTAGATATGCTTTTGGACTATTTAATCTTGAAGTGACAGTGATTGTTAAAACCCTCTTAATTGTTTGGTAGTTATAAATTACCATCATTAATTTAAAAGTAAATAGTATAATATTATAATAAGCTTAGAACATATTTCAACTATTAACTTAGTTACAAGTTAACACTCAAATAACTTACATACAAATTGTTTATCCCCAAGAGGAAATAAATGCATACAAATTAAAATTTACTATATGATAGATACAAGAAAAGATACCAATAAATTTATAGGCACTTTCTCTTCTAAGGAAGCAGATAGTGTTTATATTGTCTTGATTGATTAAAATATATATTTAATTATCATATTGAAATCCTATTTAATGCATCTTCCAAAAGTTGTGAGAATTTAATAGCTATGTAAATATGTCATACAACTCTCGTTGGCTTTCCAACTATGTAAATTTTAAGAATGAATTTTTAAACGCACCAAAAATTTTAAGTTTAGTTGTGATCAAAAGTTATGGGGTAAACAACTAAGTTACATCTAATGTCCAAATAACTTGATAAATATTGATAATTCTCTTAGGTAATCTCAACTGAAAAGCATTCAAAAATTTATATTCAGTTAGTCTGAGTTTGATAGTTAGACCGTAGAAACTAATAAGTTTACCTGTTTAATTAAAATACACATGCAATTTATACTAATGTAAATCTGTTTAGTTTTCACGAAAATATTAATGAAAATCAATCTTAAATCTTTTGACATCTGTGATAAGTCTTAATGATACCTATCAGTCACTATTGTGGAGAAATATACACATTTCATAATAATTGACCTTTAAATTGATAGGAATTAATCTCTAAATTATAGTCTTATTGTAATTTTAATTCTTTTTGCATAGTAATTGATCTCTAAACTGAGTATTTCATTTTCTAACAACAAAAATAGACAAATTGAGTGTTCAAAATGATTTATTTATTTGCTAGTAATTTAATTTTTTACACATTTAAATATTAGTTTTATCTAAATTCACATGCATATTCTTATAACATTAAGTATGAATATTTTCTTATGAAGTTCTTATTTTCATCCATTTTAAAGATATACATAGCATCCAAAATGCTATTTTATAAGTTTTAGTTCACATACTTTTATGGATATACTAAAACGAAAAGGAAATAAATACTGAAATGACATATGAAAAGACATCAAAAACCATTATAATATGTGATTGGTTGGCAAATCATTAACCACGGTATTGTATATTTTTCTTTTTAATATTGTCATTATTGTCACTGAATATTAAATTTTAATGATGATCACCAATCCATATACTGAATTGAATTTACTGAAATGATCACTTCATACTAAAATTGACAATTGATACTAAAATTGACGAACACTAGGTTTATAGGGAAAATTAAAAATTTATATGATTTGATTGCTGAACATAACTAACCCACTATTTCTCTCTTTGGGAGGATCGGGATAGGCTCCGATTAATACTGCCACTATTTTTCCTTTTGGAAGGATCAGGATAGACTCTAATTAAATTACTATTCCATTTTCTCTAGGATATACGGGATGCATTCAAATCAGTCAATTTCATATTGTTCTAAATTTTCAAATACCATAATTAAAAGACATTGAGTGAAAGACTAATTGATAAGTCACATAAAGTATTAATATATGAAATTTTCTATAATTTTAATTACTCATTATTTTATATGTTACAGAAATATTATTTATTTCCATATGTTTTGTTATATATTATTGGATCTTTTTACTAATGATCCTGGTTATACATGACCAAAAGTAGATTGCTACCTAGAGGTAGACCCTTCAAAAATAGAGCAGGACATAATTTATTTTCAAGAGTAGGCGTAGTTACTAGATATATGACATCTTTAGTAATTATTTCTTATTAGAAAGATGTAACTAGTACACAAGGCTACACTTTATTGAATATATGGAAAAATAGTTGATTATTATTTTGATTGAAAAATTATTGTTTATTGTTATTTTTTGTCCATATTTTCGCTATAATATGATTGTAATGTTATTAAGACTTATCGAGTTATTATTCGATGCCAAATATTCCAGCCATCTACACTACGAAAAGTGGGGCGTTACATGTGGTATCAAAGCCCAGGCTCTTTAAGTCTGCTTAAGTGATTTGAATGGAATTGGATATCATCACAGTCAACAGACATGAAGTAGGTTTAATTTTGTTAGATCATTTCGTGTTAAATGCAGCAATACATATAATGTGATTCTGATATGTTTATATTTACTTTCATTACTATCTAAATAATGTTACTTTACCCATGCGGACTTAAACATCATATTTAATATAAGTATGAGAAATGGGATATTATTTCTAATTGGATATTTAGATTTATCAAGTAGTAGTTCGTAAGAGTAAATCTTATGTCAATCCATTGCCAATCTTGAGTGATAGTTTATGATCAAAATCATTGTTTTCAAATCACCGAGTTTAGGTACCTTCCATGCAATTATTAATTATTGGAAGAAAAATGTTGGAGTTCGAGTTCATTATGGGCAAAAGTATTGTGAAACTGATAGAATTTAGAGCTCGCTATTGACCTTATTCTTAGTACTGCACTATCTCTCTAGCACTATATCAAATGGCTAGCAGAGTTAGAGGAAGTGAAAGACCAGTTGGATGAATTGGAATATAAAAATTTAGACCGTAGACTTCACCTTGGATGCACCCACATTCTTTACTAGGAAGAATAATGAAGGCAAGAGATTTTTGTACTGAGTATAGATGATTAAATAGAGCTAATATCAAGAAACGACATTCAACCCGAGGATGTCTGAAGAGCGAGAGGAAGATATCCGAGAGTGATTCTTGTACCAATATGAGCAAAGGCATAATCCGCTTTTGCATCCCTTAAATATTTAGAAATTTCGAGGATGAAATTTTTACTTAAAGGGGGGTAGAATGTAACTCTCATTTTATTCACATGATATTTTATCTTAACTAATTTTAAAAATAATGTTTTATGAAAAAAATTCAAAAGATAAATAGAAATAAAAGAAAAGAAATGAAATAGGATCACAACTAATAAATAGATAAATAAATAAATTAGATTGGTTCTCATCTAATACTTTGATGAGCATTAATCAGGTTTACGTAATAAAAAAATTATAATGTGATTCATATCTGATAGCATAAGAGTTTAAATATATGATGAATCAAAATAGAAACATAATTCTTAAATTGGCTCTTACCAATTAATAGTTATTTATATTCCTTTAACTAATAGGAATATATTTTTAAATATTTAATCTCCTTTAACAAATGCAAATCCAATCCTCTCCCAATTTCTCAATCGCAGGGAGAAAAACAATTGCCAGAATGTACATGAGAAAAAAAGAGGGAATGGGGGGAAAGAAAAAACAAAACATTTCAACTAGAGAGTTGGGGAGCATCTTTTGAGACTCAATCATTCTTCAAGCCAATGATTTAGTTCCAATTTAGGCCAAAGCAAAGGTAAGTTCAACTCACTTATAAACATGCTAACAATATATATTATCTTTATAAGATGATGTACAGATTGATGATATGTTCTTATTAAAATATATACAAAAGTTTAGATAGTACATGATTTATAAATTAAATACTTCTTATCTTATTTAGGATAAAGATTTGTGAGTTTTAAAGTTTATTTATTCTTCCATTTTTTAATTAAAATTTTAAAATAAAATATTTTTTTATTACTCCATTATCCGTACATATGCATTATTCTCTTATGTTTTTTGCAAAAAAAATAAAAATAAAAATAAAACTGACCAAAAAAGTAAGAAGTCTCAAATGAAATTTATGTGCATTAATTATGGAAGTTTTTTGAGACAAATTAATAATGAGAGAACTTACAATGATTCTACTGGATTCTCTACTAGATATACTTTTGGACTATTTAATCTTGAAGTAACAATGATTATTAAGACCATCTTAATTGTTTGGTAGTTATAAATTACTACCATTAATTCAAAAGCAAATAGTATAATATTGTAAATAAGTTTAGAAGATATTACAACTATTAACTTAGTTACAAATTAACACTCAAATAACTTACATACAAATTATTTATCCCAAAAAGGAATAAAATGCATACAAATTAAATTTTAATAGATGGTAGATACAAGAAAGGATACCAATATATTTATAGGCATTTTCTCATCTAAGGAAGCGGATAGTGTTCATATTGTCTTGATTGGTTAAAATATAGGTTTAACTATCATGTTGAAATTCTATATAAATCATCTTCCAAAAGTTGTGGAAAACTTAATTGTTATATGAATATGTCATACAACTCTCGTTGGTTTTCCAACTATGAAAATTTTAAAAATAATATCAAGTTTTTAAATGGGCCAAAGGTTTCAAGTTTAGTTATGATCAAAAGTTATGAAGTAAGCAAATAAGTTACATCTAATGTCCAAATAACTTGGTAAATATTGACAATGTTCTTAATCTCAATTGAAAAGCATTCAGAAATTTATATTTAATTAGTTTGAATTTGATAGTTAGACTGTAGAAACTAATAAATTTACCTACTTAACTAAAATACATATACAATTTAACTAGTTCTGTTTAGTTTTCATGAAAATACCAATAAAAATCAATCTTGAATTTTTGACATGTGTGACGAGTCTTAGTGATACCTGTGAGTCACTATATGCAAACTTCATAACAATTGACTTCTAAATTGATAGTAACTGACCTCTAAATTATTGCCTTATTGTAGCTTTAATTTTTTTTCATAGTAATTAATTTCTAAATTAAGTATTTCATGTTCTAACAACAAAAATAGAAAAATTGAGTGTTCCAAATGATTTATTTACTTGCTAGTAGTTTAAATTTTAGATATTTAAATATTGACTTTATTTAAATTCACTTACATATTCTTATAATATTAAATATGAATATTTTCTTATGAAGTTTATATTTTCATCCATTTTAAAGATATACATAGCATCCAAAATGCTATTTTGTAAGTTCTAGTTCACATACTTTGATTGATATTTTAAAACAAAAAAAAAAAAATACTGAAACGATATATAAAAAGACATCGAAAATTGTTATAATATGTGATTAGTGGTAAATCATTAATCATTGTATTATATATTATTTTTTTAATATTACCATTATTGTCACTGAATATTGAACTTTAGTGATAATCACCAATCCATTTAGTGAACTGAATTTGCTGAAATAACTACTTGATACTGAAATTGACATGCACTGATTTATGGAAAAAAATAAGAATTTATATGATTTGATGGCTAAGCATAATTGCACCAATATTTTCCTTTTTGGGAGGACCGGGATAGGCTCTAATCAATACTGTCACTATTTTTATTTTTGGGAGGATCGAGATAGGCTCCGATCATATTATTGTTTCGTTTTTCCGGGCGTACATGGGGTGCGTTCAGACCAGCCAAGTTCATGGCGTATATGGGATGCATTCAGACCAGCCAAGTTCATGGCATACATGGGGATTTGTTCAGACCAGCCGAGTTCATACTTTCCTAAATTTTTAAATACCGTAATTAGAAGACATTGACTGAATGACTAATTGATAAGCCACATAAAGTGTTTAATATGAGATTTTCTATAATTCTAATTATATATGATTTTATATGTTACAGAGATATTATTATTTTCAAATATTTTGCTATATATTATTAGATCGCTTTAGTGACGATCTTGGTTATACATGACCAGGTACAGATTGTTATCTAGAGATAAACCTATCGGAAACAGAGTAGGACATAATTTATTTTCAAGAGTAGACAGAGCTACAAGATATATGACATTTTTAGTAGTTGTTTTCTTATTAGAAAGATGCAATTATTACATAAGGCTACATTTTATTGAATATAAGGAAAAAGAATTTATTACTATTTTGACTGAAAAATTATTGTTGTTGTTATTTTTTGCCCATATTTTCGTTGTAGTGTGTCTATAATATTATTGAGGCTTGTCAAGTTGACGCTGAACGTTCTAACTATCCACACTACGGAAAGTGGGGCATTACATCATATGAGAATCTTGTTAGTCATTTCTATTTAGATGCTGAAAACTTATACTACAACAACACCGTGTAATACTGAGATACAGTCTAATATTTAAGTTTCCATAATGCATTACGTTTGTTACTGTTTCATAGTACGTGGTTTGTCTAGCAACATCTAGCAATACGTTATGGTTTGGTGCTATGAATTTTGACTTGATCCTGGGCATGTGTAGGCACTTATACGATATAGATAACAGTGTGCATCTTATTCCTTAGTGGTAATTTCAAATACCTGATTAATTAACAATATGTCTAGTTCCCGATATCTGACTTAAGACCTGAATGAGATCGTTATCTATATTTGATCTGCGCACCCTGTACACCTGATTTAATCGTGAATCCAAATTTACTTGTATTGTATTTGATTTATGTTATCACGACCGATACTAATATATAGCATGTTCATGATCACCGATTTCGAGTACTATGACGTGTAACGTCTCTTCTTCTCTATGTTACTTCCTGGACTTAATCCTTTGGGTTCTAAACTCAGGTCTAGAAGATGAAGAAGATCCAACTCTAGTCATTGACCCATACTTCGTATGGTAGGCCGAGTGACACTAAGCAATGGAATATCTATAGAAGATATTTTGTACATATTTGTTTATTATTCATTTTGTTTGGACACTACTTTACTCTTTTATTCTTTTGACTCTTTTTTGTGTTCATATTCAAAGCAATGTATTGTTGATGTTTGATGGAGATATATTTTGGTCCACAAGCTGGATTGGAGACTAGATTAATTTATTATAGTTAGATTGCTATAGTGTTTGCTAATTCTAAAAAACCTTAGAGTTGCGTAGAAAGCACGTTTATTTTCGATGTCAGAGCTGATTTTGAATGTAGGATTTAATGCCAGGTCTTTCTTGAGATATTGTTAGTCTGAGTATGGGAATGTAATGTAAATAGGAGACTATTATCCTGTAGGAAATTATGGACATTAGGGGCCATCCGACCACTGGGTAGTGACCTTGGCCACTACCTAGCAGTCTATTAGTGACAGATAATTGATGAGTTTCATATATTGCATATTGATATCCTTTATCTTATCTACTTTTATATATAAATAATACTACTCGGGTATATTTAGTTATCTTTAATTATTAGATTATCCCTAATGCAACAAAGATTTGACATGAAATTAATAGAAGACTAGGAAAATCAAGTTGAGAAGGAGCGAAAAAGGAGAAAGCTACAAAATCACAGAGTAAGAAATTGTAAAATTATAATTCAGTCATGTAAATGAGAAGGGAAGTGCTAAATGACTTAGTTCCTACAAAGCAGAAGACCAGAGGCTAGAATTTCACTGCTATTTAGCGGCATTTGCCACTATTTAATGGCAAAGTGGGGCCTAGTGAGTCAAAATTTCTTGTACTGAATCAGACGTGAAATAGGAGTTTAATAAGAATTTGACTACCATTATTTAGCGGTCAACGCTGCTATTTGGCGGCAAAATCAAGGAGTCTATATTTATAATTTTTAAGAGAGCTCTGTTGTAATCTTGCAATTTTATAGTCATGACTGGATTAGAATTTTGAAATCCAGAGATCTATATATTGGTTGTATCCTTATAAATTAGGGATGACATGTTTTTTATGAGATAAATAAAATTGGTGGTTAAAACCTAAGGAGCGACGCTCGCCACACTAGAGCTCTAAGATGTTTTCTTCGCTGGTCTTCCCATTAATAGTTGGTATATTTATTTATATGCTTTAGTAGTTAAATTTTATTACTTTCTAATTAGGATCTTATAAACTTTGTAGTAAAAATTAGATTTTTAATGGTTCTCATGAATAAAAATATTATCTTGATTAATAACAACACGAGTAACTAGTTTTGCTTAGTTTTAGGATGTAGATAAAGTTAGGGTAATAATTTTTTATTTTTTATCTTCCTTAAAGAAATATAAGGACATGATTTTTCTATAATATGATTAAAACAATTAAATTCATAAATCCAAAACTTTGATAGTGCTTAAGCACTTGATTTTTATGAAAGTCACTATTTTTAAAGAGTGATGTTTGCATGACACTTGGTAATTTATACTTAATATGATTGAATAAAAGTTAAATTAAAAAAATATTTTGTTTGCTATAATTGTTCATGATAAAAAGATAGGAGGATAATAAATTGAGTGTTTGATTGTGAAACTAGTGGATTTGATGTCTTAGGCTAATTCTAGAATAAATAAAAATCTACCTTTTCATACTAGATCATAGTTACCTTTATAGGATAATAGAAAAAGTAAGATTGTAAATATTCAAGATCTTTGTGGGAATGACCTATTTGCGCTACAATTATACTATGCGCTTGGAGTAAATAATTCACATAAAGTTTTTGGTACCCTTGAAAGGGATCGATGATATTTTTTTTCTTTTTTCGTGCGTTTTACGAGTTAACAGTGTGTGCTGAGAGGTAGAAATCTTTAAGTACTGGTACTTAAGAATTAAAGAGGAGTGACAGAGAGCAACTGTAAAACCAGGGAGCCAAGCCCCCCAGTTTTGGTGCTAACTAGTGGGACAAGCTGCCATTCGGCGGCAGGTATCCTTCTACCTCTGCCCAGTTTTTCTCCATTTCTGTGTTTTGGGTTCCTGATCTCAAATATAATAATAATAATAATAATAATAATAATAAATTATAGGTGTATTATATTTTATTTGACCACTTTTCATCTTACCACACCATATCCAACACTTCTTGCATTAGTTTTAGGAAACTCACACATTCATCTCCATGGGTTGGTTTATACCACATTGGATCCATGATCAATTTGGTCAACTCGTGAGATCAGATTCCATCATGGAAAAAAGATAGACTAACTGATTCCAATCCTTCAGGATCGTTATCTGTAGCATGCATTACTATCATCATGCGTCAAACTTCTCTAAGCCGCGGTAATAATTATGAGATGAAACCGCATTACACCAGCATACTTTCTAAGTTTACTGAATATGATTTTGATTATACATATCACTTTATCAAATTGTAACACTTCTCGGAGGATGCAATAAAGCTGTGCTTCATCCCATTCACCTTAAAAGATAATGCCAAGAAGTGGTTATATAACATACATATTAATTCTATCAGTTCTTGGGATGAATTTGTGACAGTATTTCTTAAGAAGTAATATCCCACACATAAGATGGCAAAGATAAGAAATACTATCAATCAGTTCCGTCAAGTGTAGGGAGAATCCTTTTGAAAATATCTGGAATGATTCAAGAATCTTTTAGTGCAGTGACCCCACCATGCGATATGAAAATGGCGGCTGTATCATATGATGCATAAAGGACTCGATTACATTTTCAAAACTCTTCTTGAGTCTATATATGAAGGAGAGTTTATAAGGAAGAATGAGGATAAGGCATGGGATTTCTTATAAGACTTACATAGAAAACTATGCAGTGGAATAGTCTTGCTGAGAAGCCAAATACATTGACATGTACAAATAAGGGTAGATCCATAGCATTGACAACTCTATAGTTGTCGAAGCTAAGCTAAGTTTCCGACTCTTATGAGGAGAATCGAGCCATTGGAAACTCCCATTGCTCTGCAAATAAGTCAAGTGAACCAATTTCAACTCCCACATATTTCAATTGCGGAATTTGGAATCACATTATGGAGGAGTGTCCACTTCGAATGAATTCTATGGGTCAAGTGGCTGAGCAGGCTAACACTTTATAACAACCCATAAATAATCCATATCCTCCAACATGTAATCCTGGATGGAGAAAATACCCAAACCTCTTGTGAAGTCGAGGGCAGTATTAGGAACCCCCTAACTCCAACATATAGTCTTCATCCACTGTTAAGTTCCCAAGATCAAATGTGAGTGTCTATCAACAAACATACATCACGAATCATGAAGATTAGATCACCTGCACCTAATCAATCTTATCTATAGAAGGGTCTAATAATGATTACGATCAACAGCTAACATTACTTGAGAGGAATATGGAGAATCTTCTTAGGACAATGTCCAACTTTGATACACATTCAAAATCTAATGAAAGTGTCTACTGAAAGTGTCTAGTGACTTTATACAATAAACCAACCAACAAGTTCTTGCAGATTTTCAGTCGATCAAGAGTGTAGAGCAGCAAGTTAGACAGTTAGCTACATAGTTGAACGAGAAGGGGTCAGAAACCTTTCCGAACCAACCAATAATAAACCCCAACTCCAACTCACCATAGTTTATTCCATCTCATATTCCCCAACGCAAGGCCATTCACATGCTCAGATCTGACAAATACGTGAATGGTAATGTAGCAATGCCCCCAGATTCCATCCTTACTATTGCGTAGGTTACACCATCTCTTCCCTTTGTTTCTCAACATCCATCTCTATCACATCCATTATCATCACAAAATCACTCTGATGAACCTATTCCTAAGTCGAAAGTTCCATAGCCTAATCGGTTTAGGAAGCCTTCGTCATAAGTAGAGAACATTCTTGAAATGTTTCAGTAAGCTAAGGTTAACAATACACTCATTGTATTATACAATAGATTCCTATTTATGCCAAGTTTCTCAAGGATTTGTGACTACGAAACGAGCTAGAAACGTTCTTCCAGCTAACATATTACAAATCCTCCCTAACTCTTTGCCTATCAAGTACAAAAATTCAGGTTCCCCCACAATTTCATGCACCATTGGAAATACTACATTTGACAAGCATTGCTTGATCTAGGAGCAATTGTTAATTTGCTCTCTTACACTATTTATCAGCAACTGGTGTTAGGAAAGTTTCAACCTACAATGGTCACATTATAACTAGCTGATCGTTCGATCAAGAGACTATTTGGTATGGTTGAAAACGAGCTCACCAAGGTCAGCAAATTCATCTTTTTTGTAGACTAGTCTTATAAAGTAAGCCAATCACTAATCTATAGAATCAAATTCTAACTATCTTAGGTAGATCATTCTTTGCAACTTTAAATGCATTAATCGACTGCAGGAGTGGCCTCATGAAGTTATCATTTGGGAATATGAATGGAGCATAAATATTTTCAACATGGGTGAGCATACAATGAGTTCCCTCATTGAGATATATATGGTTTGCAACATATACACTGAATCCATCTCTTCTGCTGATATGAATAACTTTTCGAAGAAAAGCTCATATTATTAGGCGAATTGGCACACATTGACTTTATGTATGATGACACTTCTACAAATGTGCCATTTCCTAATGAATAAAAACTTTAGGATTTGTTTGTGGAGGAGCTCGAGTTACTTCATAAACTAGAAGGGCCACCATGTTTCACAGTCCATGACTCACTTGAATATAGTGCACTCTTTATATCTTATGATATTACCACATGCATGCTTCATGCAAATAACTATTGAAATGTTTTCATTGAAAATTTATTTCAACGAATCATTAATACTTTCATGCGGAAAAAGAGAAAATGAGGACGACATACGAAATACAATAGTAATTTTATGACTTGTACGAGCTTGATGAGGCATATTAATGCATCCACTTCACATTTAAAACGTACACATTATGAAAGTGGGAAGCAATCAAGATGTCGCATCTACTTTCTATGCGTTAATAGGGTGATCTTATTGAGATCGTGATTCTCATTATTTATACATTCTTTGTAAAATAGTTTTCATCTTTATTTTATCACCCTTGAGTTTAGGTGCACGGGAGGAGTTAAAAGTTTTTGTCTTTTCTTTATAGGTGAATCTTCTAGCTCTTCTCTTCTCTTTTTCATGATTGAATTCAACTTTGGTGACTTCTAACTTTGTGTTTTTGTAGTTTTTTTATGCTCTTTCTAGACTCGGTTTTTCTAATTCTTCTCTGATTTCATGTCATATCCTTATAGAAATAGGTTTAATCTAAAAAACACATTAAAAATACCCGAGTTGTATTATTTACATAAGATGAGCGTTATAAATATGCAATATATGACACTTATCACACTTTTACACCTATATTTTGCTAGTCCTTGAGTAAAATCTAGAACTAAAAATGAAAAGAAAAATCCTAACATAGCCGTTGCACTTAGTACTTGCAATAAACTGTTAAATCCTAGGTTACCCAAGTGGGTGTCTCATGAGGGTTTGTAGTGAGTATACTAACAAAATTCGCGAAAAAAGGAGATTAAGGAATAAAGAAAATAAAAATAAGAATTACCAAAAATCAAGAAAAACAAAAATTTATACAAAAGAAAGAAAAAAAACCTTTTTAGTATTTTCTACAATTAATCTTACTAATCTATAAAATCAAGTACGCATTAGATTATCAACTTTTCAAGTCAAGCATCATATCAAGTACACTTATTATTTTAATAAAAAATTTAGATCCTTTCTTTTAATACTACTAATAAATTATTTATTAGTTCCTATATATCTATGTGCACATGGAATAGTTTATTTCGGTTTTGGACTCAAATTCAAACTCATGATTCATCTCTCAATCTAAATAATTTTTTCTTTTTTCATTTTTACTTTTTTGTGAATATTTCACTTTTATGTGAATATTTATGCTTACTTTGACACAAATACCCGGTTATTCGGATCATACTCTATCTCTTAAAAATACCGTTCGTATGAATATTCACACTTAATTAGGTGCAAATACCCGACTACTTATTAGTTCTTTATAAATTTATTTATTTATAAAGGATCATTACCTTAATACTAGGCTCACCTCTTTATTCTTTTTTCTTTTATATATATTTTTATTATTTTTTATTTAGAGAGGAAAATCTATTCAATTAGTATTATTTTTGTCCTTAACCTAATAAACCATTGTAAAGTAAATAATAGATGTATATTTACCTCAAAATTACCATTAGCGATATTTATTTTTCTAATTTGAATTTTTTCATAAAATTTTAAGTGTATCATCCAATCTACTTTCCTATTAAATTTTAAATCTAAATTTATTCTTTTATTTGTGACTAGCTTGATTTATTGCAGAAAATATTTTTTAATTTTTTTCTCATTTTTTAAAATATCCTAAAAACTACCTAAAGTGTAAAATAAAGAAACCAAAAAATCCTAAAAAATTAAAAAGAAAATTCCTAGAAAACTTAAAAATAAAAATAAAAGTCCTAAAAAATACAGAAACTCCTAAACCACTCTCCTGCACCTAAACTCGTGTATGCTCTCATACACAAACCACAGGAGGTAAAATAAAGATGAAAATATTTTACAAATAATATACAACTAATGAGAGTTGTGAAAAATCATGATCTCAATACAGTCATCTTATTAACACATGAAAAGCGGTTACGACCTCTCGATCGCTTCCCACTTTTATAATATGTGAATTTTAAATATAAAGTGGATGCATTATTACGTATCAACATCCTCCAACAAGTCATGAAATTACCTATCTATTTCTTATGTTATTCTCACTTTTTCTTTCTTCACATGCAAGTAGTAATGATTGGGTTAAATAAATTTTTAGTGTAAACCTACCAACCATCATTAATAGCAAGCACACATGTAGGAATATCGTGTGATATAGAAAGTGCACCATGATCAAGTAAGTCATGGACTATAAAGTATGGTGGCCCTTCTAACTCATGAAGTAATGCAAGCTCCTCTACAAATAAATCCTCAAAACTTTGCTCATAAATGAATTGCACACTTGCACAAATATAATTATTTATAAAGTCAGTATATGCCAATTCATTTAATAACATGAGCTCGTCTTTGAAAATTTGCTCAAATATAGGTTCAATATTATCACTGAGATAGAATGAGTGTGTATGCTGTGAACCATGTTAACCTCTATAAGGAAACTCATCATTTGCTCATCCATATTGACTATATTCAACGCGATAGTCATATTCCCAAATGGCAGCTTCATGTGGCCACTCCTACACTCGATTAATACATTTGAAATTGTAAGGAATGGTTTGCCTAAGATATAAGAATTTGATTCCATGGATTGGAGATCGGCTTGGTTTCTAAGACAATAAAGTCTACATGAAAGATAAATTTGCCGACCTTGATGAGCACATGCTCAATCATACCAAGTGGTGTCTTGATTGAACAATCAACTAGCTGTAATGTGACTTTAGTAGGCTAAAACTTTCCTAACCCTAATTTCTGATAAACAGTGTAAGGAAGTAAGTTAGCACTTGTCCCTAAATCAAGCAATACCCTATCAAATATAGTGCTTTCAATGGTGCATGAAATTGTGGAAGAACCTAGATCTTTATATTCGATAGACAAGGAGTTAGAGAGGATTTGAGCTATATTTACAGCAAGAAAGACTTTATCAGAAATATTTCTTGCTTGTTTCTTTGTGCACAAACTCTTGAGAAACTTGGCATAAATGGGAACATATCGTATTATATCAAGAGGTGGACTATTGACCTTCACTTGCTAAAATATTTTGAGAATCTTCTTTACTTATGGTGAAGGCTTCCTAAGCTGATTGAGATATGGAGCTTTTGGCTTAGGAACAAGTTCATCTTAATAAGTATGTAATGACAATGGAGGTGATGAGATGGATGTGGATAAAGAGTGTAAAGAGATGGTATAGCCTACGAAATGGTAGGAGTAGGATCAGGGGCTATGACTATATTATTGTCCACTTGCTTGCCAGATTTGAGCATGTGAATGGCATTGCATTGGTGACTACAAGATAGAACAGACTGAGATGAGTTGAAGTTGGGATTTATTATGGGTTGTCTCGAAGAGGCACCCTGCCACTTCTCACTCAACTATGTGGCTAACTGTCTAATTTTTTGCTCTACTCTTAATTGTTTGAGAATTTTGCAAGAAGTTGTTAGTTGGTCTGTTGTATAAAGTCAGTTGATACTTTTATTAGATTTCGCAAATGTATCTAAATTGGATATTGTCTTGATAAGATTATTCACATTCCTCTCAAATGACGTTAGCCGTATATTGTGATAAATGTTAGACTCTTGTTGTAGATAAGAGTGGGCTGTAAGAGGTTTATTCTAGTTATTCCCATAATTTGTAGCATTTGGGTGTTGATAGACACCCACATTTGGTCTCAGAAACTGATTAGTGGTTGGAGGCTGCATGTTAGAGCTGGGGACCCCTAGATATTATCCTTGACCCCATGAAAGATTTGGTTGGTTCCTCCAACCTGGATTATATGTAGGAGCATATAGATTATTCATAAGGTTGTTGATATAAGCATTCGCCTACTCAGTTATTGGACCCATGGGATTAATTAAGAGTAGACACTCCTTCATAACCGGGAGTTCTGCAATTGAAGCATATGGGAAATGCAATTGATTGACTTGACCCACCTTTGGAGCACTTAGAGTTTCCAATGCCTTGATTCTCTAGCAAGAGCTGCAATTTTAGTTTCAATAGTTATAGAGCTGTCGACGCTATGAATCCCACCCTTATTTGTATAAGTTGATGTACTAGGTTTCTCAGCAGGACCATCCCCTGTATAGTTTTCCATGATAGGTCCTCTAAGAATTCCTATACTTCATCTTTATTTTTTCTCATGAACTCCCCTTGACACATGGACTTAAAAAGTTTTGGATGTGTAATCGAGTCCTTCATACACGATTTGACACAACTAACACTTTTCTATTGCATGGTGGAGGCACTGAGCTAGTAAGTCCTTGAATCATTCCAAGTATTTTCAGAAGGGTTCTCCTGGCACTTGACGGAACTGAGTAATATAATTTTGTATTTTAGCCGTCTTATATGTGGGATAGTATTTCTTAAGAAATACTGTCACAAATTCATCCTAGGTAGTGATGGAATCAGTAGGCATATTGTACAATCATTTTTTGGTATTATTCTTGAGGGCAAACAGGATGAAGCAGAACTTTATTGCGTTCTTCGACAAATGTTGCAGCTTGATCATCACACACTTCCTGAAATTTACTAATAAAAAGGTAGGAATCCTTAGAATTCCAGTAAATTTAGGAAGCATGCTGACGTATTGTAGTTTCAATTTATAGTTATTACCCACTACTTATGGAAGATTTATGCACGATGGTAATGATGTGCGCAACGGGTAACATCGATCTTGAAGGATAGAAATCAATTGGTCCATCTTATCACCCATAATTAAATCTGATCTCGCAAGTCGACGAAATTGATCATGAGTCCAATGTGGCATGGATCAATGTTTGTGAGTGAATACGTGAGTTTCCTAGACTATTGTAAGAAGTGTCGGATGTGGTGTGGTGAGATATAAAGTGGAAGAAGTATGATCAAATAAAAATGTGATGTTTCTACTATTTTTTATTTTTTATTTTATTTTTTAAGAACCAGGCACCCAAAACACAAAACAAGAGAAAAAGTGGGCAGGGATTTCACCTTTGTTGCTGCTAATTGGCGGTTTTAGCTGCCAAATAGTAGCAGAACCAGGGAGATTGTCTCTTTGGTTTCTGTAGGAGCTACCTGAAGCTCTTCTAGTCGCCTTTTGCTTCATATATCTATACTTCTAAGTCCCTGTACACTCAATACACACTGTTAACTCATAAAATCAAGAAAAAGTAAAAGAAACATTGTCAATCCCTAGCAACGGCACCAAAAATTTGAAGTGATAAAGTGCTGGTTGCAGCGCAGACAGGTCGTCCTATAAAAATCTAAGGTATTTTTGCTATCTTAGCTTCCAATTTTTCAAGCGAGCTAATTAGCAACTTTAGATGGGTTTTAGTCTATTATAATTAGTTTAGGACATTGAATCTACTAGTTCACAACCAAGTAGTATTTTTATTATCTTATTCCTATCTTTTTAATATAAACAATTATAATTATATATTAAAAATTGATCTTTTTAGTTTAATATTTTATTCAAAGTACCCAAAGCATAAGAATCAAGTGGTGTGTAAGTATAGCTCATTAAAGACATGACTTTTAAAAAAATAAACTAAATCAATAGAAATTTTTATGAATAAAATCAAAACCAATAATTCCATACCCGAACTAAGTATAGGCTATCAAAAATAATCTTAAGCATAACATATCAAAATATTTAATCTACGAATTATTATATTTTAATCTTTTCATAAAAAAAATCACATCTATTTTAGTTATATAGGAAGAAGATAAATAAATTAATACCATGATTGATTTCTATCTTCATCTACATCATAAAACTAAACTAAATTAGCTACACATATTATTATTAGTCAAGACCATATTTTTTTATGTATCAAAATCTAATTTTTTCCTAGAAAGCGATTAAATTCCTAAACTAAGTGATTAAAAACCATCTAGAAAGCAAATAAGTTATGTTACCTATGAAGAACGTGATGAACAGTAAGAATCATCTTTGGAGCTTTAGTATTGTGACCATCGCTCCTAAGATTTAATCTCCTAATTATTTTAATCTTAATCAAAGCATTAGAAATCCTAATTTAAAAGGATATGACCAATAAATTGGCCTTGACTCCAAATGCTAACTCAGTTATAACTGAACAGCTAGAAAATTACAACAAAACCCTAACAAAAATTTCAGTTACAGAATCAATAGTTTTGCTATAGTAGCGTTGATTGCAAATAGTTTTGCTATAATAGTTACAGAATCAACGTTACAGAATCAATAGTAGCGTTGATTGCAAAATACCATAGCTTAATTTTTTACACATGAGTCCTACTCCATATCTGTGTCAGCAGGAAAAATATGGATGCAAGTGGGGCCCACTTTGCCACTGTTTAGTGGCAGTTGCCGCTAAATAGTGGCAAAAAATACTCTTCTAGCCCTTGCCTTGTAGCATAGTGTCTTGTAGCTCTTCTCTTCTCTTTTTCATAATTGGTTTCAACTTTAGTTCCTTCTACCTTTATGTTTTTATAGTTTTCTTTACTTATGCTCTTTCTCGACTAGATTTTCCTAATCGTTTTCTTATTTCATGTCATATCCTTATAAAAATAGGTTTAACCTCAAAACAACATAAAAATTTCCAAGTAGTATTATTTATATACAAAAATAAATAAGATAAGGGATATAAATATGCAATATATGACACTCATCATATTTTTATTCTTTTTTTAGTTTCTTTTAGTGTTTAGGATTTTTGGTTTCGTTATTTTTCACTTGGGTTAGTTTTTAGGTTCTTTAACAAAATTCCTTTTGAAAAAATATTTAAAAAAGTTAAAATTTAAAAATAATTTCAACAAGAAATTAAGCTAATTAGAAATAAAAGAATAAATTTAGATTTGAGATTTGATATGAAAGTCGATTAGATAATACAATTTAGAATTTTATGAAAAAATAAAATCTGAAAAACAAATAGCATTAATAATAATTTTGAGGTAATTATGGTTTATTAGGTTAAGGATAAAAAAAATAATAATTGAGTAGTGTTTTCTCTCTAAAAAATAATTGATAATTAATAATAAAAATTAATTAAATTAAAAAATAAAGAGGTGAGTCTCATGTTAAGACAATAATCCTTTATAAATAAATAAATTTCTTAATAATAACTAAGCAATTAGGTATTTGCACTTAAGTAAGCGAGAATACTCACATGAACGATATTTTTAAAAAATTGAATATGATTCGAGTAATTAAGTATTTATGCATAAACAAGTATGAATATGTGCTTGAAGGGTGAAATATTCAGAAAAGAAAAAGTTAAAAAATTGAAAAAGAGAAAAAAATATTTAGAGAGAAAGATCAATCAAAGTTAAAATTTGAGTACAAAACCGAAATAAACCATTATACATGCACGTAAATATATAAGAGTCGAAGAATTATTTATTAGTAGGTATTGAAAGATAAGATTTAAATTTTTGATTAAAATGATAAATGTATTTGACATGAAGCATGAGTTGACAGATCGATGTTTAAATGCATTAGTGAATTTGTAGATTAGTAAGGTTAATTGCAGAAAATATCAAAAAGATTTTTCCTTCTTTTGTATATAATTTTTTTTCTTAATTTTTGGTTATCCTTATTTTCTTTTCTTTATTCCTTCATCTTTTCTTTGTGATTTTTGTGGGTAATATTGCTAGAAATCTTCAGGAGACACAACTCATCCACTAGAGTAACCTACGAGTTTATTAGTTTGTTGCACATACTAAGTGTATTTGCAATTCTTACGAAAGTGAGTTACGATTTTTATTTTCTTTTTAGGTCTAAGTTTTGCTCGTGGACTAGTAAAAGATAGATGTGGGGGTGTGATGATTTCCATATATTACATATTTATATCTCTTATCTTATCTATTTTTATATAAATAATGCTACTTAGATATGTTTAGTTTTCTTTTTCATGTTAAGCCTAGTGCGACAAAGATTTGATATATCATAGAAGACCGAAAAAACCGAGTCCAGAAGAAGCGGAAGAGGAGAAAGCTACAAAATTACAAAGCAAGGGACTATAAAATTGGAACCCAATCGTTAATGAGAAGAGAAGAGCTAGATGATTTAGTTCTGCAAAGCAGAAGACTAGAGGCAAGAATTTTTATCGCTATTTAGTGGCATTTGCCACTATTTAGGAGCAAAGTGGGGCCCAATGAGATCACAATTTCTTGTGCTGACTCAAATGCGGAATAGGAGTAAAATTAGAAGGTTTGCTATTTGACTATCAATGCTGCTATTTGGCAGCAAAATTAAAGAGTCTATATCTGAAATTTTTTTGAGAGCTTTGTTGTAATTGTGCAGTCTTATAGTCCTGACTGGATTAGAATTTTGAAATCCAAAGGTTTATATATTAGCCGCATCCTTATAGATTAGGGATGGGTATGCTTTTTATTAGATTAATAAAATTAGTGATTAAAACTTGAGGAGCGACAGCCGCCATACCAATGCTCTAAGATATATTCTTCGTTGTTCTTTGTATTAGTAATTGGTAAATTTATTTATTTTCTTTAATGGTTAATTTTTATTGCTTTCTAGTTAGGATTTTATAAGTTTTGTAGTAAAAATTAGACTTTTAATAGTTCTCATGATTGATAATATAAAAATATGAGTAACTTTTCTTAGTTTTAGGATGTAGATGAAGTTAGGGTAACAACTGTAATGTGGTTTTTATTTATCATCTTCCTATAAGAATTATAAAGACATGATTTTTCTTTAATAAGATTAAAAGAATTTACTTTGTAGATCTAAAGCTTTCATAGGTTATGTTTAAGCTTCTTTTGATGGCTTATACTTAGCTAGAATTTGGAATTGTTTCTTTAAGTTTTATTTATAGAAATCTTTATTAATATAGTTTGATTTTTATGTAAGTCACTATCTTTAATGAGTTATACTTGCACGACACTTGATAATTCATTCTAAGGTTAATTGAATAAAAGTTAATTTAAAAAGATCTTCTTTTTTGCTATTATCATAATTGTTCATGATAAAAAAAAATTAGGAGGAAGATAATAAATCGTATGCTTGGTTGTGAAACTAGTAGATTCAATGTCTTAGGCTAATTCTAAATAAATAAGAATCCATTCATACTAGATTACCTAAGTTAGGTTGTTAGGATAATAAAAGAAGTAAGATTGCAAAACACTTAAAACCGTTATGGGAACAACCTGTTTGCTCTACAACTACACTGTGCACTTGCAGTTGATAATTCACATCAATGATGAAATAACTTATTCCAAGGACTTGTAGCCATGAGGGATAGGTTTATATGGATAGATTGTCATAATGCTCACTGTAAGATGATCAACTTGAGAATAATTTTAAATCATAGTTATCTTTAATAACGAAATATGTTTCCTAAATTAGAGTTTTGTGCTAGAATCATCTGTGGCAAAGTATTGTTGATCTTATGAAATAATTTAGATCAATGATTAATTAATGAATATGGGAATTTGAGTTGTAGTCATTAGAGGTCAAAGGACCATCAACTGGTGGTAAGGACCACTAGCTAGTAGCCCATTGATGCTAATGAGATTTTACATGAGGATTTGATTCTGTAGGTTTATCTTATTGGTAAAGTTAGTTCACTCTAGTTTACACTATATTTGATTAATTGAGAACTAGGGCTGACTTTTATAATTCTCTACAACCGGTCTTAGAGACGGATTAGGTTAGTGCATAGATCCTATTCTAAGAGGTTGTCTAGTCGAGTGGAGAATTGGAGACTTAGAAGTATAGTATGGTCACTGTAAAATTCTGATAATCGCAGGGTGCTAGGCCACTGCAAGGTAGCGACTAGGACCGCTAGCGAGTGATGCCTTGATTTTGGTTGTTTTGGGTTCTAGGGAAAGAGTCTGGGTTAGGTGGGTTACATTCCAAGAGTGGAGGTAATCAGTCTGTATGAGATTAGAAAATGCAAAAATACCTAGACATCATATATATGATCTATACTAGGAACACTTTTTGAATCTTTGCACTAAACTCCAACATACTTGATTTTAATAGGTTATTTGTCATGAGATTTTGACACCAACACTATATGACACACGGTATATGATAACATGTGACATACAAGACCTATATTTCTAGTAACCGAGCTGTGATGCATATTGGACACCATTACTAATGAACATAACTAACTCTACAAGAATTTGAACATATGTACATAGTTTGTATTTGACCATTAATTAATCTCTGATTTTTGAATTTCGATATATAATATTTAATGGACATGTACGCTAATCAAAATTGGCTAATGTTCCTAATAAGTCCATATATATTCTGACATGAATAACACTAGCTTAGTTTCATCCAGTAGACATTAATTTCTTTGGCTTCCTCTCTTAGGCCATTGCTCCGTGCCTTACTCCTGCAACATCCCCCCCCCCCGACGTGACACCTGCTATGCAAGATGCAGTGTCATTCTCTCTATCATGGATGCACCTCCGCCTCACTATGATCTAAGAGAGGAAGAGAAAGACTTTTCTTTTTTTTGGCAGGGTTAATGGGGAAACTATCCAATGGATAATTATCTTATCATATGAGGATTTAGGTTATTGCAATCTACAAACTAAATTTTCACTATTGTGGTTCCCGATAATACACCACCATCTAATTCGGAGTTCCATATTGGAGCACTTATTCTAATATATAATCTAAATATGAGTGTCATACGGTGAATCATGGTTCAATACCTTGAATTAGGTTCAGGTCTTGAATAGCTATGGATACTTATATGACAAAGGGCAATACCACTACCTTATCCATCAAGCTAGTTTCAAATGTCACCTTAATTTCAATAATCTGATATAGCTTAAACATCTGACCAGTTCCAAATAGCTGAGTAGCTTAATAATTTATATAGTTTTTTATTCGGACTTTAGCAAGCTAGTTCAAACACCTGACACGATCTGTAACTGACACTTGTTGCACATATCTAAACTGCATGCATCTGTACACCGTGGATTTGTTCCCATAGATGGTGCCACCAATCACATGTTTATTTTTTTTTCTGTTATCCATGATTTATATTATCACAACAGATATGTATGTTCATAATCACTTTTCCAAGTACTTGGGCATCATGTTTTCTTTCCTTTATTTTATACTTTCTGGGTTTAACCTCGAGTTGTGAACAAGTCTAGAAAATAAATAAGGTGAACCTGCCCCATCCAAATATCCGTATATCCGTGAGTAAGTGGAAAAGATGCAAATGATGGGACCACTATTTATAGTTATTTTACAGTTACCTGTATATATCTTCCTTTATCTATGCACTGCTTTATTTATTTTTCTCTTTTTATTCATTTGTAGTACTATTTGGAGCTGTGTGCTTGCTATATAATCAGCCTCTTATTTAAATAAGAGTATATTTTTAGTTTCTGGATGTTATATAAAAAACTGATATGACAGTAGTTACAATTATTCCAAAATCCTATGCCTATAAGTCTAAAAACTTTTGAGCTCCCTGTTTCCTGAAAGCAGCTGAAAAATGAGACATTAAAAACTAAAATAGTAAGTACGGAGCAGAGAACAGCTTTCAACTAACTAAGATAGTAGAGTCTCCTTTTAAAGTCGGAGCAATTGTATATATCTTTGAATTGTAATGTTTAAGTCTGAATTATCATCCCCGACTTTGTAACATCTTTATCCAATAAAAATAAATTTTTACTTTAATACTATGTAGTCAGCCTCTTCAGTCTTGGTTTGCATATTTATTCAACTTCTGTTGGCAACTCACTAGTCGCCTTCAGTAAACACAGGGCTGAAATATTTAAGTCGGGAGCATAAAGGTAAGTATTGTTGGGGGCGCAAAGTTGAACTTGATTTGAATTCGAGTTGGATATTCCCTCAAAAGATTCCAGTGGGATTGAATTCTATCAAACAAGCAGCTCTCCAGAGAACTATCTAAAAAAGAGCTCACTTGCACATTTGCTTACACCCTTAAAATAGCACTTATAGGTTAGGGAGAAAGACTAGACATATTAAAGTAGGATTTTGCTACTGGTTAGCGAGTCAAAGAAGATTACTAGGGCTCCAACTGGATATTTTATAGTTGTACTGTAGAATAAGTTAAGAGCATAAAGCTGAACTAGGCATTCGGTGCATATTTGTTGAATAGAGAGCTAAGAAGCTAAGCGTAATGCCCTCGTATTTCAGCTAATGGAGGAAGTTACTTAAAGTTTGCACAGTACAATCCAATAGGTACAGGATCTTAGAATAATTATAACTACTTCCATATTTAGATCGATAAATAACATATCTAAAATTTAAAAGATTTTATTTATATAAAGAGTTGATTACACTAAAAGGCACACTTCTCTAAACACGAACACAAAAGGATAAAAAAATCATAAGAGTAAAGCAGTATCCAAACAAACTAAAATATAAATAAATTTGTAAAAAAGATCTTTATAAAGTGCTCTATCGCTTATTACCGTTCGGCTTGCTCACTAAAATATGGATTATCTGCGGGGATGGTTCTTCTTCTTCGCCTTCCAAACCTGGGTTTAGAACCCAGAGGATAAACCTAACATGTAACACCAAAAAAAAAAAAAGATTGTACTATCACAGTACTCAAGATAAGTGATTGTGAGCATGCTATGTCAATGTTGGTCATGATTACATAAATCAAGAATAATATGAATAAATTTATAATCATAATTAAATCAGATGTATATGAGGGTGTAGATCAGCCATAAGTAATAGATCTCGTTCAAGTTTTATATCTGATATTTTAAACAAAACAAATTACTAATTAGTCAGATAACTGAAACTAATAGTGAGGGATAAGATGCATACTATTACCTGCTGTAGCCATTGCCACCGCTACAGTAGCAGCAAGTAGCTGCGGCGGCAGCAGTAGGCAGCTGCTACTGCCGCCACCGCCGCCGTTGTTGCTGCTGAGGG